>JALIGW010000001.1:60151739-60739239 GCA_023053685.1 Diadophis punctatus similis
GTGCCGACAGTCAGCAGGCCAACTCCTCAGCCAGTGCATCCTGCGCGCCACCACCGATGTGCCCATGGCTCTGGCTGCAAATCGGGTGGCCTGGAGCGTGGCGTCCGATGTGAATTGCGAGGCCGCAATGAGTTTGTTGATGTCCTGTCTCGCACGGACATCTGAGGGGGGCAGGTGCTCCTGAAGAGCCTTTAGCCAACGAATGGATGTCCGGCAAAAAAAGGATGCCATCGCAGAAGCCTTGACCGCCCAAGCGGCCGCCTGGTGCGTCTTCTGCAGGGCTTGTTCTGTGCGTCTGTCCTCTGGGCGGAGCAATTCCTCAGAGTCCCCGGGCATTTGTGCGGGTGAGTATAGTGCCTTGATGGCAGACTCCACCGGGGGAACTGGCAGGTGTTGAGCCAGGGCGGAGGAAACATTGAAGAAACGCTTGTCCGCCACGGAGGGGGCGACGCCGGCTGTCGGGGATGTCCACTGCTTCAGCACCGATTCCACGAACAGCTTGGGGGCGGGTACGACCTCAACCTGAGAGGTGGTCTCCTCAAAGAGGGGGTCCTCCGGTTCCTCTCCGGCCGGTGTTTGGTCCTTTGAGGAGAACTTGGCCGTGGCCCTGGCCTTATGGAGCAACGACTTGAATAAGGTGGGGTTGAACAAACCGGTAACCACTGGGGCCTCAGGAGCGAGGTCCTCATCCTCAGAGAGGTCCAAGTCCGCCTCACCCTTTGGCTCGTCCTGAGCGTGGAGAGACAACGGGGACCCCTGATCAGCGACGGCCATTGGTGATGATGGACCAGCTGCCGGAAGGGCCGGTTGGGTGGGCGAGGTGGCTGGATGGCTGGCGGAGGGGAGGGTGCTGCTTGGGCCACGTGCCTCATACCCGCCTCAATGCCCTGGGCGATAGCTGCCTGAATCAGGTTCTGCACCTCTGGGCTGTAGAACTGAGCATGCGAAGGTGCGGGCGATGGAACCTGAGCGCTGCTTGCCCCTGGTCTAGGGTCCTCCCAAATGTCATCCTCCCCCAGGCACAGGTCTGGATTGTCCAGGGAGAGGGTGCCTGATGAGCGCCTGTCCCTTTGGACAGAATTGCCAGAGGGCTCATGGTGCGCAATGGGTGGTGCAGCAGCAGGGGGCGGCATGGAGGGGGCTGTGTCCTTGGAAGTCTTGTCCCTGTCCTTACCAGAGCGACCGCTCTTGGAAGAGGAGCAGGCCTTTTCCTGGTCCTGCCTGAGGGTGGAGCGATCCCGATGGCCAGCTGAAGAGGATGATGCCTTGGCCGTCCCACCCTCCTTATCTTTGGCCTGCCTGGGCTTATTTTTGCCCGAGGTGGCCTTATCTGACATGCTGGCTGAGGCTGGTGATGCCGGGAGGAGAAGCAGGGAGGAGGGCGCTTTTACGGCCCAAGAGCTCTGTCCACCGGTCAGAAGGTTCTCGTGGCTATGAGGGGCTCTGTCGCTCTGGCCAAGATCCCCTGGGTCCAGTTCTGCGGCCGGCGAGGGAAGGAGAGGACCGCCGCGGTGGATCACAGCGCCCGGGAGCCGCGGGCCAGCTGAGGAGCGGGCGCGTCACAGGGGGATTCCCTGTGACGTGGACGGGTGAACTGCGGCTGCGCGACAAGCGTTGAGGCAGTCCGTCGGCTCGGGGCGTTCCCGGAGGTCTGCAGGGATGACGAGCCCTCGGAGTGCGCTTGCGCGAAGATTTCGGCGCGAGGAAACAGCTGAGGGGTGGGAGAGCTGCTCCTCCGAGCGCGAAAAAAGGCTGCCAATCAGGTGAGGAGCCTCGCAGCCGAGACTGCTGCCGATGAGGCCGCAATCCTCCCGACAGGGCCTGAGCAGTCGAGTTACTGCCGAAGAGGCCGCAAGTCACCCGATGGGGTCTAATGAGACCCAGGAGCCTGCCCAAGGCCCAAAAGCCTGTCGAGGGCGGCGACATGCCGGCCGATGCACGGTTGTCCTCCCGCAGTGAGGAGGGGCGGTCTCGCAGGCCGATATGCCGCCGGGTGGACCGCCGACACTCGCCCTCACTGGGGGTCGCTCCCGAGGGTCAGGCAGTAGCCTGTGGGCCCAAGCAGGGGAGTGGGAGAGGAGAGGAGACCCTGCCGCCCAAGCGCTAGGCTTCTGCGGTATAATGGTTAATGAGGGGTCTCTCTCATGCGGAAGTGGTTCTAAAAGACCACCCTGGCTGCAGGTCACTCAAGCGCCTGGCTTCTGTGACAGATGATGGAATCTGGAATGCCAGGCCGCAATGTGAGGTGACAGCCAGCCACTTAAGGTGGCAATAGGCCTGGACTAGGCCGAAGCCTGTCCTGGGATTCCCACCCCTCCGATGGATAGGGCTGGTGGGAATTCACTCACAGTCAGAAATCAGTTGATAGTTGTCATAAATCAGTTGAATCAGTAGAATTTGAAGAAGGTGATAGAAAACTGCGAAGCTGGGGAGAAACAATCCTAGGCCTAGGACTGAGTCGAAAGAGGGGGATTATGGCACAGTGACAGCTTTTATATGAGGTCAGACTCAGTCCTGATTGGCTGATGGATGAGGTCATCCCAATCTTGGAGGCTAGCGGCACCCACTATGGAGAATACTAAAGCATCGTGAAAGAATGGAAACAGAGATATAATCAATATGTGGAATATTCAGCATCAGGAATCAGTAAATTAGATTTTTGGTTTTGAATATGCACTCTAAATACCATTTAATAAAGGAGACTACTACAATCTGGGCAGCAACTTTGCCTGAGGCAATAATAAATCAGGAATACGTTTTAACAACAATGACCAAACCAAACCAAAACTTCTTGTTGTTAGTCACGAAGTCATGTCTGACCCATCACAACCCCATGGTCAACGTTCCTCCAGGCCTTCCTGTCCTCTACCATCCCCCGGAGTCAATTTAAGCTCACGCCGACTGCTTCAGTGACTCCATCCAGCCACCTCATTCTCTGTCGTCCCCTTCTTCTTTTGCCCTCAATCTTTCCCAGCATTAGGCTCTTCTCCAGTGAGTCCTTCCTTCTCATTAGGTGGCCAAAGTATTTGAGTTTCATCTTCAGGGTCTGGCCTTCTAAAGAGCAGTCAGTGTTGATCTCCTCTAGGACTGACCGGTTTGATTGCCTTGCAGTCCAAGGGACTCTCAGGAGTCTTCTCCAGCACCAATAGTTCAAAGGCCTCAATTCTTTGGCGCTCAGCCTTCCTTATGGTCCAACTTTCACAGCCATACATTGCAACTGGGAAAACTATAGCCTTGACTATACGCACTTTTGTTGGCAGGGTGATGTTGGCAGGGTGATGTCTCTGCTTTTTACCAAACCAAAACTAGGACACAGCAAATGCTATATGGTATCAAAAGCTAAACTAAAAAGAAAAAAAAGGAAAGAAAACTGACAAAACAATGGACCATTTCAAATCTCCAATGAAGGTTATATTTGAAATCTGGCAAGAAATGTTTTTAATGCCTGGAGGTATTACCCTGTTTTCATTGCAACAAGAAACTGAGAAATTAGTAATAGATTTCCCATGGTTAAAAAAAAAACCTCCAACAAAAATATTGTGTGGGGGTTGGGCTTGATTTTGTTACACAGACTCAAAACCGAGGACATAGAACAGAAGTTCTCAGTGTATGATATTTAGCTAGGTTACTTATTGTAATGTTAGCAAACAATTAGGTATATGCCTCATGGTTTTTTCAAGGAAATGAGAGTTTGAAAGTAAAACACCTCTATCTTATTGCATTCCTTGTTTATGAGAATATAAATGTTTCAGAATTATTTCTAGCACAAAGGCCTAGCTCTAGCCCAATCTACTCTGTGTTTCAGTAGATAAGTGCATGAGACCTAATTCTTAATTATTCTTTTAAAAGCCAATAACAATTAAATGTAGATAAAGTATTATAATAATGCCACACTACACATATTTTATGATTAATTAGCTGCACCACTTACATACATTCTGAATGTAGAATTAAGATCCTTAAGTCTAGCAATTTGCACTTTGCCATAGCCTTTGGTCACACTTTTTGCTAATAAAGAGTTACTTCTTCATCTTAAAAGCAACGGTATTTAGCTTTTGGCATATTACTTGTTTAAGGTTATTAATGTAAATAAAAAGTTATCTACTCAGTGGCATTTAGAATAGAACTAGAAGAGAAATCAAATGTTAAGACAGGGGACGAAGCCACAGTCATCTAAGGAAACTCCTAAGCATGTTGAATGCAGAGCCATTTTGTGGTGATGTATACCCAGGGATGGGTTCCACTTACCTTCACCAGCAATTCACATCACAATGTTTTGAAAAAACTTCAAAATTTCAGAAAAAAAATCCAAAAAAAAGATGGCTGCGCCCACGGACCAGCACTGACCGAACCGGATCCGTGACACCATTGTGACATCACCAGCGGGTCGCTACCGGTTCGGGCGATCCGGTCTGAACTGGCATGAACCCACCCCTGTGTATAACCATAATACCAAGGGTGGGAATTGTTTTTACATTTTATAAGGTAACATCATAATGCTAAAAAGGGCCCTTTTTCAATAAAAGAGAACATACCGTATTTTTCAGAGTATAAGACACACCTTTTTCCCCTCAAAAGAGGGTGAAAACTTGGGTGTGTCTTATACACCGAATGCAGCCCCACCTACACAGCCACCCCCACCCTTTGGCCTCTGTCTTCCAGCAATTTACCTGCTTGCAGCAAAGAGGGAAGAGCTGTAAAGCCAAGCAAGTCAGTAGCAGTTTCCTGACCTACAGCTAATTTGCCACGTGGGAAAATGAAAGTGAAACTAACTGCAAAGAGGCAAATAGCTGGGAGAGACACGCAGGTTTTTATTTTCTGCTGGATGCAAGGGGATAAGTGAATAACTATAAATGTCTGTAGAATGTTCAAATTATTAGACTTATTTTTAAAAGACTGCTTTATTATTGTTCTAGCCAGGGGTCTCCAACCTTGGCAACTTTAAGACTTGTGGACTTCAACTCCCAGAATTCCACAGCCAGCTTTGTTAGCTTTGCTGGCTGTGGAATTCAGGGAGTTGAAGTCCACAAGTCTTAAAGTTGCCAAGGTTGGAGACCTCTAGACAACTTAACAAAATAAAGAAGCTTTTTAAAATAAATGCTTGCTCTGAAGAGGTCCAGTGCTATTGTATTTTCTTTTAAATAATAGAGAATAATGTATACTTCCAGAAATTTTAATTAATTTTAACAGCTCTGTACAAGTATAGTCTGAAATGTAACAGTGTCCTGTTTAGTATTAGAGTTTAGTTACCTTGGAGTAGATCTATTTAAATAATTGGGAGGAGTTAGTGTGACTACATTTAAGAAAACTTTCTGGCATAATGTACATTTTTCCAATTCTTTGCTATTTCTATGGGTCAGGCACACATGCACAGAAATACACAGCAAACAGTGTATATCATCTGTGCTGTTTGCTGTTTGCTGTTTGGCAAATTGCTTGGAGGCAGAGGCGTTTTTTCCTTGCTTTCCTCCCCCAAAACTAAGGTGCGTCTTATACTCCAGTGCGTCTTATACTCCAAAAAATATGGTATATGGGTCCACCAAAACTGGCAGGGCAAGCTATTGTATATTAACAGAGAGCAAATCCCATGTTTAGTTTTTCTGATAATGTTACTTATTTCATTGGGTAATGAAATGTCTGCAGGCAAACAACCAAGACTGGAGAGCACCAAGGACTCCAAAATTCAACCCTGAGCTACTTATATTCTCCTCTATTGGTACCACATTGGATATCAAACAATTCAGAAAACACACAAATGAGAGGATGTCTAATTATCCAGGTCATGGTTGTCCCAAAGGTGTTCAAACAGCACCTTTGGGACAAAAGGGAGAAATTTGTAGCAAACCTCCATCAAGGAACTACTACTCTTTCTGTACAGATGCCTACAACAGCGTACCCTGCCCACCAGTGCCAGATATAAACCTTGAATAAGCTGTTTATCTAGATGGAAAGTAGCCCAACAAAGTGGCCAAAGAATGATATACAGTAGCCAATGTAAGTAGAATAGTTGGGAATATTGAGCTGCAGAATTTCTGGCTTTGGTGCTGGTCGCATATTAGTCATGTTATTGTTAACCAGATGTTTAGACTGGATTTAATATTTTTGTTCAACTATCAAGTCCTTAGCAACAACCTGGATAGCCAGATGTTTAATAATAGTCAAGGTGGTGTGAAAGATGTAAGCAGTTCCTGGTAAAGCTGCCTTCTGCAATTGACAGATGATGATATTCTCAGTGCTTGTGGTGTTCAAATGGTGCTCCAGAAGTTTTAGAATTGCATACAAGGTACCTATTTTATTGGTAATATCTTTGTTTCTTTACACTTTCTTTACACTGTCATTCTACTTTATATTTTATGATTTTATCTAGTTCTTTCTCTTCTATTCTGCTGCAATGATTATGCAATGCTTACATATTGCAATGTCCACTATCCAGACTTTTTTTCTTCTTATAAACAATTATTAAGTCTGGGGTGTTGTATGGCAGGTGCTTGCCTGTTTGAATTCTAAAGTCCCATTTCACTTTAGCTTCTTCATTTTCTATAATGTTGTCTATTTTGTGGTCCCACCATTTCTTGCTTGCAAGTGAATGATATTTCCTGCAGATATTCCAATATGCAATTGTTGTTACTTTGTCATGTTTTGTTTATAATCATCTGTGCAATCTTTTTGCAACAGTAATGGCCCAATTCTAGCTTTGTATGCATTCTTTTGATCCTGTGCAGTCAGAATTAGCCCCTCTGTTTCTTTCTTTAATTTTCTTCTCTTAGACATTGACAAGATTTATTGTTACTGTACTAGTAACATTGTTACTGTACTAGCCATAGTGGCGCAGTGGTTAGAGTGCAGTACTGCAGTCTACTTCTGCTGATCACCGGCTGCCAGCAGCTTGGCAGATCGAAGTTGACTCAGCCTTCCATCCTTCCGAGGTAGGTAAAATGAGGACCCAGATTGTTGGGGGCAATATGCTGATTCTGTAAAACCGTTTAGAGAGGGCTGTAAAGCACTGTGAAGCGGTATATAAGTCTAAGTGCTATTGCTATTGCTATTGCTACTACCGTACTACTACTACTACTACTACTACTACTACTACTACTACTACTACTACTACTACTACTACATCACTACTACTACTACTACTACTATTACTACCACTACTACTTCCTTCTCCTCCTCGCTCCTCCCTCCTCTGCCCTTCCTCCTTCCTTCTTCTTCTTAGCCAGGCTATATTTTGCATTGCTATGTCTCTTTTCTATTCTTCATCTGGTCTTTCTTATAGGCCAGGTTTCTTTGGTATTAAGTTGGCTTTCTTGGTGTACTAAGTTTAGTGCATGTTCTTCATTGTCCTTCAGACATTCTTCCAATTCCTTTTCTTCTTTTTCAGCTGTCTTCTGTGTTTGATTGATTCTGTACAGATTCTATTTCAGATTGTGTTTTTCCTTACAGCTTCAGATAGTCCATGTAGAGGACTTGGGATAGCTAGGCAGATTTGTCTTCTTCTTATGTTTGATAACCATTGCTTGTTGAGCATTGTTGACAGAGGAATTGCTGCAATGCCAAACAGAAATGGTGATAGTGAGTCCCCCTGAACAATTTCTCTCTTACTATTAACCTCTCCCAATCTATCACCATTGACCAGTAACTGTGTCTTCCATTGTGCCATTTATCTTTGCACAAAGCCTCTGATGTTATGCATTTGATTGTCCAGTCATATGGCAGGGAATCGAATGTGTTCTTGTACTTGGTCCAAGATATATTTACATTGGTCTTCCTTCTCTTGCAGTTTTCCAAAATCAGCTTGTCAATTAGGAGCTGATCTTTTGTACCTCTGTTGATTGGGTGATTTCCTTTCTGTTCAAGTGGAAAGAGCTTGTTTGGATTCTTTTGCACTGCATCAGCTACAACACCAGTTAGTAATTTGAAAGTTGTTGGGAAGCAGGTAATTGGCCTGTAGTTGTTTGATACTGCCTCTTTTGTTGATCTTTCAGACTCAGGTAAGTTTTGCCAGATATTAAACAATCTTCAGTTTCACCTCCTTGCAATATGTTGTGTCTTTTGGCTCAAAACATTATTTGCTGCTTTATTATATCCAGTGCTTCCTTCACCTTTCTTGTTTCTAGATCAGTATTCTTTGATTTTCTTGTTCTTCAGCTTCTTTTCATTCATCTGTTCTAGCTTGCTTGCATCTGACTTTGGTATGCTGATCTTATTTTCCAACCTTCCATTTTGATAGTCGCTGTGGCTTTCCCCCCCTTGTTTGTTGATTTTGGATCCTAGGTGTTTAAGTTATAACTGCAGCCATGCTTCACATTAGTTGCTTTGTTTCTTGTAGTGAGCTGGTTGCTTATACCCAGGGAGTTGGTGCCAAAGATGACCTTTTCAATAGTATCCTCGTTCCAATAGACCAGCTTGCTTCCTGACCTTAGATGAGTCACATCCTGTTATCTTTTCAGAAAATGGCAAACCCTTTTTCTATATCAGATATTTTGGAGAGAAATATTTTTAATGAGCGCAGCAACTGAGATAGTTTCGTTACCAACATACAGTTGTTATACTGTATGTTGTTTTCATGTTACAGGATACTTAGATTTTGATGAGTAGGCAGCATACAAATTACTGTAGTAAATTAATTAATAATAAATAAGGCATTCCATAACAGAATTCCTAGTAGTTTAAGCTAATAGATGAAAAATTAAGAGAATGAATCAAGTCCTGGGGCTGTGAATTCTCTGTGTTTGGAGTACCTCACAACATTTTATTCCATCTCTTATAGGGTGAAAGGTGAATCTCATAAGATTGCTAGTTGAGTCATCTATTGATATCAGTGCATTCATCATTAATATTACATTCTGTGTTGTTTCTCTTGACTAGTGGGTTTCATTCTGCCCAAATGTAATGTTGTGAGAACAGAGTTTATAATTAGCAGTTTTCTGATATTCAGCAAGAAAGCAATCAAAGGCTCCTGCATACCAAAAGACCAGCAGTTGACTGTCAGGAAACCATAATCTATTCAACACAGAATAAATTTTATAGATTATGAACATCCTAGTGATAATTTATTACTTGTTAGCCTTGAAGTCTTTTGAGAGGCAGAATACTTCTTCTCAAATTAGTCATTTGATTATGAAAAGTCAATAAATGGGCAGCATTCAACGTGACATGCCGTTAAATAATGTTAACTAGTGAAACTACTTCAGTAACACTATTTCCTGCACAAGAGTTCTATAGTTGAATAAAGGAAAGATTCTTGAGGTGTGCACTGGGCATTAGCCTTTTCAGAGATTAATTATTAGTAATCTCTAATTGGCTCTATGTTACACTTAACTTATTTAGCAAAATGTTAACTTAACATTAACAAATTAACTTAACTTCACACACTTCTATAACACTTTGTGACACAATTCTGTTCTCTCTTTTTGAAACAGCCTCCACATCCACTTTTTTTTAACATCTACCTTCTGTTCATTATGTTGGTAAATTTTCTAACACATTTAATTCACAACTAATTTACTATTTCTGCATTCTACTTTCACTCTACTCTTATTGTTTCTACTCTCCATCACTTTTCTTCCATGTTCCTTCCACCAAAATCTACTTTTGATACTATTCAAAAAGGGTCACCCACTGACTTGCAATCATTCTTTGTAAACAATCAAATCAATCATGCTTTTCTATTCATTCACTATCAATGTGAACACATGAATACAGTTGGACTTAGGGGTACAGGTGGGCCTTTTCTTAACGTACCTGCCTCCCAGCTACGTAAGTAAGGCCCTGCCTGAGCTGCTCGAGGCAGTAGCCGGCTTGGCGGTTGAGTTCCCTAGGCTTATGGTGCTGGGGGACTTCAACTTGCCTTCTGCTGGCGAAACCTCTGGGATAGCTCAGGAGTTCATGGATTCCATGACAACCATGGACCTGACCCAAGTAATCCAGGGTCCGACTCATGAGGGCGGTCACACGCTCGACCTAGTGTTTCTCTCGGGGCAGTGGAGAGACGATCTGAAGATAAGGGACATAGTCATCACCCCTCTGTCATGGTCAGATCATTTCCTACTGAGGTTGGATTTCGCTGCCCCACTCCTCCCCCGTAGGGAGGCGGGACCGACTAGGTGGTTCCGCCCCAGGCACCTGATGGAGCCAGACGGATTCCAGAGGGAACTTGGGGAGATACCTGAAACCCTGGTACACAGTTCGGCTGACTCCCTGGTGGCTGCTTGGAACATCGCAGCATCAGGGGCGTTAGACCGAATTGCGCCTAAGCGACCTCTCCGTGGCAGTGGATCCCGGAAAGCTCCCTGGTTCACCGAGGAGCTCCGGGAGATGAAACGCCAGAAGAGACGTCTGGAGCGCCGCTGGAGGTCCAGCAAGACCGAATCCGATCGAACACTATTAAGAATTTACATCAGATCTTATTTAGTGGCGATAAGGGCGGCAAAACGATCCCATTTTTCCGCTCTTATTGCGTCCGCAGATTCTCGCCCAGCCGCCTTGTTTAGGGTGACTCGCTCCCTCCTTGCTAAAGGGGGGAGCGAGGAACACTTGCAAGGTAGAGCTGAGGAATTTGCAGAGTTTCTGTCGGATAAAGTCGCTCGGATCTGGTCGAACCTGGACTCTGGCTGGGCAGAGTCCATGGAGTTGACTGGGGCAAGTCTTAGTCCACCGTTGTGGGAGGAGTTTGGGCCTGTTTCTCCTGATGATGTGGACAGAGCCGTGGGGGCGATGGGGGCCTCCACCTGTTTATTGGACCCGTGCCCCTCCTGGTTGGTCTCGGCCAGCAGGGAGGTGACACGCGGCTGGATCCGGGCGGTGGTCATCGCTTCTTTGGGGGAGGGATCCGTACCGCAGTCGTTAAAAACTGCGGTGGTGAGACCCCTCCTGAAGAAGCCTTCCCTGGATCCAGCTGATTTGAAGAACTATCGTCCGGTCTCCAACTTACCTTTTTTAGGGAAAGTTGTGGAGAAGGTGGTGGCTACTCAACTTCTGCGACTTCTGGATGAAACAGAGCATCTAGATGCCTATCAGTCGGGTTTCAGGCGCGGGTGCAGTACAGAAACTGCCTTGGTCGCTCTGATAGATGATCTCTGGCGGGCCCGGGATGGGGGAAACTCCTCTATCCTGGTGCTACTTGACCTCTCAGCGGCTTTCGATACCATCAACCATGGTATCCTTCTGCATCGTCTCGGTGAGTTGGGAGTGGGAGGCACCGTTTTACGGTGGTTCTCCTCTTATCTCGCCGATAGGATGCAGTCGGTGTTAACAGGAGGGCAGAGATCCTCCCCTAGGCCCCTGTTATGCGGGGTGCCTCAGGGGTCGGTTCTCTCGCCCATCCTATTTAACATTTACATGAAACCGCTGGGTGAGATCATCCGCAGACATGGGGTGCGTTACCACCAGTACGCTGATGACACCCAGCTGTACATCACCACCCCGTCTGACTTCAGTGTGGCAGTTGATGTAATGTGCCGGTGCCTGGACGACGTTAGGATCTGGATGGGGAGGAACAGACTCAGATTCAACCCCGACAAGACTGAGTGGCTTTGGGTATTGCCTCCTAAGGACTACGACAACTGTCCCTCCTTGGTTTTAGAGGGAACGAAACTGATTCCCTCGGACCAGGTCCGCAACTTGGGGGTCCTCCTAGATCCACAGCTAAAATTGGAGCATCATCTTACTGCTGTGGCTAGGGGGGCCTTTGCACAGGTTCGCCTTGTGCACCAGTTGCGGCCATACTTGGAGAAGGAGGCTCTACTCACGGTCACTCACGCCCTTGTCACCTCCCGTTTGGACTACTGCAATGCGCTCTACATGGGGCTACCCTTGAAGAGTATCCGGAGACTCCAACTGGTACAAAATGCGGCTGCGCGTGCTGTGGTGGGTGTACCAAGGTACACACACGTGACACCTTTACTCCGCCAGCTGCATTGGTTACCCATTTGTCTCCGCGTCCAATTCAAGGTGTTGATCACCATCTTTAAAGCCCTTCATGGCTTAGGGCCGGGTTATCTCCGGGACCGCATTCTGCCTCATACTTCCCTTCGACCGGTTAGGGCCCACAGAGTTGGCCTCCTCCAGGTCCCATCGGCTAAGCAATGCCGGCTGGTGGGTCCTAGGGGGAGGGCCTTCTCTGTGGCAGGCCCCGCGCTCTGGAACCAACTTCCTCCAGAGACCCGAACCATCCCCACCCTGCTGGCCTTCCGAAAAGCCGTTAAGACGTGGCTTTTCCTGCAGGCAGGGGGCAGAGCTTAACTCCAGCTGAACTCTCCCCCGGGTATGCTTGGTTGTTGCATGGTTGTTTTTATATTGCATTTTTAATTTTTATATTATGTTTTTAAATTTTGTTTATTGGTTTCTTGTATTTTCCTATGCTGTACGCCGCCCTGAGTCCTTCGGGAGTTGGGCGGCATATAAGAAAGCCAAATAAATAAATAAATAAATAAATATCAGGTCTTTTTCCAATCAGATATTCCCAAGCAGTTGGCATGTTCATTTTCCTTCGATTTCCAAGCAGTCCAATCATTTTTTCTGTTCTTCCTCATCTCACTTCTACCAATTCATTCCTGTCAGCAAGTAGAGTAATATTTCTCTTGTTTTGCATTCATTCAGAAAGTTGCACACCCGTCTCCCCAATTCATCTCTAGTTCTTCCAGTTTCACTATTCATTGGAGAATATCAGTCAACTCCCACCAACCTATATATGCATACTTTCAAATGCACTCACAAGAAGAAGATAGATGTCTTTGAATTATGGATTTTGAAATGGTTACTTAAGAGTAAGGCAGATACTATAACAAGCAACCACTCAATCGTAGATGAAATAATGACAGTTAGTTCCTTATAGGTAAAGATTAGAAAATGGAAATCTTTATATCTGAATATATGATACAATGAAGTAGAAAAAAAAAGATCCAAGAAATCGCAGGGGAAAAAATGATTGACAAAATTTGAAGAAAGTAAAAGAAAGGGAAAAAAGGCAATAAAGATGGTTAGGATTCAAGAAATTGCAGGAATATTATTGGAGGAGCTATTGAAGAGAAAGACAGAATTGGTGAATGTTTATCAATGAAACTCCCAGGATTTAAACCTGGCTCAATAGCATCTAATTGACTATCATGATGTTAATGTTATTGAAATACTAGCACAACCTTACTGGTACAAATTTTACACATGAGCCTTACAACATAATTATGGGGATTGTTGGTCTAGCATTAATATTTATATTAATCTTTGGTCATCTGGGTTTTAATTGCTGGTGAGGAGGTATTTTAATGGGTTTTTTGTTCCTTTTTGGCTTTATAATAGTCTCTTTTAAATGACATGTAGATGTTGTTTATCTCTATTTGCCAGTTGATGGCCAATTTGTTTCAGTACCAAGCTTCCAAGAATTGTCCTAGCATGTTTGGACTTGGCTTGGCCTAGATTACTCACAGTTTCCCAGGTGAAACTATTATTAAGTTTGTCCATGTGTTGTGAAGTTAAGGAGTTTTCATCATGTCTTCTGACTACTAGCTGGTTTTCAAAGTTGTGCTCTGCTAATCTTCTATCTGTTCTTCCTATGCAATGGCTACATGGTATATTGCAGAGGATTCCTGTTTTTTCTTCTGCAGATGCTGGGCCTTTTGGTTTACTTAGGATGTTTTGGAGGGCTTTAGTTGGTTTGTGTGCTTTGGTGATGCCATGTAGTTGTAACAGTTTGTGGGTTGTTTCTGATATGTTTTTTATGAATGGCAGCATTAGACTTTTCACAGCTTGTGTTGGTTGGGCTATATTGGGTTGAGCACTTTTCGATAAAGTTGCATTGATATCCATTTTGTTGGAAGGTGTTGTGTAGATCAGGGGTCTCCAACCTTGGCAAATTTAAGCCTGGTGGACTTCAACTCCCAGAATTCCCCAGCCAGCTTTGCTCTGGGAGTTGAAGTCCTCCAGAATTCTGAGAGTTGAAGTTCTCAAGGCTTAAAGTTGTCAAGGTTGGAGACCCCTGGTATAGATGATCTGTTTCCTTTTTCTGAGGTTCAGGGTTGCTATGGTATGTGTCCATTTGTGTAAAATCAAAGCATAATTTTAATATGTCAAGGTTATTAATAGTGTTTTTTTCATGGCAAAAAATTATGTCTATGATCCTGTATAGCAATCCCAAAGGTGCTTTTCAAAAGCTAACTGGACTTTCTTGTTTTTTTCTTTGAAAATGTTCACTTCTTATCCAAGACAACCATGACCTGAGATTGAGATTCTTCATAGACCTGAATGGCAATCTTTTTCTAGCTTGGCATTTTTTAAATATTTGGAGATTGCAATTCCCAAAATTTCTGGTTAGCATGCCAATAAAGTTGGATGTATATTCTTACATGGAAGTTGATTCCCTGAAAGATAATGTGGTTTCCCTTTGGTAGACATTCACTACAAATCATTATGTGATGACACCCACTAGACATTCTGATGAAGGTAACATTATATGTTGATTTCCAAAACACTGAACATGGATTAGCAGTAATGGCTTAATGCAAAGTTGTCCTACTTCAGTTTTCATCTCCATAGTCAGACTACAAGCTTTGGAAGCAACACTAATGGATTATTATTCAGATTCTGAAATTATATATACATATGGATAAATCATGTCTTCATATTATAAAATGGGAAATAATAAGCACTTCTTAGTAATCCAAGGAAGGTAACTTCACTCTGTGATGTCATGCTGGCCACATAACCATGGGAATGTCTTCGAACAGCGCTGTCTCAATCGCCTTGAAACATAGATGAGCACCACTCCAATAGTTGGCAATGAGTAGCAGAATAAAATCTGCAAGGACTCCTTTACCTTTATCTCAGAGGTGGGTTCCTACCGGTTCGGACCGGTTCTATAGAACCTTTAGTAACTTGGCGGCCTGGGTCACTGGAACCGGCAGCGGCCCACGGCCTGCCATGCCCCCGAGCCAGTTCTCTCAGCAGTGCCATAGGCACCGCCATCTTGTTTTTTGCTTCTGCGCATGCACAGAAGCCTTTTTTAGTACTGTGCATGCGCGCACGTGCACGGCGTGCAGCATGTGGCGCATCCCTGAGCAAACTGGCAGTAACAAAATCCGGAACCCACCCCTGCTTTATCTTTATAATCCAAGCATTGCTGTTTAATCATTCAAGAATCCCACATCATTACACAAATTATATTTAAAATCATATGATAAAAAGGAGCATTTTAGGTCATCAAACCCAATCCTCTTTGGTGCAGAAATCTACATTAAACTTCTTGGCAGATGTTTCTCCAGCTTATATTTGAACATATTTTAGTGAAAAGGATCCTACTTCCTTGCTTGATAGTTCAATCATCAAACTGTTGTTACAGTTAAGAAGTTTTTTATAATATTCAACAGGGATATGTTTTTCTGTTACTTCAACTGTTATTTCATTTATTTATCAAATTTCTATGGCCACCCATTTCACACAGAGTGACTCTGGGTGGCATAAAATACAATCAACAACAACAACAATAACAGAGTTGGAAGGGACCTTGAAGGTCTTTGAGTCCAACCCCCTGCTTTGGCAGGAAACCCTACACCACTTCAGACAAATGGTTATCCAACACCTTCTTAAAAACTTCCAATGTTGGAGCATTCACAACTTCTGGAGGCAAGCTGTTCCACTGATGAATTGTTCTAACTGTCAGGAAATTTCTCCTTAGTTCTAAGTTGCTTCTCTCCTTGATTAATTTCCACCCATTGCTTCTTGTTCTACCCTCAGGTGCTTTGGAGAATAGTTTGACTCCCTCTTCTTTGTGGCAACCCCTGAGATATTGGAACACTGCTATCATGAAACCATTCTTTTAAAAAAATACTATTTAAAATAACTATAAACAACATCATGCAAGAATGTATCAGACATAATTCAACCAATTCATGGGCAACCTGTTACCAACAGATGCCCAGGCCTGCTGGGGGAAAAATGTTTTGAGAGATTTCTGAAAGGTTATTGAGATTGGAGCTAATCTCACCTCAGAAGGGATGATGTTCCAGAGGGTGAATGCTATGGCAGAAAAGTCTCATCTTGTCAGATGAAATGCCTTAGTGAATAGACATGCAACATGTGCCTCTTGCCAGACCTGATAAGATGGGTAGGTATAATTGAGTGGTCCCATGCCAGGTTAAAGGTCAAAAACAGCACCTTGAATTGGACTTGGCAACCAATGCATTCTCAGAACAGAGGTGTAACAACTGTCCTTCCACAGCACGCAAAATTGCCTGTGCCACCAGTTGAAACTTTGGGATATACTTCATAGGCAGACCCATGTGGAGCCCCAGGTAGAAAGTCCCAGTATTCTTTGTTTTACATTTTGGATTACTTCTTTCATGTGACATTATTTCAATCATTAGAAAAGTTCTGCTGAATACCACCACCACCCCGCTTTATTGACATAAGGGCTCTTCTAAGTCAAGTTAAAGAGTTGGTGACTACATGGATTTTGGCACCATTAAGAATGTGGTTCCAATCACTGGCCAAGAGGGAGACATCACAAGGAGTTAGGGTGCTAAGTCTGCCTGCCAACTGAAAATATACAATGAAAATGGATTTTGAAGAAGACATGTCTTTGATCTTTCCTACAAACAAAAGCAAGCATAGAGCAACTTGTTCTAATCCCAAGGGAAATGAAACATTCCTGCTTTGATCTGCACTTGCTTATTGACAGTCTGCAATGAAGGCCAATGCATTCAGTGGGTTCCATTCTGAAGAGGGTTGTTATGCTAATGTCCTTTGCAGTGATTAATATGCATTGTCACTGATTCTCACAAGGAGCAACATCCAATCCAGTGAACCAGGAAATTGTTGATAGTTTTCTTGTTGAGAAAGTATTTGGCTTTTCTTGAGCTGGAAAGAAAACAATAGGTTTTCTAAAAACAAGTTTGGAGAAATGAAATTAAGATAAAAATGATAATTCTTTTTCCAACTTACAAGATTTGGAAAGATGATCCTTCTCTTTACCCCATGCCAACCCTTGGCTAAACAATCACCTGGAACAGAGACGATGATAAGAAACAGGAAATGCTCCTCCCAACACTAACCTAACATGCTTGTTTTTTCAGAACATTAGGCTCTCTAAGAAAATCTTTACTGGATATTCACAGGTCATCATATCAAGTCTAAAACTTCACATCCAACCATCAATTTTCCTCTTTGTCTTGTTGGTCCATCTCAGCGAAGACCTCACCTGGAAAAACAACACGATCCAGGTGGCCAGGAAGGCCCAACAGAGACTCCATTTCCTTAGGGTCTTGCATAAAAACAGGGTGGAACAACAACTGATGACCTCCTTTTACTGGTCCACAATAGAAAGCGTCCTCACTTATTGCATCACGGTATGGCATGCCGGTTTGACAGCCGCGGATAGAAAAACATTACAGAGTGTGGTGAGCACAGCACAAAACATTGTGGGCTCTCCCCTGATACCACTGGATGAGATCGCTAGGGCTCGTTGCCTTAGAAGAGTGAGGAAAATCCTCAGGGATGACTCACACCCTGGTCAGCACTTCTTTACCCTCCTGCCATCGGGAAGGAGATATAGAAGCATAGCCAGCCGGACAAACAGGCTGAAGAATAGTTTTTATCCGTAGGCTGTCAGACTCCTGAATGCGAAATAACATCATAACTATGTAGTACGATGGACTTGCAGGGTCGGCAACATGTTCACACCAGAGGTGGGTTCCTGCCGGTACGCTCTTACCTGTTGGTCGCCGCAGAGCCGAAGAAGCCAGTGGCGTTTGCGGCGCGGGGCTTCCCCTGCCCGCTTTCCCCCACCCGCCTGGATGCCGCCATTTGCGTTCTTTTGCCCTCTGTGCAAGCAGAATGCTTTGCGCATGCGCAGAGGGCAAAAGAACGCAAATGGCGGCATCCAGGCGGGCGGGAAAAAGCGGGCGGGGGAAGCCCCGCACCACGAACACCACCGACTTCTTCGGCTCTGCAGCGACCAACAGGTAAGAGCGTACCGGCAGGAACCCACCTCTGGTTCACACTGGTGCAATAGGCCTGGGTGTTTGTTAATATGTTTTATTGGGTTAGGGATTTTCTGTCTTCACTGTGAGTTGTATTGTGTTCTCGGGGTGCACTGAGGGAGCTCAACCAATCTCATTGTACATATGTTGTGCAGTAACAATAAAGATTTGAATTTGAATTTGGATTTGGATTTGATTCAACATTAGTGTTATTTCAGAATATTTTAAATAGAATCAGAAGTGTGTCTGAAAGCATTTGATTCTTCAGATGAAGTTTGATTTCTTGAGGGCAACAGTGTACATATCTTGCCCATTCATGAAATGAACTAGTTTTGGATACGGATTTATATAATACAATTTTACAATATGCATATAATTATATAAATATGAATTAATGCATTTTGCTAGGGTTTCAGTTTATTTATTTATTTTAAAAAGAACAACTAGCCAAATGAAATAAAAAAAAAAACAGTGAATCCACCAGACACAGATGATGGCCCTTGGAAGTATGTTTAATATTGACTTTTTGTGTGTGTTTGGGCTGAGATTGTAAAAGAAGAAAAAGTAATTAAGTGTTTGGGATGGTAGTTGCATGACTGGCAAGCTATTTATAAATTGTGTAGGCCTAAGTGTTTACAGCTGATTTGAATATAGCATCTTAGGAAGTTATGTTTGCATATATTCAAAATATACACAGTAGAAGGAACAGGGCTGGTCATTTTGATGAAAAGAAAATTACTCTCAAACATTTTCACAGGAGTTGTGAAATTTAGAAGGGAATTTTGGTGACATTCTCATGAGTGGGCTATGATGTTCTTGCACTTTTTTTTAAATTACAAGGTAGCCTCTGTCTACATGGGTTCTTACAAAGCTCCAGAACTCTCCAACATTCCTGATTTCCCACACTTCCATTAAATCTCAGGGAAAGAATATATCATGCCACTGTTAAAGAGGAATTTGAGAAGTTGAAAAATTCTTTTTTCTTGGTGAAATCATTTGGTGGAGAATGTCAGAAAGTCATCACTGCCCCACTTTATTTGGCCTCGCTGAAGGAGTAATGGTTCCACTGTTAACTTATATGCTTGTAAAAATTAATTCACATCTATCCTGCAGGTGATCAAGACAACTGATATGGGAATCGCCATTGTTTCCCAACAACAAAAATCCTATGAGGTGAACTTTCTTAGTGAGATGGACTTCGGCATGAGTCTTTTCATTCTTGTCTAACACCTTATCCCCTACACCTCACTGATGGCGACTTTTTAAACTGGAAGCCTTGTGTAATTTGAAGAGAAGTTTTTCCCCACTCAACCTCTAAGGATTTGGAAAAGTTATTATCTCTTTTTCATGTTTGCTTAAATTGAGGTAAAACTTTCTTATGTTGCAGAAATGTACTGCGATTATTAGGTACTGCTAATATTCTACAATAACAAATGGGGGAAAAATTCTTCCTGGTTCATTTCAGTACTGTGGGAAGATTTTGGAGGCCGCACGTCAATCCTAGACTAGGGCATGACAATTTTCCTTTGTTAAATAATAGTCAGAGGAATAATTTCAGCAGGGGCTTATCTCTTTGCTGGTAAATGGTTCAGTCTTCTGTTCTCTTTATGCTAAGTAACTTATGCATTACCTTCATATTTCAGTATTTAAAGACCTGACTCTGAAGATTATCATAGGGGAAGTTAGACTTTTGGGAAGCTATGGTGGGGATGAAGCTAAGTAGCTTTCTTGCTCCAGGGAACTGAATGTTTAGTTCTAAAGATACAGAAACAAACAAACAAAAAAAGAGAACATTAAAATGAACATCCCAGGACTACAGTGTGGAAACAAACAACAAATGTGGAGAATGACAATGCACTGTAAATTGGGGAACAACAGATGCTTAATTGGCTTAATATAGTTTTACACCACAATCATTCATAACAACCCAACAGAGAGAGAAGCCCTTTGCTCAGAAGTGCTCCTTGTTAAATTAATGTTGCAGAGTTACTGTGTTTGTAAACAAAAGGAAGGTAGTTCTTCTTGCTCACTGGAGCTTGTCTCAATCAGTCCAAATGAGATTTGCACTAGCAGTCAAACCTGCTGCCACTTGGTTCAAACTGACGAGAAGAGCTGCTTCCCTTTACCAGATGTAAAGGAACATGTAAATTACTTTAGGGAAAGAACAGAAGAGATGCTGTCTAGGAAACAATTTGACAAGAGAGGCAGGCGCCCCCAGTGAATTAATGGTAGATAAAGAAACTTAGGAAGGACTTGCCCCAATTGATCAGGCAGTTAGAAGTAGTGGGAAGTTTCTACCTGCAAACTTGCAAGATTCTGTTAACAAAGCCTTATATAAAGTAGAATTAACTCGTTTGGTTGATTTCCTGTCTTGTTTACCTGGGAGGGCTGAAATGGAAATGATTTCATGCTAAGCAATATGAATCATCATAGCCAGGAGTGAATAATCCTTGGCCAAGATAGAGCCTGTACACATAGTTAATTATCAATAATGAAACAATCCAGTATTCATTAAGTCTGCTATTGCAGACTTGCTGAACTTGCTGAATTAGCATAGGAAATGTTGACAAAAAAAAAATCCAGTATGAACTTCAACAAAATTGATATGGTATTTGGTACAGACAAAAGCAAGGCAGCAAGTGTCTTACAGCAAGTTTTATATCACAGAATAAAAGGCTCTAGAGCCAAGATATACAGTACATGTGGTGCCAATACCAAAGTCTTCAAGATAGCAGAAATGGCATCCCAAAGCCAAGCCCTGTTCCCTGTGTTTATGCATGTACATTTCACTTGTCATTTTGCAAATTTAATTCCCCCCACCATGGGTGCCACTGCTTGCACGTTCTGGCTAAGTCCAGATCTTCATGTAGGCCTTATCTTTAGTGGTTTGATGTAAGGAAGAAATGTCCTTGCTTCCAGCTAGGTTTTCTCTTGCTATCTTATCATGCTGAAGTCCTAAGGCTTAATGAGAACCCAGGAGTGAGACTTCAAAGTTACAGCTGCATCCCTAGATGTAACTCTTTCCAGTCACATCTGGAAAATGTGGTGAAAAAATTTAACTCCCCTGGCCTAGATAGATTTCCAGAGATGTCTTGGCTTCCTCTTCTAAGTTATTATTACTTAACTTCACTGTGGCAATACTCAGAGCAGAGCAGCTGGATTGAGGCAAGCAGGCAACAGATGATAGCTGTGTGACAACATTTTTATGTTTTGTTGTTTTTAGTTGCGAAGTCATGTCTGACCCATCACGACCCCATGGACAATGTTCCTCCAGGCCTTCCTGTTCTCTACCATCCTCTGGAGTCCACACCGACTGCTTCAGTGACTCCATCCATCCACCTCATTCTCTGCCGTCCCCTTCTTCTTTTGCCGTCAATCGTTCCCAGCATTAGGCTCTTCTCCAGTGAGTTTTTCCTTCTCGTTAGGTGACCAAATTTGAGCTTCATCTTCAGGATCTGGCCTTCTAAAGAGCAGTCAGGGCTGATCTCCTCTAGGACTGACCGGTTTGATTGCTTTGCAGTCCAAGGCGTTTATGTTTTTAGTTTTATTTTATTTTATGTTTTACTTGCGATTAAATGGACTGTTTGAATTCTTTGCTTGAATCTCTTATATTTTAGGTCTTCTCTGTTCTTATTTTCCTACTCACTCTTAGAATATGTATTAGCTGTCTAATCCAGATAGGCACAACATTTGAAATCAGCATAATATTGCAGCACAATAACACCAAGATGTTTAATAATAATAATAATAATAATAATAATAATAATAATAATAATAATAATAATAATAATAATAATAATAATAATAATAATAATAATAATAATAATAATAATAATAATAATAACAGAGTTGGAAGGGACCTTGGAGGTCTTCTAGTCCAACCCCCTGCTTACGCAGGAAACCCTACACTACTTCAGACAGATGGTTATCCAACATCTTCTTAAAAATGTCTAGTGTTGGAGCATTCACAACTTCTGGAGGTAAGCTGTTCCACTGATTAATTGTTCTAACTGTCAGGAAATTTCTCCTTAGTTCTAAGTTGCTTCTCTCCTTGATTAGTTTCCACCCATTGCTTCTTGTTCTACCCCCGGGTGCCTTGGAGAAAAGTTTGACTCCCTCTTCTTTGTGGCAACCCCTGAGATATTGGAACACTGCTATCATGTCACCTCTGGTCCTTCTTTTCATTAAACTAGACATACCCAGTTCCTGCAACCGTTCTTCATATGTTTTAGCCTCCAGTCCCCTAATCATTTTTGTTGCTCTTCTCTGCACTCTTTCTAGAGTCTCAACATCCTTTTTACATCGTGGCGACCAAAACTGAACACAGTATTCCAAGTGTGGCCTTACCAAGGCATTATAAAGTGGTATTAACACTTCGCGTGATCTTGATTCTATCCCTCTGTTAATGCAGCCTAGAACTGTGTTGGCTTTTTTGGCAGCTGCTGCACACTGCTGGCTCATATTTAAATGGTTGTCCACTAGGACTCCAAGATCCCTCTCACAGTTACTACTGTTGAGCAAGGTACCACATATACTGTACCTGTGCATTTTGTTTTTCTTGATTCTCTCCTGTTCATATAGGAGAAACTCTAATTGTAACTGTTATTGTTTACAAAAAAAAAAAGCAACCATTTTGAACCTTGTTCACTTTTTCAATCTTTGGAATGTGAATTCAAATGAATCAATACTGATCTTGCCATATTCTGTTTACCTTAATGGGTCAGCTATGTCTGATGTATTAAGGAACTTTATGTTAAGCTTCTGTTTTTCCATCAACTGTTAACTGATACACGCTATGTACTTCTTGAATTAACTGAAGAATTTGCTTCTGAACATTTTAACATTTATTTAAAATAATTAGATTTGGGAGCTGTTTTAATATCATTCAATTAATATTGATTAAGAATGTATTTATATTTTGAGAATATGTTGCCATGATTTTGCATGTTGAGATGTTGATTGTAAAAAATTATGATAGGCAAGATTTTGGCCACAGGAACCCAAATCAAATCAAACCTTTATTGTCAATGCACAACGTGTGTACAGTGAAACTGAATGAGCCTCCCTTGGTGCAGCCCCCCTCCCCTGAAAACACAAAATGCATCTCAATAAATAAAAGGGGGGGGGAATCCCTAGTCCCAAATAAGTAATAATTAGCACACATTCCCACATACATATATTATAAAAGATTATATTACACCAGTATAAACATGATGCACGTTGCACTGGTCCTGCAAGTTTATCATACTGAACCTGATTGTGGTGTTATGTTGCATTCAGAAGTCTGATGGCCCAACATCCTTCTTTAAAAATAGCATTTGGGGAGCAACCAAGAACCCTCTATTAAATGTTATCATCTTGTGGGATCAAGGAAGTGTACTTTCTCTGTTGTGGTCCTCATCAGGGGTGAAATTCCAAATTTTTCCCTACCAGCTCTGTGGACGTAGCTTGGTGGTCATGTGACTGGGTGGGTGGGCGTGGCCAAGTCGACATCACTTCTTTGCCCTAATGACCTACAAAAAGAAGATATACCTATTATTATACACAAAAAAATAAGAGGTACACAAATACAGAAGAGCAATAACACTCTTATTGCTCTTATGTAAGTATTTGTGTACCTCTTTTATTGTTTTGTGTATAATAAGTGGTATATCTTCTTTTTGAATTTCACCCCTGATCTATCTACTTGCTTTCCCCAACATGGTGCTTTCCCGTTTGTTATTAAACTACATATCCCAGCATTCTCGTAACCTCGTGGTTGACAGGAGTTTCTGTGTGCCTAATAAAGTAGACAAGAGCTGATAGCTGGATAGAGTTTGTTTTCCTGTTTGATAAGACTCTTATCTGTGATTAATATGTACATGTACATGTACATGTACATGTACATGTACATGTACATGTACATATACATATACATATTATATACATAGGAAAATTAGGGAATTGTGTCTCCAAGGGTAAATTATTGCAGTCAGCTCAAAATTGCTACCAATATTTTGGGTCTTTCCTTTAAGTCAGGGGTCTGCAAACCTGGTAGCTTTAAGACTTGTGGATTTCAACTCCCAGAATTCCCCAGCCAGCATGGGAGAGTAAACCCCAAGTTAAACATATCAGTGGTACGACAGGGTGCTCCATAATTGGAGGTTTTTATGAAGAAATTGGATGGCATTTGTCTGAAATGATAACTTGAGCAGTGGGTTGGACTAGAAGACCTCCAAAGGTCCCTTCCAACTCTGTTATTTAACAGAATATAAGGGGATCGAAGTGGCTGTACAATTCCAGAGAGCTTGGGTGGTACCATTCCTCAAAGAAAGGGGAAACATAAACCTATTCTGTGGCAACCCGCTGTAGGGCTGTCTTTTTTTGTGGCACCAGTAGCGCTAGAATTAACAGCGAAGCTGTTTAGCCATTCCGATTTCCACCCCGGCAAAAGATGAAATTTCTCTGCAGCGTTCTGATATTACAAGGTTTGCAGTTTGCACCCATCCTTTGCACCAATTCCATCAACCCTTTCAGTAGAGGATCAATGCATCAATGCATAAAAAATGGGGGGATATGTGGAGGAAGATTACATTCCCCATCACATATAGTTCTTGATATGTGTCCCATGTCCCATTCTCCTTTTTAAAGCCTTCTAACTGATTAATAATCTTTCTGTTATGTTCTGGCTAGGAATAACTGGTTTCACCCAGGTCCAGTATTATGGAGGGAAAATGCTGAACCTACACTGGTTGCTACATTTTGAATTGGTTACAAGTGTTGCTGACATCCCCTATAAAAAGGCAAGCTGTCAGAGGCTTTTTGCTGGTTGTGCTTCTTATCTCAAATAAAGAGCTGTTGTCAAAGTCGGTCTCCTGTGTTGAATCCACGATCTAACACTTTCCGTTTTCCGAGAGGAAATAAAAGTGGGTTTAATCCGTTTCCTCCTCCCCAGGCACAATGGTTCATTCTCCCTGCAAGCTGTGCCTGCTGCAAACAGCCAGTACCATTCAAAAAAAATAGGGGGGAACTACTCATGGTGTTGATCAGGGGAAATAATAATAATAATCAACTGCTCCCCCGACCTTTCAGCTGCCGGAGAAACTGCTTGGATCGCCCGGTTTCAGCTCCACTTTGGAAGCGGTTTCCTGCCTGCCACCTGGACGGAACCACCTGACCAGGCAAGCTGGGGGGGTGAGGAGCCTCATTTTGTCTCTCCCACACTCTCCTGGTGAAGCAAATGGTATCACCTACTCTAGTCCCATTCATCTTTCGCATCTTGGCTCAATCGACATGGCTGCTTGAGAGCATCCCAGTGGAAATGCCTGGGAATCATGGGCTCTGCAGTCCTATTATCCGTTTCTAGCCATCTGGGCAATTGAAGTTAGATTCAGTCAGATTTATGGTCGAGTCGGCTGGAAGAGGTGAGCGGTGACCAGGCAAACGGACAACCGGGCGACCGGGCGGCATGGGTGGGGCCAACCAGGGACGATTTTTACCGGCTTTATGAACCAATTCAAATCGTCCCTACCGCCTCTCCTGAGCCAGGCCAAGATGGTCGAATTTCACCCCTGGTCCTCATTCCCTGGAATAGAATATACCTCCTCCACCAGAATTAAAGTCTGAACCCCTCTCTTAGGGTTCCGGAAGGCTCAGAAAATCAGGTTTCAGTCCCAGGCCTGGGGCTGATGTATTATTGTTTGTGTAGGGGCCCTGTTTTATTTGATTTTTGTTCTCTATAAGATTATTTTAGCTGGATTGTCCATTTGGTTTGACTTTTATTGTACTTTTATGAATTTTCCAGTCTTGTATAGTGCCCAGAGTCTATTGGAGCTAGGTAGCTAATACAATCAAATAAATAAATAAAAATACAATGAAAATCAATGTTCCTTAGCCTAACCCCTTTGGATAGGCTGCAAATTCCTCACCGAATCCATGTTGAAATTCATTTTACACTGCTATATGGAGCAAGCTATCTATCTAAAGCAGATTATCATTTATGGCCCTTATTGAGACATTCTGGAAAGAAATAAACTGAATCCAGAGCCTTAGGACCAACTAGCTTTACTTAATACTCATCAGACAGGAGGTCCTGGAGGTATTTGTGTACTTAGTGTGACAGCTTGAAAGGATTAGTCCTTCATGCATCAGACACATTATACATATTATATGTGGAAGCTTCCACACAATGCAATATTCTCTTTTATCACAGTTTCATGCAGATACAAAGCATCCTCTCTTTAAATGTTCTTGATGAATGCAGGAAAAAGAGCCTTCTAGCAACGCTGACACCAGAGACAAGATGTCAGAGACAGAGCTAAGTGGCTGCCAAATAGTGTGTGTTGAGTTTAGCTGTTTGCAGAATGCTTGAGTAAGTCAAAGCTGTCACTGTAGGGTTTTTCTATGTCACTTAAAAACATTTCCGTCAGGCGTTAGTGATGACATTTCAACTGTTTTTTTTCTTCATAATTGCATGGTAAGTGGAAGAACATGCCTACTAGCCTACTCTCACCATGATAAAAGTGCCCTAATAATATAACTGTTTGTAGCAATTCTTAATTAGAATCTATATAAATAGAAGAAGTTGTCTATATCAACATACTATTTCAAACCTAAATTCCCATAATACTGATGGTGAAGGGTGGTGAATAAGTATTGTTATATTTAACCCCAATATTTAACAGTTGGTAAAGAAAAACGCTTAACAATCTGACTATTTTTGCTTTACAGCCACAAAAATATTTGCTATTTAGGACAATCTATACCAGTGATGGCGAACCTATGGCATGCGTGCCACAGGTGGCACGCGGAGCCATATCTGCCGGCACGCGAGCCGTTGCCCTAGCTTAGCTCTAGCACGCATGTGCGCTCCAGCCAGCTGATTTTTGGCTCATGTGGAGGCTCTGGGAGGGCATTTTAGGTTTCCGGAGGGCCTCCGGGGAGGCAGGGGGGCGTTTTCGCCCTCCCCAGGCTCCAGGGAAGCCTCTGGAGCCTGGGGAGGGCAAAAAACGGGCCTACTGGGCCCACCGGAAGTCGGGAAATGGGCCGTTTCCGGCCTCCAGAGGGCCTCTGCGGGGGCGGGGGTGGCCGTTTTCGCCCTCCCCAGGCATTGAATTATGGGTGTGGGCACTCGCACGTGCGTGATAGCACCCGTGCACGCACTTTCAGCACCCGAGGGAAAAAAGGTTCGCCATCACTGATCTATACTGTACTTTTTGTGAGGACACACAGAACTTCAAATAATCGAAATGAAAGATAATGTTATACAGTTTTTTTTTCAATACAGCGTGGATCTCATGTTCAAGTTGCTGCATAAAACAGGCAACTTCTTCTGCCTGTGATAGCTGGATCCTCAAATGATTAAAAA
Organism: Diadophis punctatus similis; assembly: GCA_023053685.1. Taxonomy (NCBI): domain Eukaryota; kingdom Metazoa; phylum Chordata; class Lepidosauria; order Squamata; family Dipsadidae; genus Diadophis; species Diadophis punctatus. The sequence goes on from JALIGW010000001.1 coordinate 60,179,055, forward strand.
CAGACTTTGTATAAGTACTAAATGCTGTCTCGATTGTTATGAACAATCTTTTTCATTGGAGCAGGCTGAATTTCCAAAACTTTCTGATAACAGTCACTCCTGGGGACATAAAACACACAGTGTTTGTCCCAAGAAAGGAGCTATCAGGACCAACACTAGGCAGAAAATCAATTTCTTTGTAAGTAAGTAACTAAGTAAATAACTGGAGCAACTTTATATGGTCATTTCTAGAACTGAAAAAGAGACGAACCAGCTCTGTTCATAAAGTACTTAACTTTTAGCATGTTTTTTTAAAAAAAGTTGAAGAGACCACTTACCTCTTCATGCATTTTTAAAAAGTAAATACAGTTCAGGCAAATTACTCTAAATATTGCATGCAATGAATTCTCTAGAAATAAACAAAGAAAATATTTGAACTGCTATATCCAATGCTGTAATAACTGGATTTCTTTTCCGTGCTACCAATAATACAAATGATGCCAGTAGCAACAAGGCAATGTTAGTTAAGTCTGTGTATTGGAAGTTAGCCTCCTGTTGTTGTTGTTGTTGATGATGATGTTGTTTACTTTAGCTCAGTTTTTTGTCTCGTAAACCCTTGGGTTTTGTTGTGTTCTGACTGATCTCTAACTGACCTCTAAACTTGTTATGTCTAGATGGACTCTGATTGAACTGTAATTTGTTATGTTTTAGTTGAACTCTAACTGAACTGTATGTTGCCACCCAGGTCCAGTGTTTGAATGCTCAAACGCTATTGGTTGTTGTGTCTGACAGCCCTCTATATAAAAGAGTGAGCTGTCAGACCATGTTTTCCTGGTTGCTTGAGTGAGCTGATAAAGAGCTGTTCTGAAGTATGTCTCCTGTGATCCTTGCCCACAATCTAATAGGTTTATATTCTCTACAACAGCAACAACCGATTCATGGACTAGGGGTTGGGGACCCACTGCTCTACCATATTGTCTACCCAAGTTTCTTCAGATTTCTAACTTCCTTTTATTGGCTTTATTTATATATTATATTAACTTCTTTTCATAACTTCTTAGTCTAGCAGAAGAGTAGTAGCATCGTTCCAGATTTCTAATTATAATAATAGCTTGTCCTTTCTCATTTCAGTTTCATCACTTCAAGTTTATGATTCAAGATCTGCGGGCAAGCTAATTTAATTCCAGCCACTTCTAGATTTAATAATAATACTAAAAAGATTAATTCTTAGGCTAGAATGGTGCATATTTTGACAGATTGAGAGGAAAATAACAGGGATGATGAACTCTTTAGAAAACATCAACCCTGCTAAGTTCAATCAGATGTCTTAAATATGTATTGTATATTATATTATAATATATATTCTTCCTTCATTACTTTTAAGGCAGAGAGATAGTGTGTAAAGAAAAATGCAGCACAGCAGTTTTCGATTGTCTAGCAATAAACCTATATTATGCTGAACTGAGGCGGAAAATATCCTGCCCCAATATAGTAATAATAACAATTACAGAGTAACAATAATATTTGTTGATAAACTGAGTTTTTAACGGGGAGGGGAAGAGAGGAGAGGAGATCTTGGAGGTCTTCTAGTCTAGCCCCCTGCTCAAGTAGGAGACCTGATACCATTTCAGACAAGTGGTTATCTAATCTCTTCTTAAAAACCTCCAGTAATGGGGCACCCACAAAAGATGGAGTGACAATATGTATGTATGTATGTATGTATGTATGTATGTATGTATGTATGTATGTATGTACAGTATGTATATGACTACATGCATACTGTACATACATACATACATACATACATACATACATACATACATACTTAAGGACACATGCCAATATCTGCATTCCCTGCACAGAAAGTTATTTTCTTGTATCTCAATAACTTTCTGTACAGGGAATGCAGATATTGGCATGTGTCCTTAATTTTCTAAGGAAAGGGCAATCTGATTTAGGGGAATATTCAAATGTTCAAAGCTTTCAGTACATTTGACCATAGTATAGCAGTTTGGATTAGCAATGTGTCTGAATGTAGGTCACTTCTCAGAGATTGATGGCTCTTTCAGGATGACTGGTTTGAACAATAATGGACAGCTGTTACTACTTCTATGTGCATAGGATCCATATGCCTTCATTCAAAACTGATGTTTTGCTGTGGGAATGTTATATTATCCCAGCACTCAAATGGCAACATTTAGTTGCTAGGAAATGGAGCACTTTCTCCTATTTAGTGTGTCTGTTGGTATTGCATGCGGTCTGTGATTGCCAATTTCTGATAAGCATGGGTATGACATCTGTGGGAAGTCACCCCCCTCCTAGAAGAATGAAATATTGTGAGGAATATTAAAAAGGGCAGATTATTATATTTCCCCAAAGGGAGAAATGGAGAAACATGTTTTTTTAAGAGGCAGAAAGCAACCCCCACTTTCCTTTAATAGCCCCAGCAGATACTGAGGCCAGCTTTTAGAAATGGAGATTTGGTAATCCATTCAAGACAGGATATTTTGAAACAAAGGCAGAATGGTAGGATTAGAAGCACCCATCACTCAAGATGCAACACAGGACAAAGCCATTAAGCTACATTAGGAATTATTGCATCACCCTCAGAGCTGTCCAAACTTCAACCAAACTTATCTCAGACAAACACCTAGAATTTTTACTTTGCCTATAGAGCCAGCTATGACTCCAACATAACTCCTACATGGCCCCATGGGAGTCTGACAACAGTGAATAGAATACATGTTCTTGCACAGGAACAGGAAGCTCAAGTGCAAAGCTTAAAGAAGATATAAAAACCCCTCACTCTCAACTCTATTTGGTCAGCTGCACCAGAACCATGTGCTTGGTGGTTCTGTTCATCATTAAACCTTCTTTCCAATCAGCCTCCATGTTTCCAGTGTCTTTCTCCTGGCTTGGGACTGAACCAGATGGATATTTCTTCCCACACATCAATGCACATTAAGGTTGTTTCTTTTTAATGTCAGATAGAAAAGTTTGATATAAGATGTCATTGGAAGTATAGACAGCATAAAATGTGGAAATATTAGCCATAAAACTTTACAATTTTTGTTCTTTTAAAGATTGTTCAATCCATTCCATTAATAATCACAAACATAATAATAAACAAAATTTTCAAACAGCAGCTATTTTCTACATCCTCTCAATTATATAGGATTAGAATATTGTCCCTACAGGATCAGCAGCTTGAGTTTAGGGATAAATTCACCTATAATTATAAGTTGTGAAATAATCATATACAGTAGGTATTATTATATAAGTAGATAATTAAATATTATTCCACAGTTAATTCTATTGGCATTTGAACCAAAAGGTATGGTTACAGCACGGTACATTAATTGTGTGTAGGTGTTTTTCATCACAGAATATTTCACTTTTCTTCCAGAATGCTCTGATCTAGCTGTTCTGGGAACAAATGAATTTCCCAGAAAAGGATGCCCTGTTCCCAGAAGAGCTGGACTGGCATGTTCTAAGAAATAAAAATGAAACATTCTAATATTCCACAAACATTCCATGGCTAGAATGCTGAGGTTTTCATAAGGTGTACCCAAAGTCAGACCCCATAGGCCAATCACAATATGCTTTATTTCAATCCGTTTTGTTCCAAAGAAAATGTTACTGAACTTAGGAATGTTCAAGGATTAGGAAATCAAATGAGTCAGAAAATGTCAGCCAATTTAACTAATTCATATAATTTATATAATAAATGGCCCATGGGACTGATTTTTGTGGGTGGGGCCTGGCTTTCAGTGCACCTTGTAAATTAAACGTGGCTACTAAGATTTTAAGAATTAGCATTAAGTACTGCATCCGGAACATTTGAGTATATGGGGTCAGGGTGGATAAAGTTGGGCTTGGATCTGAAAGCCATTCATTCCTCTAAGAAGCTGCAGGATCAGGTCTGTTAAGAATAAACTAGAGTTAGTATGCCCCTGTCAGGGGCAGGTTCCTAATTTTTTTTACTACCACTCTGTGGGCGTGGCTTATTTTGTGGGTGTAGCTTGCCAGTCATGTGTCCGGGTGGGCATGGCTTGCCAGCCATGTGACCGAGTGGGCATGGCTTGCCAGTCATATACCGTATTAGTTATTTCAGAGAGATGTTACTATTATTTTTGCTATTTTATACCTTACATGAAAAGCTTTGCATACAAAGTGCGTGTTACACCATGGCAACACAGCAACCTTTATATGCAGAAAATGCTATAGTTAAAAGACAAGCAAGTCTCATACAGCATTTTTGGTTTCAGTCATGGATTCCTTAGACGAAAATATTGAGGACTGAAATAAAATATTGAGCACTTTGGGAAGCTTTAGGCAAAAGCGAAGGAAAAGTGTCAAATGTGAGCTTCTTATTATTTTGAAGCAAAGGGACTGGGAAAGACTTAATTGTCAGGTTTCTGGGCATGCGCAAAAATGTAAAAAAAAAAAAAATAAAAAAAAATGGCGGTGCCCAGGCACCGGCAACCGACCGCACCGGTACTGTGACGTCACCAGCAGGCCACTAACGGTGCTATAGAGTGGACCGCACCGGTAGGAACCCACCACTGGCCCCTGTGCATCCATTCAATGGGCACTATTTCCTCTCCAGTCTTGGACTGTGAATTGGTTTTCATGAAACCTTTTGTGCTCTATCCCATCCCCAGAGCAATTGAATTTGTCATTTGATAGGATGAGATGTCTGCTCTAAGCGGTTGATTTTGCATGTTAAGAATTAAGGGCAGAACATAAATAGTCATTGCTGAACTTATTACTGTTATTGTTCTACTGTCAGTAAGAGACACTTGTGTGGGTTTCTTCTTTAGGTGGCAAGACAGCCTTGAATACTGAACTGGATGACCTAGGGGAAATGTGATTGCCTTGGTCAACAAAATGTCAAGTATTTTGACAGCATGGTCCTTTTGCCAGGACCACAGCTGTCACTTTAGTTGTAAGGTTGAAACGAAACCACTCTTTGACAATCCTAGGTCCTAAGTTCACGCAACTGATTCTTCACCTTTCAGGTATCATTAAGTTCCTCCATGTCCAGTTAGGAGCCAAGGTGAATTTTTACTTGAATATCCAAGGTTCTTCCAGATATTCTTGTTAAAAATGGGGACATTCTTTTTTTTCCGTTAAATCAGAATATTTCAGGTACGCTTTGCTCACATTTTCCTATCAGTTAGAGTACGAATCTTAAGTAGTGTTACCTAAGACTGGATTCAAAGGAAAATGACTTGGACCATTTATTTATTATTGCTCATCAGTTAGTAACCTTTATTGAGGAAGATAAAAAATATAGTGTAGGCAGAAGCAGATGATAGTCAGCTTTTTACTGCTCTATATAATTCTGTAGTCATCCATCCATCATTCTTACATCACTGCATATTAGGATAGCCAGCCATAATCAAACATGAGGCAGATGGAACTTGTGCATTTGCTGTCCCTAGAGTTACTAGAGTTTTCTCTCATTTTTTAAAAAATCTAGAAAATCAGAATTGTTTATGGATTGGCACTGTCTAGATTCCTTTGGAAAGAGCATTATACTACTTCTCCTTTGATAGTTCCCTTGCTTGCCCATTAGCTGGATATACACTTTTCAGGAATTTCACATTTTTTCTGGTTTAATTGATCAATCTAAATCAATATCCAGATACTTGGCATTTGCTTCAGTAGATTCTGACCGATAGATTTTGCCTGGGGGCTTCTGCCTACTTCTTATGGCATTTTATCAGGATAATTTATTTATAAAATGTTTTTGTAAACATTTCTTAGCTTGGTAATATAAGATGAAAAATCACCTGGTATTTCTATTCTTCACTTATATTAATTACAGACAATTATTAATGTGGGGCCAATGACATCCTCTAATGACACACTATAATTGTACTTCTGAATGATCCAGATTTAATTTGTTAGGCAGTTAAGTAATGGTTCACTTGAAAGATTTGCTTGATACTGAAGCTATTGTTATGGGATTTTTCGTTTTTAATATCAGGTGTTTTTGTTTTGCTTTCTTGATTCCAAGAAAATCTTATGATCACCATTCAACATATACACCATTGTGAGAGGGAGAAGCCCCTTAAGCTGAAGCTTAAAAAAGTGGGGGGGGAAAGTGAAAAAGAATGGAAGGTTAAGAAGACCAGAAGGAGAAAGCACAAAACACCAAAAGAGAGCTGAAGACACTAGAACTTAGGGGAGAAAAATTGCAGAACCTCTGGATTTGAATGTGTGGGGCCAGCAACATTGGTAGATTGGAGGAAATCCAGTTGTAACAGTTGAGTAGCAGCTGTACAAAATCTCTGCCAAAATGACATATACAGAGCACCAAAAGCCACCAAAAGTCATTCCACAAATGTTGTTATACAATGGTTGATAACAGCAGAGCAGGAAGATCCAGGAAGCTGATAATTCTGGAATTTGATATAAGCTAATTCTGCATAGTAGCCAGTAGTTAATCAGGAAGACTAAGTACTGACAGCAACTACAGTCTTTAAGGAGCAGTAAAAGGAAGATAGAAACGTTACCCTCTACCCAAAAGCAGTCATCTGAGGTCACATTAGTGACTTTGGGATAGGGAGAGTCAGGAAATAATAAAGGAAGTCCAAGAGCTTCAGTAAACCTTTATTTTAAAGTGGGGAAATGGAAGTTAAAAAGAATACATGAAAAGAATCCTGGAGTCTAGAACCATGAAATTATGAATTATGTAACTGTAAATAAATTAGAATTGAATAACTCTAATTTGGAACAGGAAAATAGAAAGCAAATATAAGAATAGCTTCTGTGAGTAAGAAATGGAAAAAAATCTTTGTATTATAAATACATCTTTATTTTTGTGATATGCTTTTATAATACAATCATTGAAAGGAACTGTTTGGCTTTCTGACCAATCCCAAATCAGACCTGCAGCTATCACAAATGTTTGGCAGTAACAAAAGGAGCGCTTTAGAAACAATCCACCCACCAGGAAATGATCAGAAATGATATTTAAGAGTCTATTCATTTTTTTCTGTAGCAGATGCAAAAGCAGCAAAACAGTAGCTGATCTGAAGACATAGGAATAACATTTTGTGCAGTATGAACTCCCTGTATCATGGTGCTTTTGAGAAGCCATCACAATTGACAAAGGAGCTAGAAATGAAATTCACAGCCTGCTGACAGACTCCTAATGAAGTAATTTAAATCATTGTTTGTAATCACACACACAAAAGAAGAGTAATCAAAATATTTGATCTAAATCAAGTGTTCCATTTGGTACATCATAATTTAATTCCCAAACAAGTTAGTCACTAGTTATGGTTACTAGTTAATTCTATAATAATTAAAATTAGAGGGTTGCATGTACTATAAATAAAGCTGTTATATTAGCTAGGCAACAAAATATCATGGGATTTGTGTTTTATACAATATTGTTGTATTTGCATAGACACAAATTTAACTGAAGACTTTCATTCTAGTGCACATGAAAAGTCACTTATCTAAAAATAAACAATTTCAACAACTCTCTTTTTATTTCCTTCCTGCATATCCATTAGCAGAGAGACCCCTTTATTAAAAAGTAGCTAACTAGAGCACCATGAAAGCATGCAAACCCCAATATTTTTCTGTATGCTGAAGATGCATTGTAAGGCAATTGCCAGAAATTAGCAACAGGAAGGCATTCTGCCACTCTGAGAAAAAAGCATAAGGTCTTACCATATGTTAAGGTAAAGGGTCTCTTAAATTATCCTCAACTCCTGAGGAATTGATGGACATGTTCCTATAGTTCTCTTGGCAATTGCATTAAAGTGGTTTGCCAGTATCTTCTTCCATTATGTTTCTCAGTTTCCCAAACAGGTCTACCACCTGTAATTTCATAGTAGTACCTATTTTCCTTTTAAGCAAGTTTTACAGTGCTTAACTTTTTCAAAATAAGTTGGCTAAGTATTTCATTTGCCACCAGTTCCGCTGAATAAAAATGAGTAACCACCCTTCCTCAAGATAATCCATACAAAACAAATATGCAGAAAAAGAGCACCATCACAGCAAGTGTCTACCGAAGAACCTTTAACCACTAGTCCAAAATCTAGGGACAGAGCCAGGTTTTAATGACTTGTTTAAATAGGATCAGGGTGTGACCCACACAAGTTTCTTGGGAACACTTTTTTCAGGGCAGAATCTGTGACAGAGAAGGCCCAGGTCCTATGTAATTGATGGGATCTGGAGCATACTGACATTCTATCCATAGGATGGATAGAAACCATGGAAGTCAGATGTTCCCTCAAATAACTGGGCCCTGAAAAGTTTTATATGTAAATTGCATGTAGATAACTGGCACCAGTAAAAGTTACAAAGCAGCAATGTTACGCAGGCATACCATGACATGTTCATAAGTCCCCCATGCCACTGTGTTCAGAACTAGTTGCAGCTTCTCATCTCTAAGGGCAATCCCATGTAGAACTCGTCCAAACACAAGGCTACCAGTTTCTAGTGTCTAAGCGTTTTTTAGTTAAGGAATGGGTACAATTAGTGCACCAGATGAAATTGTGCCAAGGCCTTCTTGGCCATTCCTGCCGCCTACTACTCAAGCAGGACCTATGAGTCAAGAACTCTCACATTGTATACCATGCCTAAAGGAGGACAAGCAACCCCAGTTAGGACTAAAAGTCTCAGTCTCAGTCTGCATAGTCTAATGTGTTATCAAGATCTTGAAGAAATGGAAGTTTCAGCTTTGGTTTAGTCCTGAAACTACTAATACTGAAAAAAAAACCTGTACTCATCATTGGGTTCTTACTTGCAGATATGACAGATAATCTAATTAGAAACTACAATCTTCTATACCCGAATGAATATTGTAATTTTTATGTGCCTCTTTTGTTCATATATATGCAAATTGAACTTTCTTTCTTCTGTAGACCAACAAGTCCATGGTGCACGTTCATGTTGCTCAAAGCAATATTTTAGAAATAATTATTCAGCCAATTCACCATTAATTAATTAGTTCAGTATACTCAGGTCAGGCTCAACTTCTGTTGACTGTGTAGACAAATGTTTACCACATCAACTTGTCTCCAACAATACTCTTCCAAGGGCACTGCTATAATTTATTTTATACTGTCCATCCACTTTATCCATTATCATCATCATCTGCTTCTTTCAACCTTGCCAAGTAGAGTCATTTTCTCTAGTTTATCGTCTGATTATAGCACATGACCAAAGTCTGTCAGTAACTGCTCCTTAATTATCATCTCAAGGGATCCATCAGCTTTTATTTGCTCCAGGATTGATTGTTGCTTCCTGCAATTCATGCTACTCTTGGTAACTATCTTCAGATCCATAGTTCAAAGACATGTAAGTTATTTTCCCCTCTCTTTCTTAATGACAGACCCCCCTCATCTACTGATTATTACTAGAAGCACCATTACTTAAAGTATTCTGATATTTCTTGTCATATAAGGATCCTAATCCTTCATAATGTTGGATGTTCCTAGAAGCAGGAAGCCGAAGACACCAGCCTGATGATGACGAATGAGACTTCGTCGAAACGTCACCAAGACACTTCCAATTTCAATTTGTGTGTGTGTGTGTGTGTGTGTATTTGTATGTATGTATGTATGCATGTATGTATGTATGTATGTATGTATATATATATATATATATATATGTGTGTGTGTGTGTGTGTGTGTGTGTGTGTGTGTGTGTGTGTGTGTGTGTGTATGTGCATGTGCATGTGCATGTGCATATGCATATGCATATGCATATGTATATGTATATACAGTATGTATATGTGTACATATGTGTATATATGTATGTGTATGTATGTATGTACCGGTATATGTATGTATGTATTGTGTATGTATGTGTATGTGTATATGTATATACAGTATGTATATGTATATACAGTATGTATATGTATATACAGTATGTATATGTGTATATATGTATGTAGGTCTTTGGGTATTCGGGTTTTCTCCCGTGTGAAATTGGAAGTGTCTTGGCGATGTTTCGATGAAGTCTCATTCATCATCTTCAGGCTGGTGTCTTCTGCTTCCTGCTTCTAGGAGCAATGCAAAGAATCATTCCCAGCAAAGAATCATTCCCAGAGAGAAATCATCCAGATGCCCCAAGCTCTATGGTCTCCCCAAGATACACAAAGAAGGAACCCCACTTAAACCCATAGTCAGCTCCATAGGCTCACCTCTACAAAACCTAGCCAAATTTCTCGTAAAACAACTACAGCCTTATGCAGAATCCATCACCTCATATGTAAAAAACTCATTCCAGTTCATAGAGATCATAAAGAAACAAAACTTACAGCCCAGCGACCTACTCGTGAGCTTCGATGTCATATCCCTCTTCACCCAAGTGCCAATCAAAGAAGCCTTGAAAGCTATCCAAAACAAATATAACCCCCCCAAGCACATCCTAGATCTGACCAACCACTGCCTATCCAACACATACTTCATCTATAATGGACAAAAATACAAACAAATGGAAGGAGCAGCCATGGGATCACCCCTCTCACCTGTCATTGCAAACCTCTACATGGAACACTTTGAAACCCAAGCTCTAGAAAAGTCTGATCACAAACCCAAACTCTGGCTCAGATATGTAGACGACACCTTCATAATCTGGCCACACGGGAAAGAAAAACTGGACAACTTCCTACTAAAAAACATTGCTCCTAGAAGCAGGAAGCAGAAGACACCAGCCTGAAGATGATGAACGAGACTTCATCGAAACGTCGCCAAGACACTTCCAATTTCACGCGGGAGAAAACCCGAATACCCAAAGACCTACATACAAACACCCGCGAAAACCTCAGAAAACATGTATATGTATGTATATATTCCTCCATTTGCAGCCATTCATTTAGTAACCGTTCGAAGTTATGACACTGAAAAAAGTGACTTATGATTGTTTTTCACACTTACAACCATTGCAGAACCTGGATGGTCATGCGATCCAAGTTCAGACAATTGGCATGTATTTATGACAGTTGCACTGTCCCTGGGTCTTGTAATCACCATTACCTTCCCAACTGGCTTCTGACAAGCAAAGCTCACGAGAGAAGGCAGATTCGCTTAGTGACCCCATGATTCATTAAAAAAGTGCAGTGATTCACCTGGCATATATACTGTATGTATATATTTTAAGATAAAAAAAGATACCAATCTATATCCAATTTTCATGTTGGATTCTTTACAATCCAAGTGATGTTGTGAAGGTCCTACATTAGCACCTTAGGCTGTGGGAGTCTGGATAGGATCAGCTGAGATCTAGCAAGATGAAGTGGCATTGTTTTTTGAAGTGGCTTTTCTCAGGTGATTTTTTTCATCTTTAGTTCTGGATGGAGTTGCATTATGCAAGACAGAACTGGTTTGCCATTTGCTGGTACTCTGAACTCATGTCACCTGTTCAAAGAGCAGGTGGCAGCCATGGCCAGATGGGCTTTGCGCAGTTTCCTATTATGTACCAGCTGCATCCTTTTTTGAATCAAGAGGCACTGTGCACAATGACTCATTCTTAGCTGATAGAGATTGTTATATACAGTATCAGACCAGAAATATTCTGCTCTTTGTTGTTTGGTATCAGATATCCCCTTTCTCTGTCAAGGCCAGCCTTTTTATCCTCTACATGCATGCATGCTTCGTGCATTCCAGAGCAGGCTATTACAATATGCTCTACATGGGACTGATCCTGAAAACTATTTGAAATGTTCAATTGATCTAGAAGTCAATTTTATATATTTGCTTTGTGAGTTGCAGTAGTTCCCCATGTCCTATAAAGTCCTAAATGGCAACAGCAGGCTATTTGATGGACCACCTTACTTTGTAATTATATTTTATTGGGTGTAACTGGGGCACAATATGTAAATAAAATTACATTTTAAAATAATTAAATAATTAAAAATATGTGTTATCTACCCAGAGTCACGTTAGATGGATGTGCAGGCATAGAAATTGATTTCATTAATTAATTAATTATTTTTAATTAAAAAAACTAATTCATTCTAAATGGGAAGTTGTCTCTTTTTAACCAAGTATAAAAAAATTAAGCTCTTATTTGTTTTGAACTAGAAGGAATTCCAATCCCAGTTGGGAGAGTTAATGCTCACCAAGTGGTCCATGCATTTTGACAAACGAACATTCCAGTGAATAATAGTGATCATCGGATTTGTTTTAGAGGCAATTTGGCACTTTGGAAAATAATTGAGATTGACTGATTTTACAGGGGCATTGAAGGCAAAATATGATCCCCAAATGTCTGCTTGGTTTGTTTGTTTCCTGATTTAGGAGTAAATGCTGGCAGAGCAGACACTTTGATCTTGCTTTTAAAAAAATAAGTAGAGACCATTTAGAACTATTCTCTTAAACTCCATTTTTCAAGGTCTATGACACTTTTTTTTAGGACAGAATTAGATGACATTAGTTAGTTGTTCAATGGGGACACGTCCTTCTGAATTTCAGATAGAGAGATTTTCAGGTAGATTATTCATTGGAAAGAAAAACATTTTATTTTTATTTATTTATTTTTGTCAAGTATGTGTTGGTAATATACATAGATATAACATTGTTTATATACATAAGATGAGTACTGATAAGAGGGAATATTAGGACAGGGACGGTAGGCACGCTGGTGCACTTATGCACGCCCCTTACTGACCTCTTAGGAATTGGGTGAGGTCAACAGTGGACAGTCTAAGGGTAAAGTTTTGGGGGTTTGGTGACGAAACCACAATGTCAGGTAGTGAGTTCCAGGCATTTACCACTCTGTTGTTGAAGTCGTATTTTCTACAGTCAAGTTTGGAGCTGTTCACTTTGAGTTTGTATCTGTTGTGTGCTCATGTATTGTTGTGGTTGAAGCTGAAGTAGTCATTGACAGGAAGGACATTGTAGCAGATAATTTTATGAGCTATGCTTAGGTCGTGCCGAAGGCGACATAGTTCTAAGCTTTCTAAGCCCAGGATTTCAAGTCTGGTTGCATAAGGTATTCTGTTGCGAGTAGAGGAGTGGAGGACTCTTCTTGTAAAGTATCTCTGGACACTTTCTAATGTATTTATGTCCAATATGCGGTGTGGGTTCCAGATAGATGAGCTGTATTCAAGGATTGGTCTGGCAAATGTTTTGTATGCTCTGATTAGTAGTGTGATATTACCAGAGAAGAAGCTATGCAAGATTAGGTTAACAGTTCTTGAAGCCTTTTTGGCGATGTTGTTGCATTCTGTTTATTTTAGCAAGTAGGCCACTCAAGAGCTGTCAGTAACTTATTGTTATTCCTTTCCTGCCCTATTGCCTTTCCCCCCATCTTAGGTCAGACTTTTTTTTCCATATAAACACAATCAGAAGCTCTGGTTGTGCTGTTCATGAATGTGTCAGATAATTCATACAGCTTCTTGGTCATCTCAGTTCAGTTCTTCCATTTTACCTAATGAAACCACAGAATCAGCTTGAACCAGGCCAATTTGACAGCCAAAGTTTGACTAATACTGTCCAATTCAATTTAAAAGAAAAAAATCTTATTACAAGGAAATTAATACCTTTAATTTTAGAAAACTTAATTGGCTGCTATAAAACAGAAGACCGGATTCTTATTGTGAACTGTTTAAATCAAGCTTTAAATGCTTTAGAGTGCTTGAGAGTTGATCTTCATCTCTTAATGTTTCAAATTGCTTTTTATTGTAATTGTATATTACTTATTCTCTCATGTCATCTGTTAAATGTTGCCAGACATTACATATCATTCAGTTTTATATATTAAATATTATCTACTGTTGAATCCGAAGCCATAGGAATAAATATTAAAAAGTCAGATATGACACATTGTTATTCTATTAAATTATAGTAATTGTAAAATCTGCATGCAAAAATATTTTAGTAAATGCAAACATTATGCATATCGATGTCCTCTTTTTTAACTATAAATTAATTATGTATTTATTTATTTTGTGAGATTTATATACCGCCTCACAGTGCAAGCACTCTCTAAGCGGTTTACACCAGTAAGCAATGTATATATTTACATTGCCCCCAACAATCTGGGTCCTCATTTTACCTACCTCGGAAGGATGGAAGGCTGAGTCAACCTTGAGCCGGTGAGATTTGAACCGCTGACCTGCGGTTCAGTCAGCTAAAGTGACCTGCAGTACTGCCTCTAACCGCTGCGCCACCTCGGCTCATAATTGTAGAACTATGCATCACATTTGGCTTAACATTTATTTCTCAAATAGACCTGTTGTTGAATTCTGGTTCTTACCACTCCTACCCAATATGGACAATGGTAAAGAGCAGTGGAAGCTGCAGTCTGCAACAGGTTGTCTATCCCATTAAGATACCACAGAGCATTTTCTATGGTTCTGTACACTAAAATTAGATCTTAAAATTGATGACCCATGCTTGTGCCTTTGTAAAGTAATTTGACATCTGAGATGGTTGACGGATGTTATTCTCACCTATATGACATGGCCCTACTCTCTCTATCCAGTCTTTATATCTCTTTATATCTCTTATCATTTTTGTTTTAAACCACTGAAAATTTAGTCTGCAATGAGACAGACTGAAGCAAAGGCAGTGTCTGGAAGCAAAGCTGCAAAATGGACCAAATTAGCCAATAAATAATGCACAACATCAGTCTGTGTTAAGCAGAGATGATGACATTGCTTAATTGCAAATAGAATATTAGTAATTGGAACTCCAGCAACAACATTGTTTAACTCTACCATATATTAATATGAATATATAGTAAATCCAGCTCCACAACACAGTGATTTTATCTACAATTTTTTCCTAGGTGTCTGTTGGGGACACCTATGGATCTCTCTGAGATAAATTTTTCAAAGTTATTTCCTTAAGCTTCTGCCTTCCATCAAATGATGTCAAATATATTAGTGATACAACATGAGATTTAAAAGTGCCCAAAAGCTTCTCCTTGCTCAAATTTAAAGCATCCAAGCCATAATGCAACCAGGAATGCTATAGATTTTTTCTTTGGCAGGATTCTCCCCACAAAAATCTCTTTTTATTAATGAAAATAGTCACATACTGCACCTCTCATGTCTTTAATTATCACACTTGCTTTGTAGATGATATAGTTAAATATTAAATATCATATTACTATGAAGAGGGTAATCTCAAAATATGAGGGGAAAAGATCTGTCAGCTGGATAGAATTTTTGTTTCTCAAATAAAGATTATTTGTATATTAAAAGAGCCTTGGTGGCACAGTGGTTAAAATGAAGTATTGCGGGCTAACTCTGGCCACAGCCTGGAGTGTGATCCTGAGGGGCTCAAGGTTGACTCACTCTTCCATCCTTCCGAGGTTGGTAAAATGAGGACCCAGATTGTTGGGGAAAATATGCTGACACTGTAAACCACTTAGAAAGTGCTGTAAAGCACTATGAAGCAGTATATAAGTCTAAGTGCTATTGCTGTTAGAGGAATTCACAGACTCAGAAACATTGCCAAATATATTGCCAAACAATTGAAAGCATACTTAAGGGGGAAAAAACCCAATATGAAGCAAAATTATGTTTCAGAATAATTTCAAATTCTTTAAAGGAATTCCTTGATCAAATGCTCATCTAAACAGAATAAAAGGTCTTAATACATTGTGGGTATAACATTATCTCTCCATGTGGGGGACGGGGTGAAGAGGTAATAGTTTCCCAACATAATTTGAACTGCTGCATTTTTCACCCCAGCAAAGCTTAAATGGGCAAGAACCACCCCCCCCTGCTCATTTCTAGATCAGACATTGAAGTTTTTATTATAATACTTTTTTTATGACTGAAGTAATTAGTAAACATTCAGAAAATCTCTTTTGCTACTTGAGAAAGTTGCCACTTCATACAGCATGGAGATGCAGAATTAAACAAATGCACACCTGCTAATTTAGAGGGCCTACTGAGTCTGAAATGAGGATTAGATTCTTCAGTGCATGATTGGAGTGGTAGAGAATATTCCTCAATAACAACAAATTAAATATGTCGCCAAATGCCAACACTTTCATAATGTCTGTAAGTGTGAAAAAGCAGGCACTATTTTCATTTCATCTGCAAAAAGCCGCTATTGAGATTTCAGTAACTGCAGCCTAATGATTGACTTTTTTTTTTGGCATACAAATCTATATTTGCTCTTCTTCCTGCTCAGCATCCCAACTGTATTGTGACTCACAATTTCTATCTGACCTTTTGAAACTCAATCAACAGTGACCCAAAGTGCTGTTAGTTATTTCTCAAAGTCCTCCATGATGGTTTGGGACTCTTAGAGTTCAAGGACTAAGGAGAGTTTCCTTCATACCAGTCCAGGCTGATAAGATTGCCAGAACAATATTTACAATGCAACAACTTAATATTTATTGGCTTCACAGAAGCATTTCCTGTTGTGCTTTATTGGGTGAATAATATGCATTTCTAATCTGCTTTGTAAATGCATATTATGGGCCTAATCGACCATGGCAGCCTTTTGGGAAGCGTTATTTACTCCTTTCCTGCCAGTATGTATTTGGGTATACAATAAACAACCTTCAAGGCATTGCCTATAATAATCATAAAGATATTCCAAGGTTTATCACACCCTTAAATGCTGCAAAACAGCACCCTTACTATGAATGCATATGATATGACAAGCATTTGGCCTTGGCTGTTTACATGAATGAAAAAGTGGCCATTTTTTAATCAATTCACTACTAAATATCCAGCAGGATCTTCTCCATAAAATTGAGTTCCGTGATGTTAGGCAATTTCTCCTCCTATTAAGAATGAGCATCCAGATATTTATTATTATTTATTATTTATTATTATTATTTATTATTATTATTATTATTATTATTATTATTATTATTATTATTATTATTATTATTATTATTATTATTATTATTATTATTATTATTATTATTATTATTATTATTATTATTCTCCTCTTTTTTGTATGAAAATTAACATTGATTATTCTCTTTTGATTAGCTGTGGTCTTTAAAATTTATTTATTTAGTGTTCTTATATGTCCAGATTAGGGCAGTGGGAAAAATTGGAATACCTTTTATTACTACTTATTGTATGTATTTAATTCAAACAAGTAATTAGACAAAATAATTGACAAGAACAAAAACAAGTAAAGAGATTATAGTTCTGTGCCAGACTTCTCTTATAATTTATAAGATGCTATTAAGTCTAAATGGCTTTGGCAACACATACATTTAATATATCATAATTTATATCATCATCAACATCCCTTTTTTTTGTTAAATTGATGAAATCAAAAAATAATTAACAAATTCATGTTAATGTTTAAAATGCCTTGTGATTGCCAACAGATGACCTGTTAATACAAAGGGATGATGGAAAGGGCGTTGTATACTTACCTGAACGCCCCTTCTCGTGGGGCAGAGCTAGCCTCCATAGAATGGGTCAAATCTGCCCTCCAGCCAATCAGGACCGAGATTCCAAAGCTATAAATAAGACCCCCTGTGCCTCAGCACCCCCTCTTTTATGAGGGACAAAGGTCAATCTCAGAGTGCTTTCCCAAGTTTAAACAACTTTATTTAAATCACATGAATTTGCACATGTTGACTAACAAACTTTATAACATTTTGTAATAGTCTTATTTAATAACCTGACTTAACATGGTAATCATCATCTTTCAACAATTAAATGTGTTTGATGTTGTTATAACCAACAATGTTACCTTTAACTCATAAACATAACCTTGTTCAATACTTTTATAACCAGTAATGGTAACTTAAACAAATAAATGTAATAACAACCCTCAACCCTACTTTATATAATTCATAGGGAGGGACTTGGAGGCTAGCTCCGCCCCACGAGAAGGGGCGTTCAGGTAAGTATACAACGCCCTTTCTCCATACTGGGCGGAGCTAGCCTCCATAGAATGGGACATACCAAAGTATTTACGTCCCAGGGTGGGTCAACTCATTGTTAAACAGAAGAACTTGTGTCTCTTACCACCTGCTGTAAGACACGCCTTCCAAAATCCGCCTCCTCAGAGGCGTAAATATCCAATTTATAATGTTTGATAAACGGTGTTAACGTTGACCATGTTGCTGCCTTACATACTTCCTCAATTGTAGCCCGACCATGCCATGCCGCAGTAGTGGCGGCACTGCGGGTTGAATGTGCTGTGAGACCGCTCGGTAGGGGCAATGATAGACTCTCATATGCCTTAGTAATAGCTGCCCGAAGCCAGCGTCCCACCATAAAAGAGGAAGCTTTGTTACCCATGGAGAAGGGTTTGACAGACACGAATAATGCCTCCGTTCGTCTGAAACTACTTGTGCGTTCAATGTAAACGAGTAATGATCTCCTAACATCTAATAGATGCCACCTCTGTTCATCCTCATTAGTTGGAGATTGGAAAAAACTTGGCAAAACAATCTCCTGTGCCCTATGAAAGTAAGTGTTGATTTTTGGCACAAACGTTGGGTCCAGCCTGAGAACTACTCTGTTAGAGTGAACAACACACAAATCTCCCCTTACAGATAAGGCTGCTAACTCAGAAATTCTTCTTGCTGAAGTTATTGCAATTAAAAATAGTACCTTGTAAGTCAATAGCTCAAGCGGAACCTGACTTAGTGGTTCGAATGGACTCTTGGTCATTGCTTCCAGTACTTGAATGAGATCCCAAGTGGGAAATCTGTGTACTGTGGGTGGACAAAGATTCACTGCCCCCTTTAAAAATTGCTTGAGAAATGGGTGTGATGATAGGGGATTCCCTGAAGGACTAGATAAAACAGTAGTTAGTGCTGCTACTTGGCGTCGAAGTGTACCTGGGGAAAGACCCCTGGCTAGACCCTGTCTTAAAAACTGAATAATATTGATTATATTCAAATCCACTGGGGAATATTCCATCTGGGAACACCAGTCCCTAAACACTCTCCAAGTAGCAGAATAAATTCTATGCGTGGAAGGCTTTCTAGAGGCTAACATAATTTGAGCAATGTTATCAGGTACCCCACGATGTCTTAGAGTGATCCGCTCAACCTCCATGCGGTCAGCTGAAGCCAATGAGGCTCTGGATGGTAAATTGACCCCTGGGAAAGCGACCACCTTGTCTGCGGGATCCGCCACGGAGGTGATATGGAGAGGGACATAAGGTCCGCGAACCATGCTCTCCTGGGCCAATGAGGTGCTAGCAACACTACCTCCGCTCTCTCTTGCAAGACTCGCCTGATTACTTTGGGGATCAATGGCAGGGGAGGGAATGCATATAGCAGACCTCGTGGCCAAGCGCAGCGAAGAGCGTCTGTCCCTTCCGCCCCTTGAGTCTGGTACCTGGTTAGGAACCACGGTAATCTGGTATTCTTCGGGGTGGCAAACAGATCCATAACTGGTAAGCCAAACCGGTTGACTATCTGTTGGAATAGGTCCTGATGGAGGGACCATTCCGCTGGATCGATCATATTCCGACTGAGCCAGTCGGCTGTCATATTGTTTACCCCTGAAATATGCTCTGCTGTGATTGATTGGAGATTTTTCTCCGCCCATAATCCTAGGTCCAAGGCCTCCTTCATGAGTGCCTTGGACATGGTTCCCCCTTGTCTGTTTATATGGGCCTTTGTTGTAACATTGTCTGTCAAGACTAACACATTTTGGCCAGACAAGGGTATCTGAAAATGAGCCAGGGCTAACCGTACCGCCCTGAGTTCTAGTAAATTGATAGGGAGGCTCTGTTCCTCTAGGGACCAAATTCCTTGAGCCACTTGTGAACAGATGTGTGCTCCCCATCCCATGGTACTTGCATCTGTTGTTAGAGTCATGCGTCTTGCCTCCAAGAAGAGAGACCCTTTGTTGACTGCTGTTGAAGTCCACCACAGGAAAGATCTGCGGACTTCCGATGGTAAACGGACCCTGGCCGGAGAGTTGCTGCGTTGGGACCTCTGAAATGGTAGAAGGAACCATTGTAATTCTCTGGAGTGCAGTTGAGCCCAAGGGATGATGTGTATTGCTGAAATCATAGTGCCCAGGAGAGAGGATAGTTGGTTTAAAGGAATCAAAGATTTTGTTTGAATCTGATGAATCAAATCCATTAGTTTATCTCTTCTCTCCTGGGACAAATACACCCTGCACTCCAGAGAATCAATGGTGGCGCCAAGGTGAGTTATCCTGGTGCATGGGAATAGTTGACTCTTCCCCAAATTTGCCAGGAAACCGTGATGTTCCAGTATAGATAGTGTTACCTGTACATCCTGTTCTGCCTGAGACATAGAGGATGACTGTATAAGGATGTCGTCCAGATAACACTGAACACGTACAGGTAATGATCTTAAATGCGCAGCTAGGGCGGCTAGTATTTTTGTAAATACTCTTGGCGCTGAAGACAGCCCAAAGGGTAACGCCCTGTATTCGTAATGCGCACCCGCATAACAGAAACGTAAGAATTTACAATGATCCTGCCTAATTGGTATATGAAGGTAAGCTTCAGATAGGTCAATTGATGTTAAGAAATCTCCTTTTCTGATACCAGCCAAAATCGATTGTAGGGTGTGCATTTTAAACCTTTTGTATATCACATATTTGTTTAGACGCTTTAAGTCAAGGATTGCTCTCCACCCTCCAGAGGATTTGGGAACGACAAATAAAATTGAATAAAATCCCTGCATGTGCTGATCCTCAGGCACTTGTTGGATTGCTCTAATATCCAAAAGATGTTGTATTGCTTGGTTCACAAGAGTGCGTTTTGAGTTATTGGAGGAAACAGGACAGCGAATAAAAAACCTTGGAGGAGTGGAGAGAAATTCTAAAGCTAGTCCTAATGATAGGGTTTGAAGTACCCATGCGTCATTTGTTATTTCCTCCCATCGACTGGCAAATAATGCCAGACGACCCCCAATGGGAGGATCCGGTATTGGTTTACTTATACCGGCGGTAAGGGCGTCCACCGGCACCTCTAAAGGGCCGCTTGGATTGTGAACCCCTATAATTTTTGTCAGGAGCTGGCCGCTGCTGATGTTGTTGCTGTTGTTGATAGTGGCCACTATATTGGCCCTGATATTGTCCCTGGTACCTATTATAAGGATGGAATGAATTCTTAGATCCCTTCTTAGAATGGTAATATGAAGAGGACCTTACAGTAGATTTTTTTGTACAGGGAGCCAAAACCTTACGTTTGTCCTTTGTTTCAGTAACTACTGGATCAATTGCTGGACCAAACAGAGATTGTCCAGTGATAGGAGCTGCTGCCAACTTCCACTTGTGTCGAAGGTCAGCGGGCCAACTTCGAAGCCAGTGCATGCGCCTTGCTACCACGGCTGACCCCATTGCTCGTGCTGAAAAACGTGCAGCTTGGAGTGTAGCATCTGATGTAAATTGTGCTGCTGCCAACAACTTATTAATGTCTTGGTGTGCCCGGTTATCCTCTGGGGGGATGTGGTCACGTAAGGCATTCAGCCATTTCAAAGATGTGCGGCAGAAGAATGATGCTGTCGTTGAGGCTTTCACTGCCCAGGCAGCTGCTTGATGCGTGCATTGTAGGACAGCTTCTGTATGACGCTCCTCCGGCCGGAGGAGGTCGTCCGGATCTCCAGCTACTGGTGTGGTGGAATAAAGGGCTAAGACCGGACTATCCACTGTTGGTATTGGTAAATGCTGTGATAGTTTGGTAGAAACGTTAAAATAACGCTTGTCCAAAGTATTTGGTAAAGGACCAGCTGCTGGAGCCTGCCACTGTTTTGTGATTGCTTCCACAAACAAGTTTGGTGTGGGAATAACTTCACTGTTACTTGTGGAGGCTTCCCCAAAAATGGGATCCTCCTCTGCGACTGCATCCTGAGCATCAGTAGATGAGATTGGAATATTTGCAGTTGCTTTTGCTTTGTGTAAAAGTGACCTGAATAATGCAGGTTGAAATAGAGCTGTGGATGTTGTTGGCTCTGGAGCCAAGTCTTCATCCTCGGACAATTGGGAGTCCCATTTTAGCTGCTCTATTGGTTCTAACTCAGTTGTACCTTGATTGTTATCTTGAGTGTCATGAAGCTTAGGTGAACTTAAAGGAGAGGAGTCCTCCTCATCTAAATCTTGATAGATAGAGATGACAGGTTCCTCATAACTGCAACTTTGCATAGAGGGACTGATGTCAGATTTAGTTTGTTTATAACGTGACATAGCCTTTATTCCAGCTGTCACTCCCTTTTGGATGGCTGCATTAATGCGAGCCTGGACAGCAGGATCTTCTAAAGGATCCTTGTGAGCTATGCTACTGACTCCTCTAACCCCATGGGCCAAATCAAGGGCTGGGGCTCCCCAGACATCACCTTCTCTTAAAGAGACATTTACATTGTCTAAGGATAAGTTGTCATTGGATTGAATGGGAGAAAGGTGTTGAATCTGTGTTAAGACATGTGACCTTTCATTCCCAGATGGCCTTTGTGTAGTAGCTGGCTGTTGTGATTGCCCCTGAGTTGCTTGTGCTTTATTCGGGGCTTTGCCAGCTGCTTCTGTCTGTGTTGTTAATTTAGGCTTTTTTGCCCTGGTTGGGGGGGGGCGAAGCTGTTTGCAATCCCTCCTTGGAGGGTGTGGCCATCTGATTGGTGTCCCTGGGGGCAGCGGTCGAAGCGGTAGGCGGCTTGTCTGTTTTAGCCTTTGCCTTACCGCTCCGTTGCCCTTTGTCTGCCATGTCTTCGAGCGCTCGCCGACGCTCCAAACTGGCCAAAAAAGCTTTCGGGAGAACTGCTTTGAAGCTCCGACGTCAGGCGCGCCTCAGCCAATCAGAGGAGTTTTCAAAATGGCCGCCGGATGACGTCAGCTGCTTCTCGAGGCTCGCAACGGTGTTTTTCAAAGATTCGAGCCGTCAGCTGTATCTCGAGGCTCGCAACGGCTTTGCAACAAGCTTGCCTCGGCCCGACCAACGGAAATAACTGTAGCAGCTGATTACGATCGATGGCTATCTTTCGCTTGCAAAAAGGGAAGTCTAGCCAAAATACGTGCTTTGACAGCTATTAGAGCATAAACTCCAGCTGAAGGGATAGGTATGTTGGCCGCTCAAGCGTGGGAGCTTCTGCGGCTTGTTGTTGGTTTTTGACAGCTAGGACCTCTATCCCTGTTATTAATAGACAATTATTGGTCAATAGAAAGAAAAAATAGAGTTTTTGAGAAGACCATTTATTGTCTATACACTCCCAGCCGGAATATTGCACTGATTATATTACGGGCCTTCGGCTGGGGTGCCTTGAACGGTTGGGCAATTGCCCACCGCTGCCTCCCACCCAAGTAAAATTGACAGGTGTCACTTGGGGAGGCTAGAATCAATTAAAAAGGTTCTTTAAAAATTAGAGTAATGAAGACTCACTTTGAATATTGGTAGGAACTAGAATCCAAGAATGGGTAAAGCACGATGTCCTTTCTGGCTCAGGACCGAAGTAAAAGAGGGGGTGCTGAGGCACAGGGGGTCTTATTTATAGCTTTGGAATCTCGGTCCTGATTGGCTGGAGGGCAGATTTGACCCATTCTATGGAGGCTAGCTCCGCCCAGTATGGAGAATTGGGTGGATCTGTCTAAGCTCATGACCCAATATTCCATAATGAATTGCTTTCCTATTTGTATGTAGAATTGACAAACTCTAAATCAAAAAATTAATATGCTAGAAAGAATGTGGATCTTTCTACCAGCTGCCCTGAGTACATTTTAGTAGAAAAGTGGGATATACTTTTAAAAAATAAAATAAATTAGAATGTTTTTATTTTATGTAGCATTTTAGCAATTTACATAGATGGTCATCTCAAAATCCTGTGACTCTAGCTGATAAACATGGATTAAAACTGAATACAAATAACAACCAGAAATAGCAGAATAAATGTAAATATATGTATTAGGTCAAACCACTTTTAGTACCTTTTAGTACAAGGACTGGAACCAAATGGATCAGCTAACAGGATTCACTTAACCTCCTAGTCCAAAAACCCGAGAGAGCTTAATTTTTGCCAATTAATTGTAATGATGTTGTAAAAACTGATGTTTGTGGGAATGTCAAACAGATAATAAGATTTTAGAAGCACATTTCAAATAACTACTATTGATTAGCAATACTAGAAAAATCTGACATTTGCATGTTGTGATACTAATTCCACATTTCTATATCCTGTACTAAAATGCAAAATGCTTCCTGGTTGTTCAGCATATTTCTTAGCTCATAAAACAGCAAAATATTTTAAGATTTGTTTTAGTTTATTTCTTATAATTAGATAAATTTATAGTAAAAATGTTCATCACATTATTTTCTCTTCTATTGCTTCACCCTTCTCATCTTCAGTTTAAATTTCTGCTGGATTTATTTTTTCATCATTACCCATTTTTTTTCTCTGTCAGGCACCTTCAGTTCCATGAGCTGAAAGAAGTATAAAATTATTCTATATTTAAAGCCAACGCTGAATTATCTCTTAACCCAATTTGAGTTTTTCAGAATTTATCTCTGTCTATTTTTCAATCCTTGTGACATCAAACATATGCTATAAGACTCTACATGCTGCTTTGCCAAATAATTTGGGTATGTTCTGTTCTGCTTCACACATTTGGTTCCTAAGATTGGTAACTGGAAACTTACATCTCTCATTAAGAAGGAAGGTCAGGGGGAAAAAAGTGCCCTGATTCTATAGTGTTACCTTCACTGAAAATAAGTAATAACAAATAAGTTGGTAGTCTCTGTATCCAGTGTTGGCTGAATTTGTCTTGTGCTGAAGAACAGGAATTGGCAAAGGTGAGTCAGTAGAGTTCATGACCATGGACAGTGGCTATATTGTTGAGAAATGTGGTATATGAATCATCGAGCTTCGATTTTTGCTGATTTGAATATTTCAAGGTCTTACATCTTGTTTATGAAGATATTTTCAAACTTCGATAAATAACCGTTTTTATAAACAGCAGGAATCAGCTTTTTATTTTTTTTAAAAAAAAATCCTTGTTCAATATTCCACGGTGAAAAATCAATGTATTTTGGTAATGTGGTTGGCTCCTAGCAATCCTTCTGGGTAAACCAGGAAACATGACTTAGATGAGCTAATTCTACTTTATTATAAGGCTACATTAATAGAATCTTGCAAGACTGAAGGTACAACTTCCCACCGTCACTTTTAACCACCTGATTAATTAAGGGAGATCCTTTCTAAGTTTCTTCCTCTGCCCTTTAAGCCACTGGAGTCTCCACTCTGTTTCATCTGATAGTTGCCTAGGCATGATCTCATCTCCTTGTCCCCCAAGATAATCCACACATTCCATTACAGCTCCTTCTGGAAACTGGAAGTGTGGATTACGAGTGTTAAATTCTCCCCAATTGAAATTGATATAAGCAGCAGTCTTATAAGAAATGATTCATGCACAGAGCTCTCTCTTTCTAGTTCTCCTGCCAACCTGCCTTCCATTGAGGACCTGTATACTGCACAAGTCAAAAAGAGGGCCGTGAAAATATTTACTGACCTCTTGCATCCTGGACATAAATTATTTTAACTCCTACCCTCAAAACGACGCTATAGAGCACTGCACACCAAGACAACTAGACACAAGAACAGTTTTTCCCCTGAACACCATCACTCTGCTAAACAAATAATTCCCTCACCACTGTCAAACTATTCACTAAGGCTGCATTACTATTACTATTAGTCTTCTCATCATTCCTATCACCCATCTCCTCTCACTCCTCTCACTGTGTGACTGTAACTTGTTGCTTGTATCCTTACGATTTATATTAATATTGATTGTTTCCTGATTGCTTATTTGTACCCTATGACAATCTTTAAATGTTGTACCTCATGATTCTTGACAAATCTTTTCTTTTATGTACACAGAGAGATATGCACCAAAGACAAATTCCTTGTGTGTCCAATCACACTTGGCCAATAAAGAATTCTATTCTATTCTATTTTTTAAAAAAATAAATAAATACCAATTGCATTTCTATGGCAGAATCAAACTTTAAACCTTAAATCTTTACATAGCAGGTTGAGAAAGTCCTGAAGAGCTGTTGCTAATGGCTTTGTCTTAATTGATTAAATTAAACAGAATGGGAAAAATTTAATTGATGCAGACTCATAATTGTTACCCTTATAGGTTAATTCTATCTGATGCTGTTTGGGTTTGCCAAAAAAAAAAAAAAGATTTAACGACTGAAGCTTTGGGGGGAAAAATGATTGGAAATATATGCCAAGATATTTGCAAGCCTTCACTTGCTCAGTTTGATAGTTATTGATCTTCCAGATATGAGGTAGATAACATGCTGCTTGATTATGACCACCTTGGTTTTCACATGATTGATTTTTTAGCATTCCGAATTGGCAGTAGGACACTAATGCATGAAGGCCGTGTTGCAAACTTACTTGGGAAACAAACAAGATCATCAGCATAGCATCATCTGCATACAGCAGAATGGAAATTGGTTTACTGGCCAGAGAAGAAGGATGAAATTTGTCATTGGTTGGGGCTTGAACAATATATTTTATGCAAACATTGAATAACAGAGCAGCCAAAATACATTTCTGATTAATTGCCTTAGAAGTTTTAATAGGGTGAGTTAGTTCTCCACTATTTGAGCATTAGACTTGTGTTTTTGTGGTCTTTTCATGAAACATCATAATTAGAAGCCAGTGGCTGATGGAGGAACTGCATTTTTTAGCCACATCTTCTCACAAGTGATTGATCTGAATGCTGCTTTCATACATTTGCATACTGTTATTGTAACAGAATAGTCTGTGTATTGTTCTAATAACCCTAGTCTCATCTTAAACCCTTTGTTTATTTTTCTGGCCTTGCTCCATTTAGCATGGATTTAATTAGCTGAAGAATCTTTCATAATCCCCAGTGGAATTGATAATTCTATTTCTGAATAGAAATATGTATTCTTGCTACTTTGAATATAGTTGTGGACTCTAGCACTGGCAGGGCTAATGAGGATTGGCTGGCAATTCTCTCCTATATGGGCCTGGAGTCCCTAAGTCCAAGAAATCAGGCTGCACAATCATGACATCATAATCAATTCCATTCATAAACAAATTCAGGTAGTTATCTATATTTCACAAGCCATTCAAGAGTACAATTAATTAATTAATTAATTAATTAATTAATTAATTAATTAAATGTACAGGCCACCCATGAATAAAACAGAATAGAAACAACCAGTATTAAAATAACAAAGGTGACATAAAAATAGCAGCTGGGAAGACTCGTAAACATCAAAACTAACCATGACATGGATTCACCCATACTATTAGCTTCCTGGGCTCAGTGGCAAAACCAGGTTTTTTAGTACCTTCCAAAAGGCCAGCTGGGATGGGAGAAGTCTAATTTCAATGTGTGTGTGTGTGTGTGTGTGTGTGTGTGTGTGTGTGTGTGTGTGTGTGTAATATTCCAGAGAGCAGGCCCCAGGTTGTAAATGACACTTTCATGAAGATAGGACACGGAGCATGCCAAATCTAATTCGATTACACCACTATAAATATATCATTATATCAATATATATCACTGCCAGCTGTTAATTATTTGAATGTATATAAACTATTTAATGTGTCCAATAGGACATATATGGATTCCAATATAAATAGAACTTTACTTTATTCTCCCTATTGCACTTATGAAATCCATAAAGTTGATCTATATTACTGCGCCCAGGCTTCCCTCAGGTCCTCAGCTGATGCCGGGCTGCTGCTGCAAGCTGATTGGTCACAGCCGTTCTGGCCAGACTATATAAGGAGTTGTCAAGGGTACTGACTTTGCCACTCTCTGTTAGCCTGAGCGTGCCGTGCTAGCAGACAGGCTAGCGCTTTCACTGTTAGCATTTACCTTGAGCCGAATAAACTTGTTAGCCTTTCGAACGTGTCTGCCTCAGTTTGTATGTCTTCTAAGACATATCATATATAGTTCCTATCTCTAAGAACAAACTGGAAATATATGGGTGGGATAGAGGAAGGAAGACATATAAATTGTGTTGGTGGATATTGTTCCACCAGTACAATAAAAGTATGTAATGAAATCTGATTTCATTCATTCATTAATTTGAAATAGTTTTATTCAGGCTATTATCCTCAGATCTCAGGTTATCTTTGATAGATAGCAATGTTATCTTATAGCATCTGAAGACAAATGATATGACATGTCAAATGATAGTTAATATCACAAAACATTTTATAATGCTAATTAATATAACATAACTTATCATTAGAAATGACAAATTTTAAATATTAAACTTGTGAACTCTAAAGTGTTCATATTTTGAAGACAGAATTAAAAATTTCACATTCAGAATATGGGTTTTACTTCCATTCAAAAATTTGACTTGCATAACTGGACATTTCAGGAAATAGTTGAATGTTTGCAAATACTATTTTTAGATTATTTATGTCATTTTAATATCAGTCCCTCACAAAACACAGGGCAATGTACAAAGCAATATACAACAATAAATACAACCATAAATTTTTCAGCATAAAACAGCATAAAACCCATGACTCATAAAATATATTGCTAAAGGTCACACAGAGAGAATTGCTAGGCAATAAATGCCTATTTAAAAAGTATAGTTTTCATGCAGAATTCCTAGGGAGGAATGGTGGGAAGAGGTGGTATAGATTTTCAGAAGTCTTGTTCAAAAGGAGATTCTGAAACTGTGCCACACATGGTCCAGTGCTGTTGTTTGCCCACTTGATCAGCATGAATATGACAAAAAATTAAATAAAGAAATAACCTAGTCAACTATGGCTTCTGAACTGAACATAATTAAGCAAATCTTCATTCTCTGCAGTGTGTGAAACAGACCACCCATGGCTGTATCAAATCTCTAGTGGTTCTACTGCTGCTTATCACTGGCCGTCTGCTTTATTTTGAAGTTTAAGCATGCAAGTTAAAAGAGAGGAGAGTTACTAACCACCCTGGCATATCTTCAACAAAATAAGACTACATTACTTTTAAAAACCCTAAACCTTAAAAACCTGGAAACTAAATTAGTATCATAGTTCTGACAGTAAAGGAGGGGGAACAGAAAACAAATATTGTGTTGGCTCATTACCCATAGTTTTGAAATGTTAACAATCAACAAACAGCTTTACTTCTAAAGTGAATAGGGAGACTTTGCAGTTCATTAGTTCCATATAATTTAGGCTTGCCTGCTGTGACAAATTGTTACATTAGGAATCTATTTTGCTGTGTTTGTACAGTGCACTGTCTGTCAGCTGGGAACAAGTCAACACTTAAAGCTTTTCTCATAAAGCAACTGGGCCCAAGGCTTGGCTTGCAACTTCCACACAGCTTCTGGCCAGGCTGAATGCTGGCCCATCACTCTCACCACTTCCCCTGCATCTTGTGATGGTTCCTCTGGGCACTCCTGACATTGATCCAGGCTCAGTTTGAAGGAAAACAGACTTTGGCCCAGTTGTTCAATGTCATGGCTCCACATGGATGTCTAGGGCTTCATTATTTATTACTTCATCTGCACCCTGTTTTTCTTCTGAAGAACACCAACATTTATGCTGGTAAATATTGCAAGTTAGCAGATAAGAGGGATGTCAGAAATGCAATACTTTTGTTGTGACCTAGCACAGCAACCCTCAGAAGGGACACACACACAACTGTTTGCTAAATAATAAGGGGTCTTTACTAATAAAGATGCTTAGTAAAAATCAGGTTTAAAGTCCAGGGAAAAACAGAGAGAGAGTTCTTGGTGCATAAAGTTCAATATTCTCTTCGTGAGCTTTTGGCCAGAGTTCAAAGTCCAAAACAAACAGGCAATTAATCCATCCTTATCCAGCCTTAAAGTTGGCTGGAATCCCGGAACCAAATATCAAAGGAGCCAATAGTCCAAAATACAAGACTCAGAGCAGGAACACCAATGCCGAGAAATCTTGAGTGCAATAAATCACCGTTGTTGCTTCCAGCAACAACTACTGCATGCTCAAGCCTTAAGTAGCCTGAGGGTGCGGCCAATTAGCCCTCAGCTCTACATGCGAGGAGACCTCCGTCTGTAGAGCCATTCTTGCCTGCTAGCTGCCCTGCATGCCCTAGCATCCAGCAGAGGCTCCTCCTCTTCTGATGAATCACTCTGCACCAGCTGAGAAGGTGCAGAAGGCCCTGGCTGGTTTTCCTCCTCTGGCACTGAGTCCTCCTTGCTATCAGACTCAGGTGCCAGGTGCATGGGATGATAGTGCCGTGCCATAGTCGGCTCTTGGTCCTCTGGATCCATGGCCAGCTGCACGGGATGCAGGCAAGCCACAACAACTTTTTCATATTTTTATCTTATTTTTATAGTAATCTGTTACGACTTTCTGTTCATAGGGACTCCATGGAGTCACTTTTCATTTTATCTTCACAACAACAGCTCTTGGCTGAGCAGTGGTGGCATAGTGATTTTAATGCAGTACTACAGGCTAACTCACTGCTCACTCCAGGAGTTCAATTCTGAATGGCTCAAGGTTGACTCAGTCTTCCATCCTTCAGCGGTAGGTAAAATGAGGACCCAGATTTTGGGGGGCAATATGCTGACTCTGTAAGCCGCTTAGAGAGGGCTGTAAAGCACTAAGTGCTATTGCTATTGGCAGTTGGTTGGGCTACAAGAAAGTAAAAGGTTCAAACTTACAGTGACTTCCAGCTTTAGTTGGATTTGAATCATTATCCCTGATCAATACTGGTTCTCAGTTCCTATGAAAATGAAAAAGGGAACATGAATATCACCCTTTCTAAAGTAATTGGTGCAACTTACTAACAGCCAGCAGAAATAGCAGGTATAGCTTTCTTCTCTTCAGGAATTCTCAACATTGAGAAGTTGCCATACCTCTAGCCATGGAACATTTATCATATATGATAGATACTTTGGTCCATGGGAATTATGGTTCCTACTGTTCATATTGCTGTGAGCATTCATGGTACTGCTCAAAGATTCAATTTTTACTGCTGTGTTCTTACAGAGAGAAATACATTTTCAGTTTCTGTTCACTGTATTTAGAAAGAAAAAGGAGGATTCTAGGCATTAGGAGAACATAAAAGCCAGATTGTGAGTATCCAATATATAAGCCATTTAGGATCTGATTAAAAAAGATATTCAGAAAAAGGGTTATCCAGGTTCCTTATAACAGGGAATGAAGCTACAAGAAAGAAGAAAGAAGGAATATGAAGAATTTGTCTGCTTTTGTTCAATCAGCACTATTATGACTCACCACTGTCTATGCAGATTCTCAGTCATTCAGGTCATGGTTGTACCAAAGGTGCCTTTTCAAAAGGCATCTGGACTTTGTTTTTCCTTGAAGATGTTTCACTTCTTATCCAAGAAGCTTCTTCAGTTCTGACTGAAGTTCAGTCAGAACTGAAGAAGCTTCTTGGATAAGAAGCGAAACATCTTCAAGGAAAAACAAAGTCCAGTTGCTTTTTGGGGGTCCCAGACTCCTTTGGGACTATAAGTCACCAGATTAATACTAGTAGACAGGAAGCAGCAGGTGAAGCTAGGCAAAATCACATCAGATACCTGTACAATTAGCACAGTCCCCCCCCCCAAGGCTGTGTACTCTCACCACTTCTCTTCTCTCTATATACCAATGACTGCATCTCAAATGATCCATCTGTTAAACTACTGAAGTTTGCAGATGATACAACAGTGATTGGTCTCATTCGAGACAACAATGAAACCGCATACAGACGGGAGGTTGAACAACTAGCCTCGTGGTGCGACCGGAACAATCTGGAACTGAACACACTCAAAACCGTAGAAATGGTGGTTGACTTTAGGAGAAACCCTCCCATTCTACCACCTCTTACAATACTAGGCAACACAGTATCAACAGTAGAGACCTTCAAATTTCTAGGTTCTACCATATCGCAAGATCTAAAATGGACACCTAACATCAAAAACATCATCAAAAAAGCACAACAAAGAATGTTCTTTCTCTGCCAACTCAGGAAGCTCAAACTTCCCAAGGAGCTGCTGATACAGTTCTACAGAGGAATTATTGAGTCTGTCATCTGTACCTCTATAACTGTCTGGTTTGGTTCTGCAACCCAACAAGACAGACACAGACTTCAGAGGATAATCAGAACTTACTTCCAACATGCCTTCCATTGAGGACCTGTATACTGCACGAGTCAAAAAGAGGGCCGTGAAAACATTTACTGACCCCTCGCATCCTGGACATAAATTGTTTCAACTCCTACCCTCAAAATGACGCTATAGAGCACTGCACACCAAGACAACTAGACACAAGAACAGTTTTTTCCAGAACGCCATCACTCTGCTAAACAAATAATTCCCTCACCACTGTCTAACTATTCACTAAAGCTGCATTAATATTACTATTAGTCTTCTCATCGTTCCTATCACCCATCTCCTCCCACTTATGACTGTATGACTGTAACTTGTTGCTTGTATCCTTATGATTTATATTAATATTGATTGTTTCCTGATTGCTTATGTGTACCCTATGACAATCATTAAGTGTTGTACCTCATGATTCTTGACAAATGTATCTTTCTTTTATGTACACTGAAAGCATATACACCAAAGACAAATTCCTTGTGTGGCCAATCACACTTGGCCAATAAAGAATTCTATTCTATTCTATTCTATTCTATTCTATTCTATTCTATTCTATTCTATTCTATTCTATTCTATTCTATTCTATTCTATTGTTAAGATTAACAATGTGCTTTGGATACAAAGAATTACATCTCACTTTA
The DNA here is from genome assembly GCA_023053685.1 of Diadophis punctatus similis. Classification (NCBI taxonomy): domain Eukaryota; kingdom Metazoa; phylum Chordata; class Lepidosauria; order Squamata; family Dipsadidae; genus Diadophis; species Diadophis punctatus. The sequence continues at coordinate 60,211,657 of JALIGW010000001.1, forward strand.
TTGTAATCTTCTCCCCTCTGTGTTACAAGTGATGAAAGAGGGTTGCAAAACTGCCTGAATTGTCCAGAAAGTTGAGAATAGCTAAGTGTTTCTTCCTCTGGTCCTTCTGGTGTAACTAATTTACAAAATTCCTCAAGGTTCAGTAGAGTTTGATACAGTATGGACACTCCCCCATCACTAGACTACAATATTAAAATTAAACCCACTGTTCTGTCCCCAAGATCAGTTATCAGTCCTATGCCTTTCAGTTCAGAAATAAAGTTAATAGAATTCAGTGGTATTTATTCCAAGTTTTAAGTGTGCATAAGATTGCAACTTTAATAAACAGTCTAATTATGCAAACTTCTTTAGTGTCTCTTCTAGTTTCAACACAAGGCTGTAAAAAGAAAATGACTTGATTTAAGAACACTCTTATGAAAATGATTTTAGACTTCAGCCTGCCATGGGATTCTGCTTTTGCTTCTCCAATATAACATGTTAGCCTCCAAAACCAGTAACCCCATTTTAGAGATGAGAAATCAAATATTGAGCCAGGTGAGACCAATGCTGAATTTCAACACTTCAGCTTTCTTCTGCATCCAGTGAAATGCCCAAACAGTCACATTTTATGTGCACTTTTTCAGCAAGAGATGGCGTGTCAAATAAACTCTCTGCTTTAGGACTAAAATTCATCATAATAATTGTTCTGGTGTTCTGGTGTTTCGATTAAATAGCCATGTATATATTTAAAAAGAAATAATTATTATTTAAAGCCTTGGATATTGGCCAGCCATAATTTCAATTTACAGTGCTGATTTCAAGTAGGAGATAACTTAGTCATTGTATTAACTACAAATTGGTGGGTGGGTGAGAATTGAAAATTGCTTGATGTACTGACAATGAAACAGTATAAGAATGCCAATACCAGCTTTGTGGTGGCTGAGATCTCCAGTCCATAAATCCTGCCTAAGAACTTTCAGATTCTAAAATAATATCTGCTGAGTTTGTTCTCAATTCTTTGCCGAGGTGGCGCAGTGATTAAATGCAGCACTGCAGGCTACTGCTAGTTCAGCAGTTCAACTGTTCAAATCTCACCGGCTCAAGGTTGACTCAGCCTTCCATCCTTCTGAGGTCGGTAAAATGAGGACCCAGATTGCTGGGGGCAATATGCTGAACTCTGTAAACCACTTAGAGAGGGCTGTAAAGCACTATGAAGCGGTATATAAGTCTAAGTGCTATTGCTATTTGCCTGAATAGTACTGGTTGTCACTGTCTATGGAGATTCTCAGTCATCCAGGTCATGGTTGTGTCTTCCATCTTCACTCTCTTTCTCCCACACAGATTATCTACACTGTGCAAAAGGTGTTTTTTTCCCAAAAGGCAACTGGACTTTCTTGGGGTTTTTTTCTTGAAAACTTTTCTCATCTAAGAAGCTTCTTCCCTTCACGAACTGAGGAAGCTTCTTGGATGAGAAGCAAAACATCTTCAAAGGAAAAAAAAGAAAGTACAGTTGTCTTTTGGAAAAAAGCACCTTTGGAATGACTATGGCCTAGAAGATGATTGAGAATCTCCATAGATATCTTCATTGTGCTCTCAGTTGCTTCTCTGAAATGCACTTCCTCCCTCTTGGAAATCTGGACAACATTCCATCATGGGAAAATCTGATGGGAGGGACAACAATCATTTGGGATAGGTAGTCAGCATGTATGTAACTGTATTGGGAATAGCTCTGAATCAAACAAGAATTGTACTTAGGAAAGAATGAGATTTTGTTTGAGGATAGAGTTATGCTTCTCAATTCTACCTATTAGTCACGGTCGCTTCTGTTTTGGCTTCTCCAGTTTGGAATTTTAAGACTGATTTGCACTGAGATGCATCTTTGTGAATTAATATTCCATCTTTCCCCCATGGAAGCCACTCTTTAGAAGTCAGAATGTTTAAAATATGTCCAGTAATGAGAATATTTTGGACTAGAAGATAGATCATATATTTGAGCTATGTTTCCAAGTCTCCATAATGGCTAAGTAAGTAACACTTTTCAATGTCCTCCTTTTCCTAATCTAATCTTTTATTTTTAAAATATAGTTACAGGTTTTTAATTCTTCTTTTTCATTGTGAATCAATCGATTTAATTCTGTGGTCCAATATTTCAATCAATCAACATTTCAGCTTTCAGTGACCAGGTGGCAACCTAATTTTCTGAACTCTTTATAATTAATCCAGTATGGTGTATGTCCTGTGTGTGTGTGTGTGTGTGTGTGTGTGTGTGTGTGTGTGTGTGTGTGTGTGTGCGCGTGCGTGTGTGTGTGTGTGTGTGTATTGGTAAGATATACAGTAAATCCAATTAAAATGATTGCTGTTTTGCCCTCTTCTGTCTTTCAGAACAGCTTTTTTCTGTTCTATGCTGTTATACTTTCACATCTTGTGAAAGATGTGAGTGCAGATAAGCTAATTTTTGGTCCTTGTTAAGGAACTAGTTTTCTTGAAGTAATTGTTCCTATTTTATAATCTATAAAATCCTATTTTATAATCTGAGGAATCATTGTTCATTGTGCTTGCCTCTACATACAGACACATAGAAATTATTAAACTGTATGAATAGATGGTGTCTATATATCATGTATAGATTTCAGATTCAAGTTCAGGTTTGCAATATTAGGGCTACACTTGAGTAAACATCTTATCCAGAAGCCCTTCATAATCCTGTCATGAATCTAAATTGTGCATAGCTATAGGATTAATGCTCATGTTTCAAAGTTGGCAGTACAACATCACTGCTGTAGGAATTCTTTAGTTTCAGTTCAATTCCTCAACATTACAGATGAACCATACTTTTTCAAAAGCAATAAATCAGATAACTTTCATTGCTTTGAGGAGTATATGGTTCATACTGACAGAGTTTAAAGGTATTCATTTTGAATCCAGAGAGATTTTAGACTATAGAATTTATAACATACTTAATTCAGTAAAATTTGGGCCTGGGTTCCCTCTATAGCTTCTCTCTTCTCTTCTTAAAGAGCCGAGATGGTGCAGTGGTTAAAAGCAGCACTGCAGGCTACTGCTAGTTCAGCAGTTCAGCTTTCAAATCTCACCGGCTCAAGGTTGACTCAGCCTTCCATCCTTCTGAGGTCGGTAAAATGAGGACTCAGATTGTTGGGGGCAATTGCTGAACTCTGTAAACCGCTTAGAGAGGGCTGTAAAGCACTATGAAGCGGTATATAAGTCTAAGTGCTATTGCTATTACTATTCTGTATACAACAAGACAAGAAACATGAGGGAAACAGACAGGGGATTTTGTAAGTGAAAACTAAGGGGTACATATTGGGGGTAATTAAAAAAGTGAACATATTCGATGACATATAGGCATGTAAACACATGTTGAATATATAACTATGCATACAAATATTCTCCGTTTTATACTCTTTATTTCCTCTTCTTCATAACATATTCAAATGTTACTTTATGAGCATTTTATTAATCAAGAAATATACATAGATCTTGAGTAAAGGTGCTTAAGAAAAATCTAGAGATTCCTTCCTTCCTTCCTTCCTTCCTTCCTTCCTTCCTTCCTTCCTTCCTTCCTTCCTTCCTTCCTTCCTTCCTTCCTTCTTTCCTTTCTTCCATCCTTCCTTCCTTCCTTCCCTCCCATTTAAAGTTACATGAAAGAAATCAGGAAGAGACATGGTGGTTAAAAAGTAAAACAGTAAATAAACAAAGAAATTACAGTTTTAAAATTCAAAATATATTGTTTCATTAGTTTGATTCATTAAATGTATTATCTTAAGAAATTATTTGAAATATCTATAAAACTCCAAATATGATATCAATATTGATATCATTACTGTTTGTCACTGTTCTAAAGATAGGGGCATGCAATCATGTAAAAGGGAAAAACTGGGAGAAAGAAAAAAAATAGAAAAGAAAAGAAAAAATCAGTAAAAACAATATTGGGAAACTAAATTCTCTCCCATTATAATCACCCAAATGGTGATTATATTAACATAGTTATAAACATTAGAATTAGGAATTGTTTCCAATATTGTCTTTGAATCAATTATTTATTTCCCCCTTTTAAAACTCATGTCAATTTGTTTGATTTCCCCCCTCCCCATGGAGAAAACTGAAGACTTATTCAGCTCTTCTTACTATGAAAAATCTTTTTTCCTGGCAGCTACTTGGATGAGTTGATACAGTTTTCTTAGCAACATTTTCAGAAGTGGTTTGCCATTGCCTGCTTCCCAGAGCTGACGGAGAGTGAGCCAGATGCTTTTGTCTCTAAGGCAGAATTACAACTCAGACACGACTGATTTCAAGTACACAAAGTGACTCTTCTCTGAAAAATTGGTGTGTGTGTGTGTGTGTGTGTGTAATTATTTGTTATTGGTTGTCTATTCAAAACTGGGAATGGGAAGGGAGATGAAATGAGATGCTCCAATGCATTTGGTATTTTCCATGCCTCTAGATCTAATAAGAAGTGCACATTTCCTTTTCTATTTTGTTTTAGTTTTTTTTAAATTTATTTTTGCCTTTTAATTTAGAAGACTACCCAAGGCAGTATACTTTAAATTAAAACACAGTTAACTACAGTTCAGTGTTTTCCTCCAGACAAAAAAAACTTTCTCAGTCAACTGTAAAATCACTGGATTTTTTAAATTTCCCAAATCCAAATAAAACTTAGTAGCCAAAATATTCCTCTATTTTATGAGTTGAAAGAGGAATTATTTGCCCCAACCCTGCAATCAATCAAATAAAATTATACTTCTGTATACAGGTATATCCTACCTAATTATACAAATGTCTCTCTGTCTGTCTGTCCATATCTATCTATCTATCTATCTATCTATCTATCTATCTATCTATCTATCTATCTATCTATCTATCTATCTATCTATCTATCTATCTACCTATCCATCCATCCATCCATCCATCTGGCATATGTTGTCCTCACAACTCTCCTATCTCAAATGTATTTTTCCCCAAAAAAACACCCAATCTCATGAGTCTGCCAGAATGTTTTGTAATTTTAATGAGATTATGTGATATCATTGCTGAGATTCTGAAATTTTTGTATAAGATGTTATGAAATTGCTTTAAATTTTCTGGATTTTGTGAGAGATATGAACCATATTTTTAACATTCAGTGGAGGTAATATCTAAGCCTTCACACCAGATCATACCGATTCACTCAAAGCTGAGCTTAAGATGTAGTTTCCCATACAGTATAAAAGAAGCGTATAAAATGCTATTTTTTTAAAAAAAATAATGAGTAGAATCTGAAGTATTTTTGGAAAATGTAGCTCTAAAATGTATCAGACAAATTGCTCACTCAAAATACATAGAAAATAAAAAATTATATATATATATATATATATATATATATATATATATATATATATATGTGTGTGTGTGTGTGTGTGTGTGTGTGTGTGTGTGTGTGTGTGTGTGTGTGTGTGTGTGTGTCACATTTTTTTGCTGATAATGAAAATTAAGGGAGACTAGTATAGATCTATTTCAAGCTATTAGCTCTCATCACCTAGCTGTATACATACATACATACATACATACATACATACATACATACATACATACATACATGTGTGTGTATACATACACATATACATATATACATGAATGCATACGTACATACATACATACATACATACATACATACATACATACATACATACATACATACATACATAATTTGGATATACAGTATGAGAGAAAACATATCCTACCTAATTATATCTGTCTGTCTGTCTGTCTGTCTGTCTGTCTGTCTGTCTGTCTGTCTGTCTCTATCTATCTATCTATCTATCTATCTATCTATCTATCTATCTATCTATCTATCTATCTATCTATCTATCTATCTATCTATCTATCTATTTATCTATCTATCTTTTATCATCTATTTATCTAACCATCTATTTGTCATTTCTCTATCATTTCCAAATATTTAAAACCACAGTATAAGAGAATGGGTTTTGAGGGGGAGGGAGATACTAGTGAATTTTTTAAAAATGTAATGGACAGTTTTCCCTCCCTGTGTTAAAATGCATTACATTTTAGGCCCAGAAGACAGGTTTCTCTGGCATCTAAACTCTTCTTCCTTCCATGCTCTCTGCAGTACAGAATGAAAAATGCTTTGGGTAGCTAGGCAGATATTGAATGTACACTCCTTCCAGTGCTCCCCATCCCTGTTGAGGGAGCTGCTTCTATCTTTTGCTTTGACAGCAGATATAATGCAGCAGACTCATTTTGAAATCTCATTCAGAGTGAAGATGAGATGTGACTGAACTCACTTGACAGTTGAATACCCTAAAAAGGATTCCAGTTTATCACATAGATATTTCTCTATAATTAGAGAGTCACTGCATGAGATGTGGTAAATGTGATAAATGTGATAAATAATATAAAATAAATAAAAATGAACTACAGGACACACATATTTAGAGGTGGGAGAGGAAAGGGGGAGAGAATAAAAGCTAGCTATAAATTCGCTCAATGTTGTCATCTTTAATTCCAAGTCTGCTTCTTACTTTCTAAAGATAATATGAAAACATACACTTTAGGGTTAGATTGTATAATGTGCTATTGCTTAGGTGTTGGGTCAATTGAATACAATAATTAGAAAATGAGGGAATTGGGAATTTTAAATTTTCTTTGAAGTAATATTGAATTTAAATATCTATGCCATTTTGAAGATATGCATGAAATCCTTCTGCCATCGCAAATCTCCATGTTGCCCTAACTGGAAAAAATGTTATTATTCAGAGAGTTATCATCACACACAAAAAACTGCTAAACCCCAAATGGCCCTCAGGAATTTGTTTATGCTGATCACTTACTGAAAATTAACTGATCCTGATTTTTGACAGTCTCAGCATTTGAAAAGATGAAAAGGAGCATGGTAAAAATTGGACACGGAGTTGAGTTGTAACAACTATGAATCTGTTGTTCAAGTGACTTCTGATCTTTCATAACTTTCCTGGTGTATTCCTGCTTGCAGTAAGAGTGAAAATAAAATCATCACCACCACTTCACCACAACAGCAAGAAAGATACAGCCAGATGGGTGGGTTAAATTACCAATGTATAAGTCTAGCCAGAAACAAGGCTGGCAATTCTTGCAGTCTTTATTCTTTTCTTAAAGTTAAGAACATGTTTGGCTGATTCTTCCTGTATTCTTTTTCCTCCAAACAAGTATCACCGTAAGATGGAGTTAGGAAAGTATAGGAAAATGTTTGGAATGGTGTGTTCAACCAGCCTGAAGACTGTAAGATAGGAAGACAGGTGCAGCATGGATAAGGAGAAGAACCAGTGGTGGGTTCCTACCAGTGCAGTCCGGTGCGTAGCTCTGGTAGGGAGGGGTCGATTGCACAATTTGTGCACGACCGCTCCGGTGCCGTCTTCGCCAGTCCGACACGCACATCGCCATCTTTTTTTAAGATTTTTTGGGCTTTTTTGCTTCTGCACATGCACGGAAGCAAAATCTCGCCAAAATCTCACAAGGGGACACATGCGCGCGAGAGATTTCGACGAGATTTTGCTTCCGCGCATGCGCAGAAGCAAAATCGCACGAGGGGACGCGTGCACGTATCGAGCGAGTGCACGCACAAAATGTGGAGATGCGCGTGCAGCGCACCGGTATCTGTAAGTGAGCAACCCGCCCCTGAGAAGAACAATCAATAAAGGATGAGATCTGCCAAAGATCTTCAGACCATGCTACACCTTGGATTCAAAACAACTCTATCACTCTTTCATAAGAGCATGAATCTGCAATTACAAGGAGTATGGCAAGGCTTTAGAAAGCATCAGTCAGGTATTATATGGACCAGAGCCTTTGTGGCAGCCTTGCTCCAAGCAAAGATGAAAGGAAAGTGGTTTGCCTGAAACAGTCCTGAAATCTCTGGGTAGCACTTAGATGGGAAAGCTCTTGGCAGTTCCAAAGATGTCAAGCATCTTGGAAGAAAGCAATGGCAATACACTTCTGCATGTTTAATAATCTTCATGTGTTGTCTCCTTTGTCATATATTACATCTCTCTTTGAATCACAAGAAGTGAAGGCTGCATGACACTAAAAGTTTCTACATGTCATAGAAACATGATGGCATGTTTTCTTTCCAACATAATATATTGTACAATGGAAAGTGGTTTTATTTTGGGTCTTTTTTTTTTTTTTTTAGTATTTAGCATGCAAACTCTCCTCTGCATGCTGAGCTAGTAAAGTCTGCTAGGGCTGGGTCATATCTCTATTATGAATGTCTGGCTCAACTCCCTGGTTAGAAAAATTTCTGTGCTTTGGTATTAATAATTCAATAGTTTGATTTACTTGGGAGAGTATTCATGTGAAAATTCCTTTCCAGAAGGCTCTATATATCTTGGGAAGGTGATCCTGCATTGTCTGGCTAACATATTCATTGTCAAGATGATAGGCAGTGTGTACTGCACACTGAATGTGGCATCTAGTTATTCAACTGTTCTACTAAAATGGGGCAGATCAGAAGGGGGAGGAATATCGTTATACTTATGAGTATACAGCTGTTTTCATCCATTCCAGGAAATTCATTTGGTATATTGGAATTATTTTATGTCTCCATTCAGATGTTATTATTAGAACCTGAACAGGATCTGGGTTCATTGTTCCACTGGGGCACAGTGTTATTTTTTGGCCAACGTATTGGTGCTTATGTTGTGATAAAATCCAAACTCCAGGCATGCAGTCCAGAATGCACAAAATACAGAAACATGACTCAGTAGAAAGCAAAATCTTTTATATGAAAAGCAGAGGAATTATGTTTTTATTATTTCTATTGCACACTAGATTAATGGGATTAATGAGTTTCCACTCACCCCCATCTGTTAAAAAAAAAAGACGTGACATAAAGTGAGATTCAAAAGTCCATCAGATTTTGATTAGATATACACTTAAAATAATTTACTCATAGAATTGGAAGGATCCATTTAGCTTTGTCCCTTCAGTGCAAATGTCACTTTACTGTCCCTGATAGAAAGTTGTTGAGCCTAGAGTGATGGAACCCATCTCCTCTCTCCTCTCCTCTAATGAGCTACTGTTAATTATTCCTACTGCTAGCAAGTTTAGCAATCCTTTTAGAATTTGCTCTAATTATCATGACCATCACACCCTGCTGCTGACTATGCAAGTCCCTAGAATTGCTGTTTATTAATCTCCTTGTTTTTCATTTTCTGAATCTTTTACAAAAGGTTTACAGCCTTTTGATCCACACATTTTGCTATGATTCATGGTGGCGCAGTGGTTGGAGTTCAGTACTGCAGGCTAATTCTGCTGATGCTGGCTGCCTGCAATTTGGCAGTTCAAATCTCACCAGGCTCAAGGTAGACTCGGCCTTCCATCCTTCTGAGGTGGGTAAAATGAGGACCTAAATTTTGGGGGGCAATATGCTGATCTGTAAACTGCTTAGAGAGGGCTATAAAGCACTGTAAAGTGGTATTTAAGTCTAAGTGCTTTTGCTATTGCTATTGCTATCTAGCCTATCCCGGCTTTAAAAAGAATGAAGCTGGTATTATTAGAAAGAAAGGAAAACAGTCAATGTATTTTTGAACCAGAAGCCCCTTACAATCTTTGACTAACATTCTTTATATGTATTGGATGCTGAAGGCAGGGGCTAGCTCATCTAACATTTCTGGCTTTTGGCCAATGTTTGATTTGCACATTGCCTTTCCCTAACCCAGAAACTATTAATGGCATTTATTATGAATGCTATCTTTGTTATATATAGATAGATAGATAGATAGATAGATAGATAGATAGATAGATAGATAGATAGATAGATAGATAGATAGATAGATAGATATAGATAGATAGATATAGATAGATATAGATATAGATATAGATATAGATATAGATATAGATATGATTTATTGAAGGAATGAGTGGTGATGATTACCTTTTAACACATGGGGGTTGTTATGAACCTCTTTTACATTTCCCTGTTCCAGCTTCCAATGGTATGTCTCAAGAACTTCAAAGGAAAAAAATTGTTGGAAGTTCCCAGGCAGTTTGCATGGGCAACAACTTTTCTGAGTTTATTCTTTATTAATTCCTTTGCCAAATCATAGTGTCTAACATACCCATTGGAATTGGTCATTTTTAAAAACCCTCCTTCAATGTTTTCATTTAAAGCAATGTGATTGTCCTTTTGACCCATAAATTAACCATGGGTTATCTTTCCATATCATCTGTGCTTTAAGGAAAAGGTTCCTTAAAAGACTCCCTCAAATACAGCTCAACTCCTGATGACCACTTTAACATATTCACCTGGATTATTTTGCAAAATACAAAGAAGCCATTCATTCTTTCCAGCCCATTCTTCTTAGTTTTCCTGGTATTCTCCTACCCAATCATTAATTAGCTGAGGTCCTGTATAGTCTCAAAATTAGCTAAGATCGACAAGTTAAATGTATGAATCTTATTTCCAAAAATTGTCCCCCCCCCTTATTTCTCTCATTCTCATTGCATCCTGAATATGGTCATAGCTATGCGTATTTCTTCTTTGATAGAGACAAATATAACCTAACCATTGATCACTGGGTTAAATCCAGTTATTTTAAAACAATGAGTGCTTAATAAAGATATACAGAAGGAAGCACAAGCATGCATATTTGTTTTCTGCAATAAATCTGAAAGCTAGTCTTGAGTTTTCATTAGCAGAGGAGACTGAATTGGATATCAATAATGAGGACATGGAAGAGAAAAAATTATAGAAGAAAAATGAAATCTATACTTCCTGAACAAACATGCCAAAAATTAGCAGGAGACTATCAGTAGTCACTATCCTGGTTTTCATTTCCCCCAGCATTTTTATATATCACCTTACCTACCAAAATAGCTAAGTTATGAATGGTAAGTTTTTTCCACTAGATCTTGAATTATGCCATGGGATGGCAGCCAAAGTTGCCTCACATTACCTTAAAAATTAATATGTAAAAGTTGAACCTGGGAGCATTTGAGCTCAGAATGCCAGCTGCATATTTGATGGCTTTTTCCATGTAATTCAAAAGATTCTTTGCAGTTATAAATCCAGGAGGGTTAAATGTATTCTGAAATCTAAGTGCTATGCCAATTGATTGATTCCTCTCTAGTCTAATCTTTCAACATGTCACTTTCTTTTCACTTAGAGATCTATCTTCCAGCATCCTGGCCAAAACTGAAGAAGCTTCTGGCAGGGAAAACATGGCAAATTGTTGGAAGAAGTCAAAACATATTGTGAAGAATCCTGTTTAAGTTACTTTGGGGAGACAAAGGAATTTACAATAGATGCTTCACCATTTGAAACTCATTTTTACTTGGCATGGTGTGAGGATTTTTTGTTACCAACCTAATTTCTACCGAAAGAAGTATCCTAATGTAAGGTACATGTTGGTGAAGACCAAGAAAAAGGACTGTAAGACACAACATACCCATAAACATGATGCAACATTCCAACTTTCAAACTCTGATCACCAAAAAAGGTAGATATTATTGGTTATTGATATTATGACTAACACCATCAAAATTCCTTCCCCCCATACTTTTGAGCTAAAATATGAGGTGTCACATGGCACCTCATGTGACACCTCATAAAATATTAGTCACATGTCATCATGACCTCTTCTTGAGTACCATCCTCCTTTCTACTTAAATCTGACTCACTAGTAAAGATTCCAGAATAATAAAGAATATTATTAACATCATTGTACCGCCAAATCTATTGCTCGGTAAGACAGTTTCACTTATTGGATTAATATTGGAATTCTCTACGTTGTTAGTATTAGAAGTTTCATTATTCCTGCTGAGACTGTCACAAAGAGAATAAGTCAAGGATAGCATGATAAAATATGGAGTTCTTAATCTTTTTAAGACTAAACCATGGGACTAGAGATCCTTTATGTAACTAAATCTCTGAAGTACCATTGACTGAAATTATTCAGTTGGTTCACTGCAATCCCTATTTAGCAGAACCAATTCATTAAGGATATCTATATTTATATAACTCCAAACATTAGCTGCAGTAATAAAAATATAACATATCTGAACTTTCTGTTTTCATGATGAGGAAAAGGGAGAGAAGGAAGGAAACAGCCCAAATGGAACTGACTGGCTCACCAGTTTCAACATTAGATAAGCAATCTGCTAGTGTACCTATACCACTGACACATACTCTGCCTCTCTGAATAAAATTATAACAGCTGACAGATTTTGGCTAGCCCAACTGATTGTTCCCACCTTCATAGAAGAATAGATGCCACTAATGCTATGCTCTCTCTTCAGTGCAATTTGCATATATACATACCCCATTAGTGTGACGATAACTGCTTCTTGAAGTCTGACATTTAAATGTGCTGCATACAGAGAAGCTTCACATCTAAGTGATCTACATGCTTCTTGCTGTTCTAACACTGAGATACATCTTTATGGAGCAAATATAATATTCATCAACATTTTAAGGTATAAACATGGTGCTGGATGGCCCCTTGCTCATTACGCCTATTTTGAAAAGATACATTTTGATCTTTCATCTTTCTTTGTGAATGCTGTGAGTATATAGAGCTTTTGTATAAGATTTCAATCTCTTCCTTTGCATTGTCTCTTCACTAACCAGCATTCCTTCAAGATCTGAGATCATGCTCATTTTGTTTGTGTAGTAGGATAATCTTTTGAATGGAATTACCTTGTTCAGCCTTGTGAACAACCTTGTTCAACCTCATCACAATTTCAGTTTTTCCTTCCCTTTTCATCCCAATTCACTGATTGACTAAAAGCTTCCCATGAGTTCCATTCTTGGCTCTGCTAGAATGCCTATTTGGATGTGTGGCCCAACCAATACTTTGGCTTCTCCTTCTCATCAAAGCATGCCACAATGCACCCTGGATCATTTCTGTGGCTACAATTAGTACTTAATTTTTTACAGCTTTGAACATCTTCAACAAACAATACTTCTGGGTTCATTGCAACTCTTTACAGATTCTACATATGCTGCATGTAATAGATTATTGTATAGAGCTGTGGTGGCACAGTGGTTAGAATACAGTAATGCAGGTTAATTCTGCTTCCTGCCAGCTGCCAGCAGTTTGGTGGTTCGATACTCACCAGCTCAAGGTTGACTCAGTCTTCTATCCTTCCAAGATCAGTAAAATGGTCTGAGCCAGATTGTTAGGGGCAATATGCTGACTCTGTAAATCACTTAGAGAGGGCTGTTAAAGCACTGTGAAGTGGTATATAACTCTAAGTGCTGTGCTATTGCTATTATATCACTAATATAAGACATATTGGTTGGTTCCTGGGCCATAATTCATATGATGCTATTGCTGTGGTTTTATTTGATAACATTTTGTAGCTAGATGGCAATAATGATTGCATCTCCTCAGAACTTGCTTGATATCCTGCATCCTTGTCTACCTTACATCTCCACTAAGAAATGCTGCACCTTTTCTGTATGTTGTCATTTGCTTCCTTTATTTCCCTCTGGATGCCCATGTTGACTTGTGTTCAGTACTCTCTTGCTGAAATACATTGCTGCATCATTCATTTCTGCATCATTATCCGAATTCAGAATCTGAAGCCTTATCTATAATATATTTCTGATTTCTGCAATGTACTCATTACCAACCAGGTTAAATTAAATGCATAGCTGTTGAAATCCTAGATACCTGTTTTCTTACTCTTCTCTTTGTGAAACATTTCTATGAGATGGTGTGTCCCTCCTCTCATGCTTGAGAAAAATAAGCTCGATTCCTTTTGCCTTAACAAGCCATATACATTTAGATTTCATATTGCAAGCATCTATATTCAGGCTTCCTGCTAAATCTTCTTTCTCTTGTGATGCTGCATTCCATTAAATTGGCATCTATGGCACAGTTTGAACAGGGTTTTTTAATGGTAGCATTGCTTTGCTTAATGATCTTTTCATTCATACAATCTACTCCATAAAGGCCAGTCTCCAGGAGAGGCCTGCTTAAAACTCCATCTAGAATCCTGACAAAATAGTGACCTACTTAAAAACGTACTTCTTAGTTATTTTGATGGCTTATTTCCCTGACATCAAATTAGCATCCAGCAACGGAACACATATGACATTTTGAACAATCAGTTCAATTGCTCCTTTTTCCTTTTCTTCCTGTAATACAGCCTTCCATTCCCTTTATCTTAAGCAAAGATTTGTCTTCCTGTTCTTAGGCAACTATTCATAAGCATCTGCAGTAAACCCAGATTACATAAAAACGATGACATGCACAAACTGACATTATTTATTTATTTATTTATTTATTAAAATTTCTATGCCGCCCAACTCCCGGGGGACTCTGGGTGGCTAACAGCAGGTATAGAAATATAATCAATAAAAAACAATTTTAAAAACATATTAAAATACTATCAATCTTTTAAAAGAACTTTCACTCATACCCCGCCTGCCGGAAGAGCCAAGTTTTTATTGCTTTACGGAAGGCCAGCAGGGTGGGGATAGTCCTGATCTCTGGAGGGAGTTGGTTCCAAAGGGAGGGGGTTCCCACAGAGAAGGCTCTCCCCCTTGGCCCCGCCAACCGGCATTGCTCGGTCGATGGGACCTGGAGGAGACCAACTCTGTGGGACCTAGCTGGTCGTAGGGAGGTATGCGGCAGGATGCGGTCCCAAAGATAACCTGGCCCTGAGCCATTTGGGCTTTAAAGGTAACGACCAACACCTTAAATTGGATCCAGAGACTAATGGGCAGCCAATGCAGCTGGCAGAGGATCGGTGTTACGTGGGTGCATCTGGGTACACCCACCACAGCTCGCGCAGCTGCATTTTGCACCAATTGCAGTCGCTGGACACTCTTCAAGGGTAGCCCCATGTAGAGCGCATTGCAGTAATAATGACCTTTAGGTCCTTGCATTCCCGCATCTGATGTTCCGCCCATGATGTCATTTTATCACTAGCTCTCCCACTCCCTTAGGCACCTACACATCTCCCAATGCATGGCATTTTGGCAGCCATGCTGAATTCAGTGACTCTCCTTGTCTTGAATGAAATTAAAAGTTACCTCAGACTTGACGCAGCCCTTCATAAAGCTTTTCAGAGTTAATTCCAAAAACACGGTCAGAAAAAGTTTCTGCTTATCAGCTTTGCTTTTATTATCCCCAGATGAGTCCTCATCTCTGAAATATGGTTTGACTTGTTCTTCTTTTGGTGCACTTAATTTGCATAATCTTTCAGGTGCTTCTTACATTAATATCTTCTGCATATCTCCTTGGTGTTATGTACAACTATTCCATTTCTTTCAATTTTTTTCCCAGCACAACATCTCTATCTTCTAGGACATTCACAACAATTTCAAAACATTCTAGAAGACTGTTTACCTGAAGCAACCTTAACAAGATTCATGTTAGAGCACTTCTTAGATTTATAGTTGAATATCTCTAGCATCTTCTTAACATGGCTGCATAAGCTTATTCCTTCTTATAGTATCTTATTACAATCTTATAACAAGATTCTGGAAATACTTCTTATTCATAGCCTTTTCAGCATTTCCTACACCCTGTCTGCATTTCTCCCGTTCCCTAAATGAAAACAAATTGAACCTCTTTCTAGTAGGCAAACATTCTTGTTGCTTTTTTAATCAGTTTATCTACTAGTTCTGTCGACATGCTGAATGTATAAAACACTGAAGATTCTTTGTCTTTGGGAAAAGGCCACAACCCCAATTCTGATCTTTTTAATATGTTACTATAGACAGCTCTGCTCTATCACCATGCTAAAAATCGTTTGTTTCCCTCACACTTATTTAAATTATGTGGACAGTTCTCTCATTGCTGACCCATTACATTCTGGGAGAAACAACTGAAGTAGTTCTAGATCAGTGTTTCCCAACCTTGGCAACTTGAAGATGTCTGGACTTCAATTCCCAGATTTCCCCAGCCAGCATTCGCTGGCTGGGGAATTCTGGGAATTGAAGTCCAGACATCTTCAAGTTGCGAAGGTTGGGAAACACTGTTCTAGATGGAATTCCCCAATTCATTCACTGAGATTTGTATTCAGCAGGGCAGAAGTATGAAACCATAACAAAGACCACTAAGAGTATCTATATATTTAGATGCTTAAGAACAAATTGGGGGATCCAAGAGAAAGACACTATCTTTGAGCTTTCTGTTCTCTTCTTCAGAGGAAAAAAAGTTAGTAATTTCTTCCAGTCAATCAGGGAAAAGCAGAGCAAAAAGAAAAAGAAGAAAAGAACAATGGACAGCTTTATTGATTAAACCTAGAAGATCAATAGTGTAACTTTCCAATAGTATCAGATGGGACCAAACTCATCCTAGGTAGAGGCAGATATAGGGCAGGGGGTTGGAGTAGATGACCTGCAAGGTCCCTTCCAACTCTGTTAATCTGTTACCTCTGTTACTTGGCAGCATGAGCAAATGGTTGTCCCTTCCCACCCTCGTTTTTTATCCTATTGTTTAAGTGATAGCATTTTGATCAGATTCGAGTATGTAGTTAAATGCAGGCAAAGCCAAAATAAAAGAAGCTTCCCTGTTTAGCAAAACTCTTTGTGGTGGCTGGTAGTTGGGAACAACTATTTTCCTTCAGTTATGTAATCTAAAATCCTTCAACATGCATATCAAGCACCACCGTTAAGAAAAACAACCGTGGCAATAAAAAGGAAAGGAAAGGGGAAGGCAACATGATGTAATTGAGAGGGGACAAGTTGCTTTCTTTTTCTTCTTGCTGATCTATTTGCTGCATATATGTGCATCTTTTGCTTTTGGGACAAGCAATTTTGTGCAAGACTCCCTCCCCCCCACCCAAAAAAAAAAGTCAGGAAAAAAGAGGAAATATAATTGCAATTACATCAGATGAACCATAGATGTTGACCTCCACTACCCACCATGGGTTTGGATTCAATAAGGATTTATTTATAATAATACTTTTAATAATATGTAAAAGGCATAGATTAGGTTGATATCTGTATGACATGTAACATTACAAGAACAAACACTTCTTGGCCAGTATGCCACAAACAAAATCAAGGCCCAGTTTTTCATTAAGCTTGCTCACACTATTATCTCCAAGCTAAATTCTAGAGTTGACCTTACTGCTCGTGGATCATGAACTAGGAAGCACATGCAATATTCTGATAGGCAGAAATGATTTAATTTATGTATTTGTTGTTCAGGGAGTTCAATACTGAGCTAAATTTTTCAAATAGAAGCTTTTTCTTATTCCTCAGTCTTTGCAAGTATCCTCTTCTTCCTAGTCACCTGGTAAAACAAAGAGGTGCAAATTTGCCTGAAAGACAAAAAGGTATTTATGTTTGTATGGAGAGACAGCAAAGCTAAGCTAAGCTAAAATGTGGGCAGCTAGTTCAAGCAACTTGACATGATGTTCTAACATGATTCAACCCTAATGAGCATGTTTTACTGACAGCTAATGATGGATATATTAATCTAAACTTATTAAATAGCCTTGTAATTGTGGCTTTTAGCCTCTTTAGGCACTCTAATTTTCAGCACAGTAACTGATTAAATGAACAGGGAGATGAGCATTATAGTTTATTCACTCTGACATATGATTATTTAGGCAGCAGCCTTTGAAACACCCAATCATACACATGGACAAAAGCTTCTATGGAATCATAATGATGCTTTAACTGTCATGACATCATTTTGCACATGGAATAAAGACAAAATGTGTTATATGAAGACCCACAACGATCATGGCCGATTCCACAGCTAAGAGGAATCGGCCATGATAGAGAGATTCCTCAGTAGGATTTTTCCTTACTTAAAATTGTACCTGGCTGTTACTTCCCATAAGAATGGAATGTAGAGAAGGGAGAAAAATATATGCATTTGAAAATATCTTTCAAGAAACTGACATCACTGGACACAGATTATCAAAACCAAATTGACTGCATATCTGGCAAGCAAAGATCAAGAAGTTCAATTCAGTCAGCCAGAATAAAATATGGTACAGTTTGCAGTTCAAATTATGATTTTCTTCTTGAAAAATTCCAACTTAAACTAAAGAACCAAACCAGTCATTAAATGAACAAAATACAGTCTTAGCAATATTCCATACAAATGTGTGGTAAAAGTAAAGAACATATTTAATGGGTGAGATATGATAGGGTATTTAAAGAATTATATATGAAAAATTATGATATCTTTGAAGATCAAGTAATCAAAAATATTCTGCATCATAAAAGGCAAAAGAAGGGCATAGATTTGTAAAAAAGCAAAAATAGAGATATTTAGTATATTGAAAATAGTTGAGCCAGAAAAAAGTAGCAACAACAGAGGAAAAAAATTCTTTCTAAATGCCAGATCCCACAAAAGAGCAACAAGAAATAGCTGGACTACTGCAATATACTTTCTATTGTCCTCCCCTTGAAGAGCACTTGGAAATTGCAGACAAAGCAAAATGTAGTGGCCAGCTTACTGGTGAACGAGATACTCCATAGCTATATAATACCAATATTGTAGAGTCTGTATGGGCTGTTAATAAGTCCCAAGTGCTAATTTTATTTTATAAAGCTTTATCAGTGGATCCACATCTTGGTGACTTTGAGAGTCTGAGGCCTTCAGTGCATTTGTTTTAAAGAATACCTTTCCTCATGAGGCCAGGTTAGTGCTGACTCTGATAACCTGGAACCTGGCAAAATTAAATCTTCCAGAGAATCTTTGGGATGGGTTGGGACCTTTTGAAGCTATTAATTTTATATTGGGATTTTAAATGTTTTTTAATGATGTTAACCAATGAGTCTTTGGGATTCTAAACAGAATTCTATTTAAAAATAGATAAAATATAAAGGTGACAAATATCTAATGAAAAGAATAAGAAATGGTATGAATATGCAGAAGAATTATAGAAAAGGTAGAACCAGCTAGAAGTTCCTAGGTATGATAAGCAAACAAGAGCTAGATCTTCTAAAAGTAAACTTTATTGGTTTGCACAAAATATTACCAACAACAAAGCTCCCAGAGATAATGAAATACATGCTGAACTGGTTAAGGCTTTGAAAGATGAGGCAATTAAAGTGCCATGCACAGTTGGGTAAACAGATATGGAGAAAACAGCACTGGCCACTGACTGGAAAAGATAAATGTACTGTATATTCCAATAATAAAAAAACAGTACTAAAGAATGCTCAAACTACTGAACAATTTCACTTATAGTCAGATTGTGCTCATAATTCTGCAGTCCAGACTTCAACAATGCATACAATGAAAACATCAGAGATACCAGTTGTATCTGAAAAGGCCCCCGGGATTATGTTGCCAACAGCCAATGAATAATGCAAAAGCAAGAGAGTTCCATGCAAAACATATAATGAAAAATGCTGATAGTGAAATTGCAATTAAATCTAATGGAAGCAGAGCCTCAGATATATTGATGATACCACTTTGCTGGCCAGAAATGAGAAAGGCATAAAAAAATTTCTTGTTGAAAGTGAAAGATGAAAGTGCGAAAACTGGCCTGATGTTCGTGATTATGTCAATTGCAGATGACAACCCAATGCATGCAGTAATGGAAGTATAGACTATATATGTATGTTACAGGACTTATAATTCTATAGGTGTGTAACTATATCCACGAAATAAAGATCATCTTGGGAAACACAATATGACAGATCTAGGCAATGTATTCAATGTGAAAGACTTCACACTAACAAAAATACATACCATACTTTCTTCACATCGTAATGTATGGCTGTGAAAGCTGGATCATTAGAAAGACAAAAACAAAAAACAAAACCCCCGAATCCTTTGTAAAGAAAGATGTTGAAAATACCTTGGCCCACAAGGACATTCATTTTCAAACTAAATGAAATAAATTTCTGATTTCTCACTGGAAGCTCTGATAATGAAGTTAAAGACTCACTATTTTGGAATTATAATGCTCAAGTGGGAGCTACTGAAGAAGTTCCTGATGCTTGGGAAAAGTGAAGACTGTAGAAAAAGAGACTAGAAGGAGAGAAGATAGTGAGATGTTATCACCGATGCCAAATCATGAGAAAGAGCTTATAATAATTCAAAGAAGCATTCATTGGCAGACAATCTAGCAAACTGTTGCCCATCAAAAGTGGAAGCATTCCATTTAGGTTGGGTCAGGATTAGGTCTTTTCAACTATCTTACATTGATAGTTGATCTTTGGAAATGCCAAAAATCTCCTGTGAGTTCCAGAAAGCTTGGAAGAATACTTGAAATTTGCTATAGTGTCTTGAATTGAAATTACATTACTCCAGAACATCAAGCAATTTCCCTCCCCTAGTGTCAATCTTTATGGAATGGTACTGACATTACCATAATGCTCATGAGTAGCACTAATCCAGAGGCATTGTAGGACTTTCAAATATGGCTTAGAGAAGTTGGAAAGTGGGCTGATTGTTGATAAATTCTCTGAGATAGCAAATAATTTAGACTAACACCCCTCAAAATCTCCCAATTATTTTGCACTTCAAAGAGTCTTGATGAAAAAAAGATATCTGTCTGAATGTAAAGGATAATTTGACAGTAGAGATTTCTGTGGCCCTGAGACATTCATTTCTTCTACCTTTAAATGCCAGGATTCAATCCATACACATCTGAAAAGAAGACAGATTAAAGGGAGATGCATTGCTCACTTCTACCACATTGTTAGTTCAGTAATTAATTATGTATATGCTTTGTAAATAGGATCTAAGAAGAAACACAACACATAAACATCAGAAGAGCCTTCATCCCTCCCCCCCAATACTGTAGCATAGTTTATGTCTTCAGGGGATGGTGGTATCAGATTGCCTTCATTGAGCTTGGAGCAAAGTTGGAATCCTTCCCCCTGGAACACTCATTTACCCATCATTTTTCCCATTTACTTTTATGAAATGAAAATTCAATTCACCCTGTTCAGTAGGGTATTTGATTCCTTAGATATTTAACAAAACAGGCCTGTATTAGGGACCCACCCATTCAGCTGAGACATAGTTTTGGCAGTATGTCAAAAGCAGCCTGGGCTTGTAAACAAGGGTACACATTTGGTCCCCCCTTGGTTATTAATGTCTGATATTTTTTAATTTTTATACTTTTTAATTATATGTTTTTATATGTAATAATGATTTGAAATGCTGTCAGCCGCCCAGAGTCCCTTGGGAGTTGGGCGGCATACAAATCTATTAAATTAAATTAAATTAAATTAAATTTTATTGCAGGCTCAACCTATTCAAGTTTTTCCAAGCACACAGCCAAAATGTTTGTGTGAGCAGCGTCTTCATCTGTACACTCAGTGATTATGCCAAATGCTTATACCATATGAAAGTAGAATAAGTAGTGTTAAGTACTTCCAGGGGAGGATTCCAGTTACCTTTGCTACCGGTGCGCATCACGACATTTCGTGCGCGCACGCGTATCCCATTACGCAATTTCACTTCCGTGCATGCTCAGAAGGACGTTTCAGCCCAAAACATAGCTGAGGAACTGCTCAGCTGTGCTTCGGATGAAGCAATAAAGGTCGGTATTAACCCGGGGGTGGGCGGGAGGGCTTTTTTTCAAAACAGAGGACGAGGAGAAGCCATCCAAACCTGAAAAAATCGCCGAAAATTTCGATAAAATTATGTCACCAGTGGGCCGCTACTGGTGCACACGTAGTGGTTCACACCGGTAGGAACCCATCCCTGAGTACTTCCCTTGTGCATATTCAAACAAAACTCTGAATAATAGTAATATTCAATAAGACTGAAGTAGCTTTGCCTAATTCCACTTCTTTTACTTTGATCTGTGCAGCATTCTTTCTTGGCAGTACTTAGGCTAGCCAACTTTTCTTTCATTTAATTGAAATTCCTATGTCATTCATAGTTATATGGTAGCTGGTTTCTTACTGACAACTTTGAATTTGTTTTAGTTCCACAAATGGTTTTTGCTGGTGTGACTGCCAAATGGATCTAAGCTTCTTCTTCTTCTTCTTCTTCTTCTTCTTCTTCTTCTTCTTCTTCTTCTTCTTCTTCTTCTTCTTCTTCTTCTTCTTCTTCTTCTTCTTCTTCTTCTTCTTCTTCTTCTTCTTCTTCTTCTCCTCCTCCTCCTCCTCCTCCTCCTCCTCCTCCTCCCTCCTCCTCCTCCTCCTCCTCCCCCTCCTCCTCCTCCTCCTCCTCCTCCATAATATTAGAGATTGTTGCTTATATAACAGAATTTATGGGAGGTAGATTTTAACAACAATTATGCATTTGGAGAGGAGACTTTATCTTTTCTCATCAACCGTGACTCCCATACTGCAATCAACAACAGAACAAAAAAAATCCTTTGGTGCCATTGGGTTATTTTATTCTATTACTAACAGCTGTGCAGAGAGCAGAATGACATTCAAGGAGATCACAGCTAGAGAAGGAACAAGAAAATTTTCATATATATACTGCTATTGTGGTAAAAAAAAAAAGCTCCTGTTACTTACCAATGAATGAATGAAAACCTTCCATGCATTTAAAGTCAAACTTATGCAGTTTTTAAAATATTGTGTTAAGTATATAATTGTGTAAAGATTGTGTATATACATTTCAAGAATGGGAATTTTGAGGCACAAAATATCTTGGATTTTCAAAATGTTTATTGAGATTATGGCTATTCATTCCCAAAATGAAATTTATAAGAGCTGAGGTGGCGCAGTGGTTAAAGTGCAGCACTGCAGGCTACTTTAGCTGACTGCTAGTTCAGCAGTTCAGCTGTTCAAATCTCACCAGGCTCAAGGTTGACTCAGCCTTCCATCCTTCTGGGGTCGGTAAAATGAGGATCCAGATTGTTGGGGGCAATATGCTGACTCTGTAAACCGCTTAGAGAGGGCTGTAAAGCACTATGAAGCGGTATATAAGTCTAAGTGCTATTGCTATTGCTAAAAGCTACTACAGATCTTACTATTTGGACACATAGGTCCAGATGGACTATGTGCTTACTTCTTAAAAAAACTTTCCACCATCCTATCAGAATCTCTAAGCATTATTTCTGACATACCTTTCAGAACCAGCACCCTACCCAACCTATGGTCACTAGCCACGGTCATCCCTGTCTTCAAAAAGGGAGACCCCAGCCTAGTTGAAAATTATAGACCAATCTCTTTATGTTGCGCCACCTGCAGAGTCATGGAATCAATCATCAACCAATCCATTACCCACCACTTAGAGACAAACAACCTACTCTCTCACAAACAATTTGGTTTCAGAAAAAAGTTATCCTGCAATCTACAACTTCTACATTGTAAAAACATATGGACTACAAAACTCGACCAGGGCAAAGCAATAGACAAAATCTACATAGACTTCTATAAAACCTTTGACTCTGTAGTACACAACAAACTACTCCTAAAACTAAAATCTTATGGCATCTCTGGCCCCCTACACAAATGGATAACTGCATTCCTGTCAAACAGACAACAAGTGGTGAAAATAGGATCAGCTCTATCAAAACCTGTACCTATTAACAGCGGTGTTCCCCAAGGCAGCATCTTAGGACCTACTCTCTTCATTCATTTACATTGGAGCAAGCTGTTCTGATTTAGGGACAAATGCCATCTGTGTTGATTTCAAAATATTGCTAGAATTTAAAAAGTCACAGTATGCATCAAAGAATTGTGCAAAGAACTTTCCATTTGTGCAAGGCAGAATGTTGGTTTTCACCAGTTTCATGTACTTGTTGCATATCTCCACAACTAATTCAAGATTAAAGCAGTTTCTCATACAGCTTGGGCATGAGATTAAATGGAAGGAAATTTTGCTCATGTCAAACCTCTGTGGAATGATAGTTGTAAAAATACCCAAATAGGTATGATATACACCAAAATTAGGTATTTTTAGAATATTCTAATTTGCAAAAACTAACAAATGTAGTCCATAAAAGGGAAATAAAATATAGAATAAATAAATGCTATTCCAAAGCTGATTGTATGGCATTATAATACATTAGTAGCTAGTCCTGGAAATATTACTTTATGAAACATGCCAGATTTTGCCTGCCAAATAAAATCATCACTTTAAAAAATTCATAAAGAAACTATAATTAGATGAACTTGGAGAAAGACAAGGGATAAATATCAAAAGACGCTTGGGTGCATAGTGAATCAGTATCCATTCTTATACTATGTTAATTGCCTTGCAGTCATGTGATCTGCAGTTCACCTGTTGCTTTCCTGCTTTCCTGAATCTGGTGAAACATATAAGAAATGGGGTATTAAGGATATTACTTCCTCTTGATAAAGAAAACCAGAATAACTTATTCTTACATAAATTATATGTCATCATGTCAGTTCTGTTCCTGTATGTTATGCAATATTTTGCCAAAGACTTCCCCTACAACTGCTGATATCAATCTATTAGATGGGAAACTTCTCACTCGTTTCCGTAGTGAATCTGTAGGAACAGGCAGAGCCTCCAAAGAGGTAAGGTCTAATTTAAAGAATCAGAAGATCTGATAAGACATAGCAATAGATTGGTTCTGGAAATGGTGGACAACCACCAATGATGAGGTGGACAACATGAGAAAGAAAAGAAAAGAAAAGAAGAAAAGGAAAGGAAAGAAAAGGAGAAGAGAAGAGAAAAGGAAAGGAAAGGAAAGGAAAGGAAAGGAAAGGAGAAGAGAAGAGAAGAGAAGAGAAGAGAAGAGAAGAGAAGAGAAGAAAAGAAAAGAAAAGAAAAGAAAAGAAAAGAAAAGAAAAGAAAAGAAAAGAAAAGAAAAGAAAAGAAAAGAAAAGAAAAGAAAAGAAAAGAAAAGAAAAGAAAAGAAAAGAAAAGAAAAGAAAAGAAAAGAAAAGAAAAGAAAAGAAAAGAAAAGAAAAGGAAAGAAAGAAAGAAAGAAAGGAAGAAAAGAAGAAAAGAAAAGAAAAGAAAAGAAAAGAAAAGAAAAGAAAAGAAAAGAAAAGAAAAGAAAAGAAAAGAAAAGAAAAGAAAAGAAAAGAAAAGAAAAGAAAAGAAAAGAAAAGAAAAGAAAAGAAAAAAAGAAAAGAAAAGAAGGAAGGGAAGGGAAGAGAAAGAAAGAGAAAGACAAAGAAAGAGAAAAAGACAGAAAGACAGAAAGAAAGAAAGAGGAAGGAAGGAAAGAAGGAGAAAGAAAGAAAGAAAAAAGAAAAAGAAAGAAAGAGCAAGCAAGCAAGCAAGCAAGCAAGCAAGCAAGCAAGCAAGCAAGCAAGCAAGCAAGCAAGCAAGCAAGAAAGAAAGAAAGAAAGAAAGAAAGAAAGAAAGAAAGAAAGAAAGAAAGAATAATTCTAATCAAAGTTTGACTACAATGACATGGACATCCTCTGGTTTCTTTTCCAAATTAAAATTGGCAGAATTTGTAGAAGAAACCTTTTGGGATCTTGTCCTCATCCTTTGGTAGTGACAATTGGGTAAAGTTAATTTGTCTTCCTCTCCACTGCATTTTAACTGTCCCTAGTTGAAAAAGTGCAATCGTTCCATAATCCCCTCAGGCTTTTTATTTTTGATTAACTTATTTTTTCACTCATTAATTTTGGTTGCATAATTTATTCATGTTCAAAGCTAGAATGTAAACTCATCTAGGGGCCTACTTTCCTATCCTCATAACCTTCCTCCCTCTCCCATCAACTCAATGAGCGGATGCAGAGAATCTTGCTCTCCTACTCCTTCCCTCTTAGTCAGCTCTTTGAGCAGGGGTGAATTCTAACTTACCTTGCTGCCGGTTCGCTTCCTCCCATGCCATGTGGGCGCGCCATGTGGGCACGCGCAGAGATGCACAGTGCCAAAAAAATAAAAATACCCCAAAACAAAAGCCCAAAACAAGATGGCGACACATGCACAGTGCTGGAAACTCAGCTTCTGCATATGCTCATAAGAAAAAAACCCAGAAAAAGCTCCCCCCCAAAAAAAAATTCAAAAAAAAAGATGGTGGCGCCCATGGACTGGCACTGACCGAACCGGTTCCATGATGTCATTGTGACGTCACCAGCAGTTTGCTACCAGTTCAGGTGAACCAGTCCGAAAAAGGAGGAACCCACGTCTGTCTTTGAGGTAGTCCAGACAAGGAATCAAAGCCATGACTCCTAATATTACTTTTATTGTAAAGTTACAGTAACACCAACTTGTAAGTTTAAAAGCACATCTCCTCTCCCTTGGCTTTCCTTTCCTGAGAACTAGAGTAGGTCCCTTCTGAGGTGCTTTCCATATCCCTATCCCTTTTGTGGGCTGGGATATCTTTTGCCTGACTCTTGTCTAGGCTGCAGCTCCTCCTGTTCCTTATTAGCTCCTAGGTTATTCTTTCATGCAAACCATTTTTATCTTCTTCTGTCTTTCCTGCAGTCTTCTTCATGTGTATCTCCTTTGATATTTCTACATCAGGGTTTCATTTTTTTTGGAAGCACCATTATCAGTTTCTATTGTCTTACTGTAGTTTAAATAATCTCATCTTTGAACAAATATTCAACAATCACTGTCTTCTAAAAGTACATATTATTCTTTTTGAGTCCTGAGGGAGTAGGGCGGCATAGAAAAACTACTAAATAAATAAATAAATAAATAAATAAATAAATTTTTAAGACTCCTTTCCATCTAATTTTTCTGCTCATTCAGTGAGAGTGGGTACAGTGGATGTACTTTGGATTCTTTTGATAAAATAGTGTAATTTATGGAGGCCCAGAAAATGTGCCATTTTGTAAAAACTTTGTCCTCTGGAATATGATCCCACTGAGATCTGTATGCCTAGCACCCATTGGTTGCTTTCCAAGGCCTGGACACAGTGGTAATTGAGCTGTATAAGAAACATTTTTTGTTATGGAGAGTTTGCCTCATGGGTGTTTCTCCTCTCCTCTCCTTTCCCCTCCCTTCCTCTCCCCTCCCCTCCCCTCTCCTTACTTTTTATTGCAAGCCATCCAGTGTCTTTTGTAGTTGAAGTAGCTTCAAAATTGTATTTAATAAATAAATACATCTTGTGGAAAGAAAAATAAACAACTGATTGCACCTATAACTGATATGTTTGGGACAAAAGAAAACAAACAATGACAGGAAAGGTAGCTTGTTTTAAAGGAATAAACACTAGAAATCTGTGCAGAGCTTATAGAGTAAAATGCTTGAAACGTGGCTCATAAATGCCTGTAGCACTTTGGCTTCTCACCCAAATGGGCAGAATTTCAGGAAAGCTAAACCATTACAAGAGAATGAGGCATACTAAATTTCTTAAAAATATCATAAGTGCAGGTGTTTTCAAGCTGCGTTATCTTTTGGGGACAGTAACTTTGTTCCAACCATTTCTGCAGCTTTCACAATGATCCCAATTTGTCTGCACTCTCTGCCTTGCTCATAGCAGTATGGCAAAATTGAACTAGCCGTATTGTGTACAAGGCCAAAAGACAAGAAAAATACATTCATATACAGCTATGTTGTTCATTATAATTCACAATAAAATAAAATATTCTGGGGAAGGTCAATGAAAGAAAGAAGACTAAATGAAGATTTGTGCAAAATTTAAACAAAAGAAGATTGAAATATGATGTGAGAGAAGGCGAATGAAGGAAAAGGAGAACATTGTAAAAGTAGGGTGAGGTTAAAAATGTCATTTAGACTGCTTCAGGTTCACACCAAACTATCTTGTTACAAAAGGTTGGTTTGAAGAAGTGAAAGAAATGATTATCATTTCAAGCATAGCCCTGGGTGCTACAATGTTCTAAGCACTGTTTTTGAGCTTTTACTGTGAAAAAAAAACCCCTGCCTTTTTCCAGTCAACATTTTTGAGCAACACAGATCAGTGTTCCTGCTCTTGCTGATTTAAATTGGATAGAACAATATATAAGTAAAGCGGGGGTGGGTTCCTAATTTTTTTACTTCCACTCTGTGGGTGTGGCTTATTTTGTGGGTGTGGCTTGCCAGCCATGTGACCGGGTAGGCATGGCTTGCCGGCCATGTGACCAGGTGGGCATGGCTTCTCGGACTGCTGAAGGGAGGGGAACTGAGATAGGTCCTGCCACCCATTCCCCCTCCCCTCAACAGCTCGAGAAGCCTCGAACGTGCGAAAATGCCTGGGATCATCACCGCGCGTTCATGGCTTCTCGGACTGCTGAAGGGAGGGGAACTGAGATAGGTCCTGCCGCTCATTCTTTCAGCGTCTCACATGCTCCCTCAGCCATCCTCCCCTGCTTGGACTCACTGTGGGGTAGGAAAGCAGCGCATGCACAGTGCCGGAAGCTCGGCTTCTGGGCATGCGCAGAAGAAAAAAAATTTTTTAATCTAAATTTTTTTTAAAAAAAAACGGCGGTGCCCAGGCACCGGCAACCGACCGCACTGGTACTGTGACATCACCAGCGGGCCGCTACCGGTGCTATAGAGTGGACCGCACCAGTAGGAACCCACCACTGAAGTAAAGCATTGTTTGTCAACATTGATAACTTTAAAATGAACTTCAATTCCTAGAATTCCACAGCCAGCATTTCCCTTTCTGGGAATTCTGAGAGTTGAAATCCAGACGTTTAAAGTTGTCAACGTTGAGAAACATTGGAATAGTATACTGAGATGAAAGCAACAGTAAGCACATGGCCAGATAGAAGACTGTGTTTGTGTACAGGTCTGCCAGTTTCTTTTGTTTGGTGTTCTTACTAATTTGCTGCGGAGAAGTTAGAGTTCATAGGTGGATTTGTAGTACGTGACTTACCTGCCAAGAGAAGCAGGGAAATGCAAATAAAAAAGAATAAACATGTGCAAAGCGATGCCTGTGCACTATCGTGCTTCACGTGTGTGTTATTGCTGTTAAGACTGTAAGCACAAAGGCTTAATAAAATGCTGACCTTTCAGAATCATCTCAAAAAACAAAGACCTCTAAACTGGTTGATTTGTTCAACTTATGTGCACATTTGCATGACTCAGGATATTCTTTCAGAAAGCCTTGAATACCATGGTTATTTCTCTCTCCGTCAGTACCACTGTCCCACATAGGGTCAGGAAAAGAGCACACTGCAGATGAACATTGTTTCTGACAACTATTTTGTATTACTTGGATGGCAATGTGTGTGTGTGTGTGTGTGTGTGTGTGTGTGTGTGTGTGTGTGTTTGTGTGTGTGTGTGTGTTTAATATTTGTTAACTGCCAAGAATCATATTTGTGAGATAGGCATCTATATAAATAAATAATGCTCCTTTTGTCCTCTTAATGAACGTTTTTGGAATGAGTTTCACCAAATCATAGAGGCAATTGAGTCTATCTCCTGATAATTGTAATAATCTAAAGCATCTCCTGTAGATTTTAGCCCATCTAATTACACTTATTCAGTGAATTGGAACCTGCCACCTCTCTAGATAATAGGCTCTAGAGCCAAGCTCCTCTTAGCATTATAAAGCTTTTCAAAACATCAGAATATCCCTTCCTTTACCTCAAAGCTGGTTTTCCTCATCCTGTATTCAAGGATGATGAGGGATGAGAGAATGGAGAAAATACTATTTTGCTCTAACGTGCCAACAAATTGTCAAATATTTCTGAAATTGAAATGTTATAAAACTGTAGCTTGGACTTCCGGTTTGGATCGCGCCATCGCCGACGTCCCTTCGTCGGGCGCGTTTCCGGTCCTCATAAAAAGCCACCAGAACAGCTGTCTGGCGGCTTTGAAATCTCTTCCCCGGGCAAAGGGGAGAGATGAGAGCCTGACAGGTGGGGTAGAGCCCCCCCAGCGCCCTAGGAGCCATCTAGGGGCGTGAAGGGAGAGCTCCCCATGCAGCCTGTCTCCAGCTCCGAGAATCAGGAAACCTCCGCTTTTGCGGAGCTAGATGTCGTGACCGGCCGCTGCTTCCAGAATGGAATTTACAACCACTTTTGATTTATAGAAGCAGACAGAGAGAAACAGGCGTGAGATGGGCAAGTACTGAAACCTCTTTTTTCTTTTTTTTCAACTCCTGGGTAAGCTTTCACTTCGGCAAGGAAACAAAGGAAACAAAGTA
Organism: Diadophis punctatus similis; assembly: GCA_023053685.1. Lineage (NCBI taxonomy): Eukaryota > Metazoa > Chordata > Lepidosauria > Squamata > Dipsadidae > Diadophis > Diadophis punctatus. The sequence continues at coordinate 60,241,510 of JALIGW010000001.1, forward strand.
ACAATATGGCGATTGAGAAGTGAAAGTGACTTTCGTTTTCCCAGAGGCTTTTTTTTTCTTATGGAAACTTTTGACTTGGAAAAATGGCTTTTCTTTCTCTGTCTCCTAACCCTGGATTAAAGTTATAATTGAAAGATTTTTAATAATAAAAGACTACCTGGTTTTGAAATTGGAAAGAACTTTAATTAGGCATCTGGTTTTTTTTTCCTTTTTCTTTGTACTCTTTTGAAACACCATAATGGCTTCAAAATCTGGAAAGATTGTTTTGAGTAAAAGAAATGACTATCCCTCTGGATATATTTCTAAAACACAACTTAATACTGAGTTAACACCTCCACAGCCTTTGACACCTGAAAGTTTATTAAATAATTTAAAGATTATGAAACATGAATTGACTTTGGAATTTAATCAGAAAATTAGTGAGATAGACAAAAAAATGCAGGCTGCTTTGAAGAATATGAATCAACAACTCAGGCTGGATGTGTTAGAGGTTTGCAAAGGTTTAGCAACAAATATTGAAGTTTTGGCAGAACGTATTGAAACAAATAAACAAGCTTTGGCAACCTCGGTGAAATATATAGATAAAATTCAAAATGACATTGCAAATTTTGAAACAGAGGTGTTGATGACACAGTTCAGATCGATGGAAGTTGCTATAAGGGTCAGAGGTTTGAAGGAGGGATTATATGAAGATTTAAAAGGAAGGATGGTTGATGCATTGGATCAGGTGTCTGGAATCTCTAAAGTGGAATTGGCTACACAAATCGACAAGATATACAGAATCAATTTGTGGTATGCTAAACAAAAACATTTACCAAGGGACATTGTCATATATTTTACCACAAGAGCTCTACGGAATAGAATTATACAGGCAACGTTCAACAATAATCTCAAGGTGAATGGTCAGGAATTAAAGATTTGGAAAGAAATCCCCTCTAAAATGCTTAAAGCCAGAAAAAGCTACACTTTTTTGATTGATGAATTCAAAAGATTAAATTTACAATATAAATGGGAAGCGCCAGTAGGAGTAGCAGTGAAATTTTCTGGAAAAAGATACCGGCTTAATACGATAAAAAAAGCTACTGAATTTTATGTCAATGTCTTAAAGGTTGATATATCTAAAATTCCAGAGGAAGGATGTATGAAAATAAAAGAGGAGGAGGAGGGGAAGCCATCCCTGTTGGATCAAAAGGAAACAGATTTAAAAAAATAAAATGTTTGTACTTTATATTTAATATTTAGCTACTATCTATGTAATTTTGTACTAATAAAACTTTTTTGAACAAAAAAAAAACTGTAGCTTGATTTACTTAACCTTTATATCTGTTCTTATTCTTCTGCTTGTTGCTCTTTCCAGGTGTCAGTACTAACACAAATACCAATGTTTATGTCTGCACCCTCTTAAAAATCATTCAAATACCGGGAAGGGCAACAAGCTATCCTTATCCCAATTGCATGCCCCTATATATTTTCCCTAATTGATAGAAATATGCACAAACAAACAACGTGAGACTTAATTCAACTGATTGATTAATCAATTGAGATGACAGATAAAGCCTAAAGTGCTACATGTACGAGGGTGAGTCAAAACGTAATGCCATTTTCTTTAGGACAGGTATAATTACCAACACAGGAACATGTAGCATACATCAAAATGAAGGTGGTCCTCTGTGGATCACATCCCTACTTCTCAACATAGTCACCGTTTCTCTCAATAGCAATGTTCCACCTTCGAATGAGAGCATGTATCCCTGCCTCGTAAAATTTTGTTGACTGTTCTTTGAGCCACTTCTTCACTGCAGTTTTCACTTCCTCGTCACTGGAATAATAATCCTCCATACTCACCAGATTTAGTGCCTTCAGACTATCATCTCTTTGGCCCCATGAAAGAGGGTTTGAGGGGCAAACATTATTCCAGTGATGAGGAAGTGAAAACTGCAGTGAAGAAGTGGCTCAAAGAACAGTCAACAAAATTTTACGAGGCAGGGATACATGCTCTCATTCGAAGATGGAACATTGCTTTTGAGAGAAACGGTGACTATGTTGAGAAGTAGGGATGTGATCCACAGAGGACCAGCTTCATTTTGATGTATGCTACATGTTCCTGTGTTGGTAATTATACCTGTCCTAAAGAAAATGGCATTACGTTTTGACTCACCCTCGTAATTAGAGTTACTGATAAATTATATTACCGTATATACTAATCTTAGAGAGCCAGTTTGATCCAGTGTTAAAGCACCAGTCTAGAAACCAGGAGACTGTGAGTTCTGGTCTTGCCTTTGACATGAAAGCCAGCTGGATGACTTTGGACCAATCATTCTCCCTCAGTCTAAAATGTTATGCTGGGGAGAGAAGTTAGTCTGTCAATTCCTGTTGCTACCAATGGATCAACACTCAGTTGATCTGAAAAAGTGGACCATGCATATGCTAGGAAAAAATCAGAGAGAGGGACAATGACTACAACATTTATGGCAACCTTGAAAAAGCACTTCAGGAAAGATCTAGCTGAGGCTATAAGATCTCATGCATGGTATCCAATCCTTTTTGAACCAAGTCACTTTGTTTGGCATGTATTGGAAGTACAGTATAATAACTGCAGACTTTGGACAACATCTTTCCACTATCATTATGGGTTCTTCTTAGAGCCGAGGTGGCACAGTGGTTAGAGTGCAGCACTGCAGGCTACTTCAGCTGACTGCTAGCTGCAGTTCAGCTGTTCAAATCTCACCAGCCCAAGGTTGACTCAGCCTTCCATCCTTCTGAGGTCGGTAAAATGAGGACCCAGATTGTTGGGGGCAATATGCTGAACTCTGTAAACCGCTTAGAGAGGGCTGTAAAGCACTATGAAGCGGTATATAAGTCTAAGTGCTATTTCTATATTCTAACAAATACATAACTGGCATTTTCTGGATTCTTCAATAATGAACTGCACGGGCAGCTGGAAGGACAGGCTGCACATGGTAACCTTTGGAAATAGGAGTGTGAAATCTGTAGTTCTCCAGAGATTCCTGCTGATGCATTGAAATTTATACAACATAATAATGTAGGATTGCTGGGAGTTGGAATTCACTAATGCCGTGAAGAGCACAGATTCCCAGCTCCTCCTCCTATTCCATGAAATGTAAAAGCTAACCAAGGAACATGATTTATACCATTGAGCAGTAGTCCTCAAATGTGGCAACTTTAAGACTTGTGGACTTCAACTCCCAGAATTCTCCAGCCAGCATAGCTGGCTGGAGAATTCTGGGAGTTGAAGTCCACAAGTCTTAAAGCTGCCAAGTTTGAAGATCGCTCCTGTTGAGTCTCAGCCTTTTCCTTTATGTGGACCACTGTATTGTTACTGAAAGCTATAGAAAACCATATTATACAAGGATCAGTGATGCAGCATCTATGGATACAATGGCATATTTTATTCTCTCTACTATTTTACATAGATGAAGGTATGTATGTGGTGGTGGGGGTGAATGTGCCAAATTTTTATGATATTTCATGGGAGAATGTCAAACTCTTTAAATACTTGGCAATCTCAGGATAATTGGGGCCATTATAACATTTTGGTGTCTGCATCAAAGAATATCTGAGTGCTCTCTTTTATTCCTTGGTCTTGCTGATATTGTTTTATTTTTTTAATATTATGTTCTTATGAACCATTTAGGATTGTTAGTAGTCAGGCAGTGTACAAATTCATTTAATTAATTATAATAATCTGCAGACCAATAGTAAATCCGAAACTATTGGCTGAGACATCTTATTGAATATAATCCAAGTTAGATGGAGTCTCCTTTAATCTTTTTACATATGAAGTGTAATTTCTGTACCCATATGAGATATATTGATGAATCCAGGTGAATATTCTGCTTTTAAAATACACTTGGTATGAATAAGCCTAGCACTGTACTGTTTTCTCTCTCACACATATAAAACAGCTGTGTTTATTTTGCTCTGTTTCTCTCTTTCTCTCTGTTTATATATAGAACACATACATTGAATATATAATATTATTCCTCAGATCCACCTCAGCATTATGGATATCTTCAGAAGTGGGCATGGTGGGGCACTTATCATAAATATTTCTGCATATTGTATGCCAACATTCTTGTGGTTTGGAAACCATATGAGAGAAGAGAGTCAGATTTATTCAATATATGAAAATCTGTTGTTTGCATACTTACAGCAATCAAACAGGGGTTTGGGAAGTAGATGAGGGTGTCGGTGATAAAGAGAATAGGTGTAGTCTCTTTCCATGAAATTTAGAAGTCTGGTCCTCCTTAACCATAGATATCATAGGAAGGAAGAACTACTTTCTAGGGCCCACTCTTTGTCCATCAATTAAGCCTTGTTCTCTGCCAGCAGTTACAGTATTATAGTGGCACCCAGTGGTGGGAGAAAAAAAAAGATAATTTCAACAATAAAAAGAGGGAAACGTACAGTACATATAGCTCCAATGGAAGTATTCTTTTAAACTGAACTATACCATGTTAACCAATCAATAATATAATTTTTGACAAGTACTTACCAATTTCAAGCTGGAAGATTTCTGTGCATGGGCAAAGAATGTTTTTCTCACATGAAGCTTCTCTGTGGGTAAGTTCTGGAACAAATCCAAGTACGGAACAAATTCAAGTAAAGAATCTGGAACTGGTAGCTGAACGACTTCAACCTGCCAAATTGGAATTCAGCTTTTGGTCTCACAGTTTGAAACTTGGAGTCTAGATTAATCTGGCAAAGATATTAATTCTTTTTTAATTTGTATTTTATGCTTCTGTTTCAGCTGTATAAAAAGACTTCCATTTCAGCTCCCAAGAGCTCCAATAATCTATTTTTTCTTTACTATGGAAGTAAATACATCAAGTTTATGGGAGTCACAAAAACATAACTTGATTTTTCTTGATTGAAACAGAGTAATAAACAGCTTTTTACAATGGTCTTTTTAAAAAATTTCCCCTGATTCATTTATTATGGTGCTAGGTAATAATGCAAATAATACTCATATAACATTAGGGCACAAAAACACTCCAGGCAGAATCCAGTTTCAATAATATCAATCAAGTTCTAGTGACTGTTAAGCACCTGGGATGAAGCCAAAGTTCAGTAGATCTTTTTTGTATTGCATTTCTCTCCTGCCTTGCTGTGAACACATGGTGTGTTTGTGTATATGTGTACCACACACAACATTGCATGACTCCGAACAAATGAAGAGATTGCTTCACAGCCAATCCAAAGTATATTCTAGGACATTTTGTCCCCCCCCCCCCAATATAGAAAAGCTGAAGCCCTGCTTATTTTCACTCTTACAGTGAGAAGGAGTTAAGTTGCGTAACAACGATGTTACTCCAATTCCCACCTACCAAGATTCAGACATTTAAAGAACAACAACATCATCATCATCATCATCATCATCATCATCATCATCATCATCACATTTTGGGGCAAATATGGTTGTAAATAGTAAAACTTAATTGCAAAAATTGAGGCTGGAAACAGGTGTAACGAAATATCTACCTTAATGGTTCCCTTTGGCTATGATGGAATTTCTCTAGGAAATAATAGCTAATTTTCAACTTAGATTATATTGAAGTATGAGATTCCCTTCCAATATCAGCCCATCTTTTCCAAGTTGCACCCCAGATTTTTGGCAGTTTTTGTTCTATAATAATTTGCTTGCATCATGCATTTGAAATATGTTAATATCAATCTCAAACTGCAGGTATTATGGCCAGCTCAAATCAGTCCCTAAATGTTTAAGCACATTTCTGTGTCAATTCATTAAAAGCCGACTACCTAGGCTGATTTTCTTCTTCGACTCAAAGCTGTCTACTTAGGCTGATTTTCTTCTTTTCCATAGCACAAAGGGGATTCTTTAAATGTCTTCATTATTACCTAGTTAAATGTTTTACACATTCTGCTCTAAGATAACCTGGGATTCCTTAGAAAGCCTACAAGGTTGAAAAAAAAAAATCAAGCCGAATAATAAGAAGGGGAGATTAAAGGGAATTGTGCCTACTTTAAACAGGCACTGTTAAAGCTCATTCACTTCACAGATGAGGGTTTATGGTCCAGAACATCTGTTATTAGATGTTCCACAGATTTGGTTGTTGCTACAGTAGGAGAGACACAGCATTGTAATTTAGATGTTTGTCTGGACGGGCAAGCAGCATCCTCATATGATCCTTGGTGACCCTCCTCCTTCTCCCTCCCCTTCTCCCCTAAAAGCCAGTGTTCTGACATAGGAACATGTTGTAACACCAGCAATATAACTGAAATAAAAAATAAATGGAATATTCTTCATACGCTTTGCATTAATTGAAAAAAGTCAGACGATAAACCAAGTAAAATTCCAAAATATTAAAAATGTGATTGAGATTAATGTTTGGGAGATATTTTATTTGAAAGCAGAAACTGTATGAGGTGATGTGCTTTTTCAAAAATGTAAGTATTCCTGCCTTCCACATATATATCTACACACAGATACAAAATAATGTATATGCGTGTTGCTCGTTTTACATTTTTCATGTAAACTTTGCATTGCAAGCCACCCAGAATCTTTTTGGAGAGTGAGATGGGCAGCATATAAGTGTAATAAATAAAAGTAAATAAATAACATCTTCTTTTTTTAAATAGTTGTTTTGTGTTGTCCCAATAAAAATGTGCCTACTTCCTAATGCTTATGTTTTGCATTATTTTCTTCAAAGAAGTAAATTGCAACATTCTGAGAACAGGGGTAAGTTCCTCCCAGTTCGGACCGGATCGCCCGAACCGGTAGCGACCCACTGGTGATGTCACTGTCGGTGTCGTTCCGTGTGCACCACCATCTTTTTTTGGGATTTTGTGCGAATTTTTCTCCTTCCGCGCCTTGAAAAAGGGCCCTCCTGCCAGTGGGTGAATTCTGACCTTTATTTCTTCGCCCAAAGCACAGCTGATGAGCTCCTCAGCTGTGTTTCGGGCTAATTCCTGCTTCTGAGCATGCACGGAAGCCAAATCGCGCGAGTGGAGCGATCGCGCGCGCGCGAAATGTTGTGATGGGAACCGGTGGTGAAGGTAAGTGGAATCCACCCCTGTCTGAGAAGTATCAGAGGATAAAAATGTTACAAATTACATGTTGAAACACAAAATGAGAAATTGATATGGTCTCACAAAAAGGAAAAAATCTTAGGCACAAAGCCAGCTGGGGTGACCTTGAACCAGTCACTCACTCTCAGTCCCAGGAATCAGGCAGTGGCAAAATACTTCTGAAAATCTTGCCAAGAAAACTTCAGGGACATGCCTGGGTGGTCATCAGGAGGTATCATCATAAGGTAGGAACTTGAAGGTATCCTTCCCCCTAAATCATAACTATAACTTACATAAACACATCTTGAATAAGCACATGCCTGTGCGTACATTTTAGGGAGAAGACTTAAATAAGCATTCAAATAAGTGTCAAACCTCACATCTCGCTTTTCTGCCAGAACAATCCCCCTCCAGAAAATATTCATTTTTATCAGATATTTCTTTCTCCTGAGGAATTGAGTTATCAATCACATATGTATGATTTTGTTTGCATCATCAAAATTGCAAAATAAAACAGCCACAACATGAATCTCAATGAATTCCAAAGATGTTGACTAAGGATAACATATATTGTGATATAGGGACTACCCTATTTGTGTCATCCTGATCTCTCTGGATGAAGAGCAGAACTAAACTGAAACAAGAATAAAATAAATATTAGGCAGGGAAGTATAGGGCCAGATTTTATGAATTATCATTTTCCTTTGCATGTCACAGTTCCACCTGGCACAATGTTCCAGAGAATTCTGCAATTAAAACTGAGTAGTTTTCTCTGGAAGACATAGAGAACATTCTTTTTCCTGAGGAACCCAGAAATACACAATGGAAAGAGGAAATAATTTCCCTTCCTTTTGTCAGTGAGATTATTTCATGGGCAAGGAGATCTGTACAAAGTTCTATCAACTATTGCAAACTGTTATGTAGCTAAATCCAGCTTGTCACTGTTTAGGCTTCTGTTAAAACTTCCCACTGGTATCACCTGGTTAGTGGAGGACCAGATTCTTGGAGATTATCTGATTTAGTAAAGTTCTTAATATGCTTTGTACACCTTCTGTATTGTATTCAGTCCTAGAAAAGAAGTTATTTTTAAAAAGCCTATAGCATTGAAAAAAGTACACCGTCTGGATAAAATAACCTTTTGATCTTTTGTTATGCATTTCAGCAGAATCAAAATAGCAATTGTTTAAAGGAGCTGAATGCACCACATTAACTTTTATGCTGTTACTCCTGAGTCAGTATATTTGTTGGAGAGTGACTCAACATATTAGGAAAAGATCTGCTTCTTCTAGATATCTTCTAGATACCTTCTATATATTCACCTCTTCTCATAAAAGCCTGTGGTTCTTTTTCTGAGTCCATTATAAACAAATATATGGATGGTTCAATTTAAACTGAACTTTTTCCAGCCTGATGAACATCAGATACACCATCATGAGTTAAGAGAAAACCTGGCTGTTGCAGTACATTATGTTGAAAGGGTGTTGTGTTAGGGAATGCTAGATAGATTCATGCTTCTGAGAAATATTTCACTGGTATTTGCTAACCTGTATAAAATATTTTAGCTGAAAAGATGTGTTCAACTTGCCATTAAAACAGACATTTCTTTAAATGGTGGGATTCCCCTGCTAGGTGGAAATCCAGATAATTACAAATGTTGTAATAACTGATAGAAAAGTTAACATTCTTTCTATCTATGGAGGCAGGTTAATCTTAGATCTCCTTCACGAATAAGAATTGTTTGAGATAGCTAGTGGAAGAATTTTCAATCAGTTTGGATTTGAGTATAATATTTTGCCAAAAAATGATTTTAATTAAAAAAACACTATATATTTGACCAGTCTCAGGACTGGTCAAATAAAATGCAGCACTCAAGGACTTTATTGAAAACTGAAAACATTTTTCATTTATTCTTAAAATAATTAAAATAAATCATCCTGATTTGCCACAATTTTTTATAGAATTCTTTTTACTTGTAAAGACTACATAATCCCCATACATTTCCACAGAAGCAGGAAATGGACAAAAATCTGTAATCTTCTATATATCCTTCCTCAGTCAAAATGAAAATTTGTGAGCAAGACAATGAAAATCAGAGAATAGGTTTGTCATAACTATGTGTAAAACAGAGCTAATAAATAATGAACTTTCGAAATTCTGCCCCCAATTTTTTATGCAAAGCAATTTGATGGATGATTTCTCTCAAATTCTTCAGGAGAGGAAAGAGTTCTCTTTTTTTGACATCACATCCTGTTATTTTACCAAAGCATGAACAATCATGAACATTTCAAATCAATGGAGAAGTGATTGTGCCACAAATTATTTTATAAGTAAACAAATGAAAGAACAACAAGCTCCGGTCAAGAGAATTTTCCCCAAATTTTTATCTTCTTTGGGAAAATTTTTAAAGCAAATTCTCTCCTACAAATTAAATGAGAAATTATACAAATGCAGGAAAAAAATTCAGTTTGGCATTGATATAAAAATGTAAAGGAAAAAAAATCCAATACCAGAAAATCCAGACTGATATTTCTTAGAAAAGTTTTAGTCATCATTGGTTCACTGCAATAGGTCTTCTCTTCAAACGTATGTGTTCAAAGGAGACCATTTGTATTTAGATAATCCTATCCAGTATTCCCAAGGGAAAAAAGTGGGATTTGGCTCACTGCAGGATTTGGCAGTATTTTTACTATGGAATTAAGAGAAAGAGACCAGCCACTGCAATACTATGGAATAAATCAGCATTGACAATAAAAAACCAACATAAGCTTTCACATCATCAAAATAAAACATGTTCCCAAGATCCTCTTAAAAATGACAGACTTACAAAGTGTCATGAAAATCAGATTTAACATATGGTCCATGGTTTCCTATGTAGCATTGTATAAATATAAAAATCCTATCTTCCACATGATGTTTTAGTTTCCTTTTCTCTTATATATGTTTTCACAAAAATATTATTATTAATTCTGGTATAAGTCCACAGATTTCACAGTAAACTGTGTAATCAATTATGGCTTGATCATAATTATTTTCTGATGGAACTGCAGAGACTTTGGTCCATTCTGACCTTAGTTGCTTGTTTGCAGATGATTCACTATCCCATTAGCATCACCATGCATGAGGATGGGGTTTGCTCCCTGTTTATAGACAGCAGCTTGCCCTGTCAGTTGGTGGGGTGGGGTTTCCTTCCTTGATTAGGATAATGTTTTCTGCTTGATTGTTTGTCTGGTGTTAATCCCTGCTTATCTGGGTTTTGGCTGCTGGGGAGATTGTGTTCTGATCTTTTTGTTTCCTTCTTATGTTTTTTTTTGTCTCCTTTGAATGGTTTATAAATATGGTTTATTATGATGTCTCTATGAGGTCTAATGGTCACTGAAACAGAACACTATCCCTCTTTTTCCTCCTTACTATTTTATGTAACATTTTAGAAGTGTTGGCACTGCATTGCCTTTTACAACACCAGAAGCACCAATACAAGTAATCCTTGACTTTCAACCATTCATTTAGTGGTGGTTCAAAGTTACAACTACACTGAAAACAAGTTATTTACAACCAGTCCTTATACTTACAACTATGACAGCATCCCCACAGTCACATGATCAAAATTCAGCACTTGGCAACTGGCCAGCTGGTTTGGGGCTCTAATGGGGTGGGAGTATTTCACAGACTAATAACAGATCCCACCTCCCCCCTGCTCATCCTACTCCCTCTCGCATCCCTACTCCCTATGTTAGTTAGGGCTGAGTGTTTATCTTTTTATCGTGTATAGGTTTTGTAATATTTTAATATTGTAAACTGCCCAGAGTTACCTTGTGGTAAGATGGATGGTCAATAAATTTAAATAATTAAATAATTAAATAATAAATAAATAAATAAATAAATAAATAAATAAATAAATAAATAAATAAATAAATAAATAAATAAATAATAAATCCTAAGACAAGAGCTTGACTGGTTTAGTGTTAAGGAGACTGTGAACCAGGAGACTGTGAATTTTAGTGCTGCTTTAGGAATGAAAATTGATTTGGTGACTTTGGGCCATTCACTCTTTCTCAGCTAAACTCACATCACAGAACTGTAGGGAAAATAGCAAGAGGAAAGGGTATTAGTTATATCTGCAACCTTGGGGCCTTTTTCTTTTAATCAAGGACTTTAGAATGAATTTAGCAGACATAGAAAATGAACAGAACTTCTTTTATGAATAAAAAAATGGAGAAAACAGGTTAGTACAGAAAAAAAATCAACACATTTCATAATGTAGGAGATTTTTAAGTCAAATGACCAGAACGAGACACTATGAGTAACCATGAGTAACTCCTCATGGAGTTATTTTACAGATTGGTTTCCTTCAATGCCTTTCTTAGGGGAATCTGTAGGGAGGGTATCAAAAGGACAAATGACAAACACAGTACCATACAGTACAATCACATTACAAACTCTACCCTTTTTGTACATGCCTAATGACACTACATGTATGTATGAAAGAGACAGAGTTTGTAACACAATGGCACAATGCAACTTCCAACATTTTTATGAAGTTGTTGGAGCTTGTAGACATGTCTGCCCTCTCGTTGGATCTCTTCAAATCCATCTTCCAATAATAATAATAATAATAATAATAATAATAATAATAATAATAATAATAATAATAATAATAATAATAATAATAATAATAATAATAATAATAATAATAATAATAATAATAATAATAATAATAATACACTTAATAACTTAGCCTTACTTCTATCTGGAGGAAAGGATGGAAGAGATGTTTTCTCCATCTCTCTGGTAGCCTTCTGGGAACATTTACTTGGAGTCAAAGTAAAACAAAGTGTTGCTCCTGCTGCATAGTTTATGGAGCATTGTGTGCTGATGATGTGCTAAGTAAGAATTGACTTATGTAACCTCTGCCCATGTAGTTCCCATGGAACTAGATTGGATGAAACTTGTACAAATTTAACTTCAAAAAAGAAAAAGGCACAGAATCAGTTTAACAAACCACAGAGTGAAACACACAAGCCTAAATTAATCCAAACAGTGCAAATTCAAAGTCTGTCTTTACTAAAAGGAAGATCTGTGGCTTTTGTTTTCAAGTTTATAGTCAGCCAATGCAAATGCTGTTCTGGTCTCTCAAGAGGCTGAATGCTTCAATTACTCCTCGGCAGGCAACTAAGTTCCAGGCAACAGGACAATAATAGCAATTGGTAAGTTAGAATTTGCAGCCTGAAGTCATTGCCCTTCAATTTACAATGCAAATAAAATTCGCACCAGGGATAGAGAGAAATTGATTCCCTACTCCCTTACAGATCCTCCATGCACATCTATCACTTCAATTTGCCCTCCTCTTCAAGGTGATAAGAGTCGTAATTGTTATGCCACTCTCTAATAATAAGCTTCCCAGAAAAACAGTAGTATTTTTTCTTCCAATCTTTGCTTTGAATGGTGACTCTACCCTTCCAAGGGTTAAACTAAACAGATCATGGGGCTTACATTTAATTAACTAAAGCAGATTTATGAGAAAGAATGATTTTGGAGGCTCAGGCCTCTTGCGGCTCTGCCACAACATTTGCCCTTCAGTTAGATTGAATAGCAGGTTAAGAAAAAACTCTGGCTGAGACTTTCTAGATACTTGAGGTATGCCATCTTCACTCTATTTTATTTATTTATTTTGTCAAGTACTTATTAGTAATATAGATATATCATTGTTTATATACATAAGATGGGTACTGATAAGAGGGAACATTAGGACAGGGATGGTAGGCACGCTGGTGCACTTATGCACGCCCCTTACTGACCTCTTAGGAATCGGGTGAGGTCAACAGTGGACAGTCTTAGGGTAAAGTTTTGGGGGTTTGGTGACGAAACCACAATGTCAGGTAGTGAGTTCCAGGCATTAACCACTCTGTTGCTAAAGTTGTATTTTCTACAGTCAAGTTTGGAGTGGTTCACTTTGAGTTTGCATCTGTTGTGTGCTCGTGTATTGTTGTGGTTGAAGCTGACGTAGTCATTGACAGGGAGGATGTTGTAGAAGATAATGTTATGAGTTACGCTTAGGTCCTGCCGAAGGCGACGTAGTTCTAAGCTTTCTAAGCCCAGGATTTCAAGCCTGGTTGCATAAGGTATTCTGTTGCGAGTAGAGGAGTGGAGGGCTCTTCTCGTAAAGTATCTCTAGACACTTTCTAATGTATTTATGTCTGATATGCGGTGTGGGTTCGAGACAGATGAGCTGTATTCAAGGATTGGTCCGATGAATGTTTTGTATGCTCTGGTTAGTAGTGTGATATTACCGGAGAAGAAGCTACGTAAGATTAGGTTAACAACTCTTTTTGGCGATGTTATTGCAGTGGGCTTTGGCACTTAGGTCATTTGAGATGAGTATTCCAAGGTCTTTGACAGAGTGAGGGTCGTCTGCAAGGTCATGTCTATTCAGATTGTATTTGGTGTTCTGATTCTTTTTGCCAATGTGTAGGACAGAGCATTTGTTGGTTGAGATTTGGAGTTGCCAGATGTTTGACCATTCTGACACAAAGTCAAGGTCTTTTTGGAGGGTAGCAGTGTTGTCAGTGGTGTTGAAGAGTTTTACATCATCGGCGAAGAGAACGCAGTCACTTGTAATGTGATTTCAAAGGTCATTTATATAGAGTATAAAGAGTGTTGGTCCTAGTACGCTGCCTTGGGGAACACCGCTGTTAACCGCTGTTAACAGGTACGGGATTTGATAGGGCACTCCCTATTTTGACCTGTTTGACAGGAACGCAGTTATCCAGTCATGTAGGGGTCCAGAGATGCCGTAGGATTTTAGTTTCAGAAGTAGTTTATCATGAACCACTGAGTCGAAGGCTTTGCAGAAGTCAGTGTCCTATCTGGGCACAACTGAACAAAAGCAGTAAATGATGACTGTCCCAAAGGCAGCTGGACTTTCTTGTTTTTTTCCTTTAAAATATTTCATTTCTCATCTGAAAAGTTTCTTCAGTTCTAAAGAACTCTTGAATGAGAAGTAAAACATTTTTCAACGGAAAAAAACTAAAAAAAGGCCAATTGTGTTTTGGAAAAGCACCACTATGAGCTGGATGATTGAGAATCTCCATAGACATAGAGTAGATGATGATGAACCCTAACCGTAACCCTTACCCATTTTAGAGCAGTGAAGCAAAGGATAGGACTTGTGAATCCTGAAAAACCCAGGATTAGCCCTGCCCTTAATTTCTGAGCAAGTCCAGTCAGAGATAACAATCCAACTTGTTCAGAGGTATGATGGGAAAATCATTACTACATTCCTAATTGAAACAAAAGAAAATTGAATAATCAAATTAAATAAGTGAAATGATTATTTTGCCCAATTTGTCCCCCCCCCTATTTTTCCCACCCTCACATTAGAAATTAAAGTTTAGTGACAATTTTTGCAACAAGTTTGTGAAGGCACCAAGGGCTGCATGTGTACCTGCTGCATGAAATGCACCCATGACATACTCCATGCAGTTCTAGTGATCTGCTTTACCGTGATTGGCATTCTGATTGCTTTCCCACCCACGAGACAACTTCACCAACTCGTTCTTCCTGTATTGACCGTACACTGAAATACACTGAAAAGAGAGGTGTAAAGTGTCAATCAGCTGATTTTATCACATTTCTTTTCAAGGTTGTTTGTATTCATTCTGATGGTTATAAATTACATGTTATTGACTAACAAATCCTAGCAGCTGGCATTCCTGAATGGTTCAAGGAGAGATTTGCATTTGTCTTTGTTACTAGCAATACTGAATATTGCCTCTATAGTGTTTTGATGCATGTACGCTGCTTAACTAATGCTAGTGACACAGTAGAGTTATTCAATTTTTTCTCTAGCTAGGACTAGAAACATTCGGGTTCAATTATACTGGCCACTCCAGTTGTTCTAAAATTTGCCCTTAGTCCATTTCCACCCTTTGGCAGATACATTTTTGGTTCTCTTTTTGTTCATTTTGTACTTCTATTGTACGCCTAATAGATGCGCTGTGAAAAACTTGAGACAGCCACAAGATGGCAACCAAGAGATACAAATACCTATATTTCCTGCCATATAGTGGTTGCATGGATTTTTGCATTCCCAATAAGAGAGATGTCTCCTTACATCTCACTGGAAAAGACTGGGAGGCTGGCAGGCATAAGACTTATTTGCCATCCTCCAACGAACCTTTTGTGGTGTTGAAGCAGATCAATTTAGGCAAAATTGTCTTACACACACACACACACACACACACACACACACACACACACACACACACACACACACGTGCCAGGATCTCTATAGGTTTGGTGAGTATACCTCTAACCTGCTATGCATAGGGGTGTGTGAATTTGTCAAGGTGGTGGTTACAGCACTATGATCAAACTTTTTGTAGATGGTTGTAACATCAATGCAAATACAAAAGAGTGGAGACTTCAGTTCTGATTTTTTCATACCCTGTCCCAGTGGTGGGTTTAAAAAAAAATTATTACCAATTCTGTGGGCGTGGCTTGGTGGGCATGACTTGGTGGACGTGGTAGGGGAAGAATACTGCAAAATCTCCATTCCCACCCCACTCCAGGGGAAGGTTACTGCAAAATCCCCATTTCCTCCCGATCAGCTGGGACTTGGGAGGCAGAGAATAGATGGGGTCGGGGCCAGTCAGAGGTGGAATTTACCAGTTCTCCAAACTACTCAAAATTTCCACTACTGGTTCTCCAGAACTAGTCAGAGCCTGCTGAAACCCACCTCTGCCCTGTCCCCAAAGACAGTGTTGAATCTAACACTATTTTTTTTTTACTGTAATTGGGTTTGCTTGTGTTTAGCTGGAGGTGCATTAAGTCATTCAAACAAACCTCCTCATCACTGTTCTTCTTCTATGGAGTATTATGAGGCCCATCCAAGCATGACTTGGTAGCAGCCACTATTTCTTAGCCTAACCTACAGAAGATGCTCTGAGAGACTAAAATTAGTCAGAATGTAAAAAAAAAAACCATTTTTGGAGAAAAGGTAGATTAAAAAATCAGTAGGGAACCTGATTGGGAGCTGCCCAGAATTAATTATAAGATAGGCTGCTGTACAAATGTTTAAATAAATAAACAAACAAACAAACCCAACATTAAACTAAGATCTTCTGAAACTGCATATGAAATCTAAAGCAGGTGTTGATCCAAACATTTTCTTGCAATATATTCTTTAGCAAAATCCCATATCAAAAACTTTTTTTTTTAAAAAAATGTCTAGATGCCTGCTGAGTGTCTGCTTGGACGTGTTGAGCCTTCTGCCTCAATTACAAAAACATATTTCTTCTTTGCCTATTGGGACCCCTTTCTAATTTAAAAAAGCAGCCAAATGAACACGAAGACAATCTTATTTTCTCTCCAATTGCTTCCCCCTCCTCTGTTTTCAAATTGTTTCTCCGTAAGCTATTTGAAATAATAGCATTAAAAGGAAAGTTCTTTGACAAGAACATGAAACTCAATCGATTTAATGTGAAAAAAGAATCAGAAGAAATCAAAGAACAGATTGATTTATCAGGAAGGAGGGTACATGGGGCTTATATGCCATACAATTGTGAACTCTGGCATGATTACTGAAGCCAGCAAAGTAAATTAAAGAAAAGAAAAGGGAAATGCTATTGTTTGTTTGTTTGTTTGTAGATATATATTTATCTCCTTAGACAACCAACCAACCAACCAACCAACCAACCAACCAACCAACCAACCAACCAACCAACCAACATCATTTTCCTTTTCTTCAATTCACTTTGCTGGCTTCAATTATCATGCCAAAATTTGCCAGAGTTCAGAGAAGAAAAAGAAAAGCGAAAAATGGTCATACCCATCCATTTTTATTTACTGGTTAATTCTGTTCAAACTTTTCATACCTTTATGTGAACTAAGACACAGTCATTGAACATCTGCATATAATTGAATGTAGTGATCCAATTCCCAATTTAAGAAGTGTATAAAGTTGCTTTCCTGAAAGGAAATGTGTGCAGCAGAAATGAATTGCAACCAGAAAGCTGTTTATAAAACAAGGAGAAGCTTGTTCAAATGTGTGGAATATACACATAAGGGCATACAAATAGCACATTTCTTAAAAGAGAAAATCAAAGTGCTGTAGAATTGGGACAAAAAACCCTTAAAGTTGAAACATGAGAACTGCAGATTTACCTCCAAGAGCCAGAAAAATCAGTTCAAATGGGTATAAATATTTATTGCAAGCTTAAGCTCTCTACAAGAATCTGCCAAAGGAAATTAGCAGGAGATAAGAATAGAAGGAATTCAAGATGGCTGGACATAGATTTCTTGTGGGCATGAAGGGATTCATGACTGGTGATGTGTTTGGCCCCTCCCTTGGGCTCACCCTAGTCATCTCCTACTTTTACAACCCTTAAGTGAGACTATTGAAACCTCATTTCTGTTCTATCATGCTTGTTGTTCTTTATATATTTCCACATATCAAAGGATTCTTCCTCCAATTGTCTTTGTCCTTAATTTCTTTCCAATTACTTCCCAGCCAGGGATCCTTCAACCTGCACTATTAACCTTAGCAGTAGAGAACATAGAGCACCTATTTTCTGATAACAACTTTAAAGGTTAGTTATCTTTTTTCTTCTTCTTCTTAAAATGTTCATTGTGTTTCTGTTCAGAACATTTTAATCGAAGTGTATGTGCAACACTCAACTGCCTAGGAGGAAATCTGCTTTTATTTTTCCATGTCTTAAATAAGATATTATTTTCCATGTCTTAAATAAGAGATCTCAAGAAGCATTGTACATACAGCTCAACATACTTGTTATTTTTTATTTTAATTTATTAATTTTCCATAATATTACTAAAACTATATGTAATCACATAAGTACACAGTAGTATGCATGTAAATATATGAGAGAATGTGCATTTGCATCTGCACCCTATAGTTAAGACTCTGGTCCTGTCCCACAGAGTGCAGAACAATATCTTGCTGTCACAGGGCTAAGGTATTAAAGATGCACAATAAAGTATTGCCAGTGTCTTTTGTTGTTACTAAAAACATTCAGCAAATTATTCAGAGTGTAGCTATGGAATATTTACAGCCCTGCTGTTGGATTTGTGGTCTCTTCAAGTAGAGCTAAATGTAACCAAAGAACTACATGTAACAAGAGCTACATGTAACCAAAGAAGAAAACCCCCTAGAATGCATATGGGTCAACATAAAAGAAAAAAAGAATGACATGGCAATAGGAGTATACTATAGGCCACCCAATCAAGCAGAAAAAATGGACATCCTTTTTGCCAACCAACTAACGAACATATGTAGGAAACACACTGCAGTAATAATGGGAGACTTCAACTACCCGGATATCAACTAGAAAGCTAATTCTGTACCAAGTGATAAATCAAATAGATTCATAACTAACCTTGATGACAACTTTGTTGTCCAAAAGGTAGAGGAGGGAACTAGAGGGACAGCCATACTGAGCTTAATACTTACAAACAAAGAAGTGATAGAGGGAGTTGTAACTGCAGGAACATTGGGTGAGAGTGACCACATCATACTAGAATTCAACATCACGCAAACACAAACCATTGAACACAACGATACCAAAGTCTTAGATTTTAAAAGAGTTGATTTTAATAAACTCAGAGAAAACTTGGGAAAGATTCCTTGGATGAAAGTCCTAAAGGGAAAAACAACTCAAGAAGCTTGGGAAACTCTGAAAAACACGATTATAAAAGCCCAAACAGCACAATAACAATGAGAAAGAAAAACAAGAAATCCAAGAAGAAACCAGCATGGCTGCACAAAGACCTCACTGACAAATTGAATGAAAAAAGGACAAATGCAAAAAATGGAAAGAGGGACACATAACTAAGGCAGAATATCATCAGATAGCCAAAATCTGTAAAGAAAAAATCAGGAAAGCAAAGGACCAGAATGAACAAAGACTTGCAACAAAAGTCAAAGATAATAAAAAAAGTTTCTTCCAACACATAAATAACAAGAAAAAAATCAAGGAAACAGTTGGTCCACCAAAGAGAGAAGATGGGAAAGAAGTAACAGGCAATACAGAGAAAGCAGAGCTGCTTAACTCTTTGCATCGGTCTTCATGCAAAAAGAAACTGCAGCCCAACCAACCAGAAATACAACTGCAAAAAACAGACTGGAAACAAAAGTTAACATAAGCAAAAAAAAAAAAAACAGTAAGAGATTACCTGTCTGAACTTGATGAATACAAATCACCAGGACCAGAATCCTAAAGGAGCTGGCAGATGTCATCTCAGAACCACTGCACCACATCTTTCAAAAATCCTGGAACACAGGGGAACTACCTAAGACTGGAAAAGAGCTGATGTGGTTCCCATCTTCAAAAAGAAGGGGGGGAACAGACCCAGGAAACTACAGACCAATCAGCCTAATATCAATACCCAGGAAAATACTGGAAAAGATAATTAAAAACAGATATGCCAACACCTAGAAACAAGTAAAGTAATAACAAACAGCCAACACGGGTTTGTTAATAACAAATCATGCCAAACTAATCTCATTTCATTCTTCAACACAGTAACTAAATTAGTAGACCAGCGAAATACTGTGGACATAATATACTTAGACTTCAGCAAAGCATTCGACAAAGTAGACCACAACCTACTTCTTTGTAAGCTAGAAAAAAGTGGGATAGACAGCTTCACCACCAGATGGATTCACAACTGGCTGACTAACCATACTCAACGAGTAGTCCTCAATGGGTCTAAGTCTACATGGAGAGAAGTAAGCAGTGGGGTACCACAAGGTTCTGTCTTAAGCCCAGTACTCTTTAATATCTTCATAAACGACATAGATGAGGGAATAGAAGGGGAACTAACCAAATTTGCAGATGATACTAAGCTGGCATGAATAGCTAACACCCTAGAGGATAGGCTCAAGATCCAGATGGATCTTGACAGACTTGAACACTGGGCCCTATCTAACAAAATGAAATTCAATGCAGAGAAAAGTAAAGTCCTACACTTAGGTAAGAAAAACCAAAAATATACATATAAACTGGATGAAATACCAGACTCAATAGCAGTGACTGTGAGAGGGATCTTGGAGTCTTAGTGGACAACCAGCTAAACATGAGCCAGCAGTGTGCAGCAGCCGCCAAAAAAGCCAATACAATCCTAAACTGCATTAATAGAGGGATACAATCTAGGTCTAGGGAGGTACTAATACCACTCTATAAAGCCTTAGTTAGACCACATCTTGAGTACTGCATCCAATTTTGGTCACCACACTACAAAAAGTTGTCAAGACTCTAGAGAAAGTGCAGAGGAGACCAACCAGGATGATTAGGGGACTGGAAACTAAAACATATGAAGAGTGGTTACAAGAACTGGGCATGGCCAGTCTAGCGAAGAGAAGGACCAGGGGAGACATGATAGCAGTGTTCCAATACTTGAGGGGCTGCCACAGAGAGGAGGTGGTCAGGCTATTTTCCATGGCACCAGAAAGCCAGACAAGGAATAATGGATGGAAACTGACCAAGGAAAGATTCAACCTGGAAATAAGGAGAACATTTCTGACAGTGAGAGCGATCAACCAGTGGAACAGCTTGCCTTCGGAGGTTGTGAGAGCTCCAACACTTGAGACTTTCAAGAGGAAATTGGACTGCCATTTGTCAGAAATGGTGTAAGGACTCCTGCTTGAGCGGGGGTTGGACTAGATGACCTACAAGGTCCCTTCCAACTCTGTTAATCTGTTAAAAGTACTGGTTTACTCCAAGGCTTCCAATTGGGCCTTTTCCAGCTCCTATCAGTTTCTTTAAGTAATATTTGATGTTGTGGCTACCTCAATTGGGAACAAGACTTGGAATGGTAAATCCCCTTTAATTTTTCCTTGATTATCTCAAGCATAATTCAAGAAACCTACCACTTGGTTTCAAACAAAAATGAAATATTTAACTAAATGGAACTTTATGACAGCCTCAACACAGCCTTCTTTATATTAAATTTGCCCTGTTGTAAATTTTTTGCAGCTGTTTGAGGAATTAGGGTTAATAATCCTTTAGCATGGCAACACCCTGTGTATTAATTATTGAGTTTAGTTTCCAAGCCTCTCATATTTAAATACCTGTATGGTTCTTCACCTCAACAACTAAATAACCATGTTTCTACACTGATAAATCTTCCCCTGGGCTATTTTAATTCACTCTTTTGGCCTGACCATATGATCTCCTTTGTCCTGTCTTTTTCCCCCTCTGACAGCAACAATTGTCCTCTTGCTGTCTTCTGCCTGTCTAATCTGACCAACTTTTGCTACATTCCTTTCATTACCTTATCGCTTATTCTCCTCTTGCCAACCCACTTGCCCTACCATCTTCTCACCTGTCTCTTTTTCTATAACTTTTATCTCATATGATTCTCCACTGGTCCAGCTTGCTCTCAACTCCATCATCATAGATGTCGCTTCCTTCTTGGTTTAGTTTAGATTCTTGTCTCTGTGTGTCATCTCATATATTACACTCACATTCTCTTTTTCTCCTCTCCTTGTTTTTCTTCAGCTGATTTTCCTTGTTATTTCTCTTACCTCTTCTCAATTCTTGCCTTCTAGTTTCTCCATTTGTAATTCTCCATTCAATTTCTCTTCATCCTCTTCTACATCTTCTCTCTTCCTCTTCCCTAAAAGTATTCTTCTCCGTGTATTGCCTGATATTTCCTTTTCTCCCCAAATATCTTATTTCCAACTATTTCATTTGATAGTCTTCAAACATCTGAGGGTTCAGTACAGTGGCGGGTTGCCATCTTACCAGTGCCGGTGTGCTGAGCACACATCTCCAAGTTTCGGGGGCGTGCAATCTTGCTATGCATGCGTGCCCCCTTGCACGATTTTGCTTCTGCGCATGCACGAAAGCAAAATTGCACCAAAATCTTACGAGGGGACGCACGTGAGAGAGATATTTCAGCGCAATTTTGCTTCCGCGCATGCACGGAGGCAAAATCTCATACGCGTGCGTGTCCCCTCGCAAGATTTTGGCACGATTTTGCTTCCACGCATGCACAGAAGCAAAATCGGCTGAAAATTAACGGAAAAAATGGTGATACGCAAATTGCGCAATTGGCTGCTCCCTACCAGAGCTGCGCACTGGGCAGCTCCGGCAGGAACCCACCTCTGGTTCAGTATGAGTTGATATGTTGAAACAAGTTGTCTTTTTTCAGTGATATAGCTTATGTACTTGGACTTCATTTAGATTTTTCATCTGATCATTGTTACAATCTAGATTTTCCTTATGCTTCCTTCTTCTAGGCCAGGGGTCAGCAACCTTAAACACTCAAAGAGCCATAAAAGTCCTAACCGGAAGCTCCCCGTTCAATTCTGGAGCCGACCGGAAGGCCGGTTCCCTCACCATAGAGTCTCCTCCTAGCATGACGTCCTATTTCCTCTGTCGACCAGAAATCCGGTTCCCCCACCATAGAGTCTCCTCCTAGCGCTGTGTCCTTTTTCCTCTGCCGACTGGAAGTCCAGTTCCCCCACCAGGGAGTCTCCTCCTAGCAAGGCATCTTTTCCTTTTACCGACCGGCAACAGGGAGCCGCAGCAGAGAGATGAAAGAGCCACATGCGGCTCCAGAACCACGGGTTGCTGACCCCTGTTCTAGGCTATGGCCTGCTGTAAGTCAATCTTCAGCCACAATATGGTTTTAATCAAAGATTTAAATATCATGCCAAATGTAGTATGCATTCTTGCATGTCCAACATCACATTCACTCCAGGATCTGGCACAATTAGGCACCAAGGGGATCCATGCATTCAAGCAGGAATATCAGTGTGATGTGAAGAATGATGGATTTAAGTTGCTAGAAGAAAGATTAGAACTGAAGGTAAGGGGATGAAATTGTTAACAATAGTAGCAGTCCAATAGTGGAACTCAATTATCCAAAGAGGAAGTGGGTTGCCCTTGACTGTATGTACACAAGTAGAAAGTAGATGTTCTTCTGTTGGAGATAGTCTAATTTGGATTCCCAAGCAGAGGGTAGGATTCAATAGTCTATATGACCTCTTTATACTTATATTTCATGATTCTCCTATTTTCCCCCCTTCCGTAGTGTGAACACTACTAAACAGTTTTCCTCCAGATGAATAATCAATTAGGCTTTCTTGATGGGTATCTGGGATGCTACATGTCCTCTCATTAAACATTTCCATAAATTTTGACAGCTGTTGTTGATCAAAAACAAATAGGCCACATCACAATAAACAAAATCACATTTTCTGTTAAGACAACAACAACAATTCATTTTGATTCAGCTACAGAGGATTGGTGTATGTGATTTGAGGGGAGGGGACTCCAGCAGATCGAAGAGAATGATGGGAATACCTTAATACCATTAAAGAGCCATCATCTGAGATTTTTTATGAACAAGATGTATGAAAGCTTTAGACATTGGTAAACAGTTGTTGAATTCTCCAGTGGGTTCCATGTCTTTAGCTGGATTAGCTTTGCATCAAACTCCTTTTGAAATGGGGCTTAAGAAACATTGTGCTCTGCATGCAGAGAGAGGTAAATCAGATACATAATTAATTAGACATTTGGTGAATTGAAGTTCAAGAAAGTTGGCCTGCTGAATGGGATGCAACTGCTCACTGGTACACATATTGGCTGAGTAAACTATTAAACTTCAAGTATTAGAAAGCAGAAGGATGGGCTGCCTGCAGGACTGAATGGTGAACTGAAGACAGCTCCATTGAAAGTGGAACCAATGACCTCAGTGGAATGAAGAGACAGCAAGTAGAACTGCTCTTTATAATTCGTCTCTGGACAAGGAGAGGACTTGAGATTGTACACAAATACTCCCCACTTTTGCCACTTGTAATGAGACCATAAGACCAGTAGCAGGTGTCACGGTGTGAATATTGCCAGTTGTACTATGCAGGGTGATGCACCCCTATCTAATATTATGGTACATTCCAATACAAGCAGAACACGTGATATGATCTTCTACGCATGCCCACATTCCTGATCCACCATTAATCACCTTCTGACTTGGCTCCTGACCTGAACGGTGGTGTTTCTTAGCAAAGATGTAATTATTCAGGATCTATTGTTTTTGTACTGAAATAAATATTTTCCATTGGACATACGTAGTCCAATACATAGACTACGTATGTTTCCATTAGACATTTAATCTCGGCTTTATTTCTAACTGTCTGAATTCCAAGTAAAGATCCACATCACCTCTATGAGATCTTAGTCTCATCCATGTTCTCATACTTTTTTAAAAAAAAAATCAAGTTTAGAAATTACTTGTTAATTGCTTTTCAGCTATTAGAAACCTTTGGAGCAACAGGTTTTACAGTATTGGATAAGTTTCTTTCAACCTTTAGCAAAAGACATTTTAAATGCAAGTTTAAGGACTTGAAAAATGCTTTTGGAATAAATAGCAAAACTTTGATTTTTGGCAAGTTAAAAATGGACTAAATATCCAGATGGATTTAAAATAAGATTTTGGAATTATAAAAATCCTTCCTGTGAGAAAATGCTTTGGTTCTGAATTATCTTTAAAAAACAAAAAGATGGGATAAGATTTTGTATATTGGACACTAGAGGGAACCAGAGGGAATTAAGGGTTACAATTAAAGGAGAAGAAATTTTACTTAGTAATGCAGAATGGAGCAAAATATTTTTTAACATTGGACATATTAAAGGACATTTTTTGGACCTGGAAGTTAATTTTAAGAATGTCTATAGTCTATAGATAGACTACGTATGTTTCAAAGATGTTATCAAAGAGAAACAAATTTTACCAGGCAAGATGAAGGTGGATTTTAAAATGACAGGCTACAAGGATGATATGGAAAAAGATGCTACACTGGATTTGCAAAAGAAACTCAGCTGATGTCTTATCTGGATTTTTAAAGCCTAAATATAATAGAAACTCTGTGTTTACTCAAAGTAAGTCCCCACAAGTTCAATGGCACAAATATCAAGATAGCATGTCTACTTTTTGCAGTCATGTTCACACATCAAATTTCACCTATTCGGGGTTATCTGGACTGAAATATGACTTTGTTTTCTACCCATGTACTGCTTTTTACCCATGTATTGCTCTTAAACCTTCTCCTAAACTTATTGAAAACTTTAGTTGGTGTCAGGCTTCTTCTCAGTTGATAATAGAACTAGAAGCCAGAAAGACACAGCTCTATCTTAAATTGTTTCTTGTGACAATGAGAAAAGCTGTTAAAGAAATCTGGTAATTGCCAAGTGAAAAATACAAACACTGTTTAGAGCAGAAGTAACATCATCATCACTTATTCATGAGCAGCACGGTTCAATCTCCCACCTGAGTGTTATAATGGGCCAGGAACTCACGCTTTGAGGCAAGACAAGTGGTAGACACTTCTGTGCATTGTTATTGTAATAGCCTTGACTATTTTCAGATTGTTTATTCTGACCTCAGCAAAACTAACCCATATCTTTAGTTGCTACTGTTTGTAATTTGAATTAGCTTGAAAGATGCACATGTTGTCTTTTTACATACATTGGCCTTTTGGATAATAGATGAAATGCATCTAGAGTGAGATGAACAGAAAGGAGCTGGTTGAATAGCTGGTAGTAAACAAACATTTGGTAATGCGTGTATGTCCAAAATGCTATTGTTGCCATTTGTAATCTGAAAATTAGATCAGATTTTGATGTTTTCCATTTTGGCTGTCTTTTAAATTTTCTTTATGTATTTTGATACATAAAAGGACAGAGAAAGATTTTTTAACCTTAAATACTTAAAATTAAATTATGATGCTTCATTTGTCTGAAATGATATAGTGTCTTCTGCTTGAGCAGGGGGCTGGATTAGAAAACCTCCAAGCCCTTCCAACTCTATTCTGATTGATTGATTGATTGATTGATTGATTGATTGATTGATTGATTGATTGATATGTTAATAGTAAGCTCAAAAGTCAGGAGTGGAAAATAATTTCTTAATTTCTCTTAAACACCATTCTGGGATATTTGTCAGGAACTATAATCTTAGGATCTCTACATTTACCATGTGTCATCAACATTGCCTTTTCCTTTTTGTCAGTGCATTGGATTAGCACTTTTAACTCATTTATACAAAATTGGAGACAGAGTCAGAGAAGGAATTGGTTATGGTTTCCAGACATATCCCAAGGAATACAAAATTAGATTCACTTTCCCTTCTTGTTATTGATGATGTTTTTCCTTTTGGTTGTTAAAGATGATACATCAGAAGAAAAAATATACAGTATGTTTAGAAAACAGTGAGTACCTCATGGTTTCATGTACACAAGCACACAAAACTAGACAAGGAGAATACATTTGGATCTCAAATGGACATCTAACACTCAAAGGACATCTCTGACATTAAAATAAGAAAATGGAAGTATGTGAGAATATAAATTGATATGTAATATGTTAAGGTAAGAATAAATCTCATAGAGGCGATGTGGATCTTTTCTTGGAATTCAGACATTTAGAAATAAAGCCGAGATTAAAAGTCTAATAGAAAATATTTATTTCGGTACAAAAACAATAAATCCTGAATAGTTACATTCTTGCTAATATATCGTGACCGCTCCCAGTCAGAATCAAAGGCAGAATAATAATAATGGAGAATCAGGAATGCACACATGCGCATAAGATCACATCACATGTCCTGCTTATATTGGAATGTACCATAATATTAAAATAGGGATGCATCACCCTGCATAGACATACAATTGACAATATTCACTACGTGACAGAATATACTTAGGGTCAAGAAAGCAATGACACAAAGCTGTAGGGAGATTGTTAAATCCTCAGAGACATGCCCAAGGTCCAAAAGGATCTTCACCAATTTTAGCACTGGGACCTGCAAATGATTTGGACTTTCCAATATTACTTTACCTCAAGGATAGGAAAGAATAAGGAAAGAGTGGTTGGTTTAAGGCTTTATGGCAAAACAAAGTCAGACTTCAGAGAATGGATTGCAGCAACTTTTCAACCAGTGAGGGGAGGATATTTTATTTTTATTTTATTTATTTATTTATTTATTTATTTATTTTGTCAAGCGTGTATATGAATACAAACAAAGTATAAACATTAATATGAATATATAGAAAGTACAAGCATGGTTTTGAGTACATGATATTTTATGAACTACATGGGGACTTTAGGACAGGGACGGTAGGGACGCTACTGCGCTTATGCACGCCCCTTACAGACTCTTATGAATGTGGTGAGGTCAACGGTAGACAGTTTAAGGTTAAAGTTTCATGGGTTTGGGGAAGAAACTACAGAGTCAGGTAATGTATTCCAGGCATTGACCACTCTGTTACTGAAGTCGAATTTTTTGTAATCAAGTTTGGAGCGGTTTATATTGAGTTTGTATCTATTGCGAGATTGTGTATTGTTGCGGTTGAAGCTGAAGTAGTTGTTGACAGATAGGACATTGTAGCATATAATTTTGTGTGCTACACTTAGGTCAGATCGAAGGTGGCGTAGTTCTAAATTTTCTAGGTCCAAAATTTCAAGTCTGGTGGCATAAGGTATTCCGTTGAGAACAGAGGAGTGTAGTGCTCATCTCGTGAAATATCTCTGAACATTCTCAATTGTATTAATGTCCGATATGTAGTGTGGGTTCCAGTCAGATGAGCTGTATTCAAGAATTGGTCTAGCAAATGTTTTATAAGCTCTAACTTAGAAGTACAATATTACCAGAGAAGAAGCTACGCAGGATTAGGTTAACCACTCTTAATGCTTTCTTAGCAATGCTGTTGCAGTGGTCTGTGGCACTTAGATTATTAGAGATGAGTACTCCAAAGTCCTTTACTGAGTGAGAATTGTCAGCAAGATCGTGATCATCTAGTTTGTATTTTATGTTCTGATTATTTTTGCCAATGTGTAAGACTGAGCATTTGTTGATTGAGATTTGAAATTGCCACTTGTTTGACTATTCTGATATGTAGTCAAGGCCTTTCTGAAGGGTAGCAGTATTGTCGGTGGTGTTGAATAGTTTTACATAATCTGCGAAGAGGACCCAGTTGCTTTTTATATTATCACAAAGGTCATTTAGGTAAAGAATAAAGAGAGTTGGTCTTAAATGCTGCCTTGGACACTGCTGTTAACAGGTACAGGGTTTGATAAAGCATTTGATATTTTGACCACTTGTTGCCTGTTTGACAGGAACGCAGTAATCCATTTGTGCAGGGGTCCAGAAATGCCATAGGATTTTATTTTTTGAAGTAGTTTGTCGTGTACCACTGAGTCAAAGACTTTGCAGAAGTCTATGTAAATTCCATCTATTGCTTTGCCCTGATCGAGTTGTGTAGTCCATATGTTTTTACAGTGTAGAAGTTGTAGGTTGCAGGATAATTTTTTTATGAAACCAAATTGTTTGTGAGAGAGTAGTATTTGGATATCTGGACTACTACAGCTTATCTACTTGTTAGCATCCATCATTGATGCTAACAAGTACCTTCCTTCCTTTTCTAATGTAAATAAGGAAGCACACAGTATTCCAGGACTCACATTGGTTCTTCATAGGATTTAAAGACCTTTTTTTTGAAGCTGCATGACTTCTCTGTCTGATGGAATAGTGGTGGTGACGATGCATTGTTCATGAATCACAATCAGGACCACCTAAACAAACCCAGTGACATAAGAACTGGCCCTGCTGGATATGGTTTAATCCAGAATTTTGATTTTCATATTGGCCAAAAAGATGGCTCTGCTGTGCTCACAAGCAGGAAAATGTAGAATACTCTTCCCCTGAAAGTGGTATTTAGAGGTATGATGCTCCCAACTTGGAAGTAAAATAGGCTTCTCAAGACTAATAAACCCTGCTAAGACATGTCCTCCTTTAATTTATCCAATCCCCTTTCAAAGCCATGCAAATTAGTGATGATCACCATCAGTGGTGGGTTTCACTTACCTTTGCTACCAGTTCGGGAACGCATGCACAGAACATCTGTGATGACGTCCAGGTGGGTGGTTGGAGCCTCCCACCATCGCTGCTACCGGTTTTCCCGAATCGAGGCGAACCGGTAGAAACCCACCACTGATCACCATGCCTATGACCATACATTATGTAGGAAGTATAGGAAGAAACATTAGTTTTTCTATTCTGACTCTCCTTCAGATCATTGGATGCCTCCAATTGTGGTGCTTTCAGGAAGGACAGGATTCTTACTCTACCTTTTCTACATATCATGGAAGATTTTGTTCATGTGGCTTATGTCCTTCCTGCTGCACTGCCTTTTTTTTTTTAAAAAAAAGCCAAAATAATTCTGTGTTAATCTTTTCATATAGGGAACATTTTGGGACTTCCTGATCATTTAGGCTGCCCTCTTCTTGACTTTTTCTGTCTCCATTGTACACTTTTTTTTCAAATGAGGCATCTAAAACCATACATTATAAGCCATCTGTAGACATACTACTGATTTGTACAAGAGCAACACAATGTTGTTTTCAATCTCTTTCTTATGGATTCCATGGAATTATTTTGTTTTGTTTTCACAGCTTCCACACACTGAGTCAGGGTCTTCCAGCTGGGTGGCCTTGGACCACACAGAGTCTCTCAATCAAGGAAGCAGAAAATGGCAAACCACTCCTGAAAATTTGTCAAGAAAACTGCAGGGATTTGTTTAGGCAGTTGCCAGGAGTCAACAATGACTTAAAGGGACCAAAAACAAAAACAAAAAACAACCCCCCTCCACAAAACCCCATTTTTTTTTAAAAAAAAGACAACTAGCTCCCCATCAATGCATTTCTGAAGTTAGGATATTTCTCACTTTCCAATGTGCATAATTTTACATATATTTAAACTGAACTACATTTTCCTTTTCATTAAACATATGTCTAAATTTTTTTTTGGGGGGCACCTTGGTGAGCTCTTCCTAACCACTTTTATTTTTTGTTTTTATCCCATTGAATATTGTGCTTTTAACAGCAAAGAATTGTATTGCACAAGGCTGTAATGGTTTTTAAAGGACAGCCTTCTTTAATCTGTGAAACTGTCACATTTTCTTCCAGTAAGTAAGTAAGTAAATAAATAACATTTGACAAAGAGGTTTTTTTTTTAATTAATGCTATACAAGAATGAACATTCAGCATAAATCACTCAGTGCTGATAGCAAATAAAGCCCATCTAAAGCTTTTCTTCAGTTGTAAATCATACGTAGATAAACCAAGGGCATAAATTATACAGGGAAAGATAATGGAGGAAAAATATCTCATGGGAGGAATATAAAGATATTTAGGCTGAAAATTACTTGAAAAGAAAATTAAGATAGGTTTTTTTGTTGGAAATAAGGAGCAGTAGCGTATGCCTCTAGCAATAGTGAAGTCCAAATTTTTTAACTACCTGTTCTGTGGATGTGGTATGGCTTGGTGGGTGTGGCTTGGTGGGTGTGGCTTGGTGGGCGTGGCAGGGGAAGGATACTGCAAAATCCCCATTCCCTCCCCACTCCAGGGGAAGGATACTGCAAAATCTCCATTCCCTCCCCACTCCAGGGGAAGGATACTGCAAAATTCCCATTCCCTCCCCACTCCAGGGGAAGGATACTGCAAAATCTCCATTCCCACCCCACTCCAGGGGAAGGATACTGCAAAATCCCCATTCCCTCCCCACTCCTGGGGGAAGGATATTGTAAAATCTCCATTCCCACCCTACTCTGGGGCCAGCCAGAGGTGGTATTTGCCGGTTCTCCGAACTACTCAAAATTTCCGCTACCAGTTCTCCATAACCTGTCAGAACCTGCTGGATTTCACCCCTGCCCGGGCTTCTAGCCTTTTTTTTTCCTGGTAAGAAGAC
Organism: Diadophis punctatus similis; assembly: GCA_023053685.1. Taxonomy (NCBI): domain Eukaryota; kingdom Metazoa; phylum Chordata; class Lepidosauria; order Squamata; family Dipsadidae; genus Diadophis; species Diadophis punctatus. The sequence goes on from JALIGW010000001.1 coordinate 60,272,323, forward strand.
AAAAATTGTGAGCGAAGAAAAATGGTGGATGGATATAAAAGATGTACTGCCTCCTTTCTATTTCTAGCCGTCAAATCCCTTTCCTTGATCTAGTTTTAGAGTTTAGTGGCAAACAGGTGTTTTTTTTATTCAACTAACTTTTTTTTCACAAGCATCCCTTACCCTTAGAGTTTATGCCGCCTGCCCTGAAGATAAAATAGAAACTAATCCATCTCCAGAAGGCAACCGTGAGGACTGAATCCACCCATTTAAAAAAAGCATCTCCATTTCCATTTTGCTTTTGATCCCAGTTCGAGGGACCGGTTTTGGTCTTTAATTTTCTCTCAGAAGAGCTGAGGACAGGGGAACTGATATATCTTGCTAGCTCCAGCTTCTGAGATGAATTTTTAGACAGACTTTTCAAGTTGATAAAAATCTTCTATTAATTCTAACCATTGTCTAAAAATATCTGCCAACACACTTTTGGTAGAGTTTCTTGCAAGCATAATATAGATAGTCCTTACAACAGTTCATTAATGACCGTTCAAAGTTACAATCACAATGAAATATGTGACTTATGATCATTTTTCAGAGTTACGATTTTTGTAGGATCCCTATGATCCTGTGGTCAAAATCCAGATGCTTGAAAACTAGTTCATATGTATGACCGTTGCTGTGTCCCAAGGTCATGTGATCACCTTTTGCAACCTTCTGACAAGCAAAGTCAATGGGGAAGCCAGATTCACTTAACAACCATGATGCTAACTTAATAACTGCAGTGATTCACTTAACAACGGTGGCAAGAAAGGTTGTAAAATGGGGCAAAACTCACTTGTATGGGCCCCAATGTTAAAAACCCATCCTCAGTTTAAAAAAAACTTATACTTTAAGGGCTATTTTTTTTTCTATGATGCTATAACAAGTCTCAGTATTAATCACAGATTTATCACGAACAGAATGAAAAAGATCCCCCTAATAAAATAAAATAAAAACATCCAGGGAAGCACTTCATGAAACAAAAACATAAAATAATTATTCTGCTGTGCAGAAAAGCTCAGATTTTCAGAAGTGAGAAACTTCAGAATTTTCGTTCAATGTTTAAATTTCAAACCTTTTTAACATTTCTGTCACAAACCTCAAAACACTGAAATGTTGAAAAACAGAAAGTGTGTGAATCAGTATTAAGGCAAGCCTGTTTCACCTAAAGGAGTTCATTTTTACCTCTTTTTGAAGTATAAATAATTGAAACATTCAACGTTCTGCTTTTCTTATGCGATTTCTTTTGCCATCCTGTGGTTTCCAGTAGAAGTACAATATTTTTCTATCACGGCTAGTTTATGTATGTGAGTGATTGCATCTCAAAGGATCAGAGCTTCACCCCAATGTGCCTACTTTTGTTGAAACTTTGGAAAACTGAAAGTATGCTATGAAAGGGCTTACAATGATGGGACTCCTTGTGTTAGATTGTGCGGGAAAGAAGAAACGGACATAGGAGCAATTCAACACTTTATTCAGAACTAGCTGGATTCCAATGCGAACTGCCGGCTGGCTGCAGGGAAGCCGCTTTTAAGGGCTTGCCGGCAACCAAGCTGGCCACTGACAGCAGTTCATTTCTCCCGCCGCTAGATTAGCCAATCAGCGGCGGCTATGCAAATCTGTGCTACGTACATCTCTACGTAACACCTTGTTCGAGGCTGGCCATTCTTCTATGTCCTCACATTACATAGATGGTCTAAAAGGTGGTTCAATAATATCTTCAGTGTTACTTGTTCTTTTTATTTGGTCAGATAAATTAAACTTTTTAGATTTTATTATTAAAGCTTATATCCATAAAGTAGAGCTTTAGTATTTGTAGTGGTGCTTCTTTCCTGACCTATCCTGCTGTACCTCAAAGGCAATGAAAGTCCCTTCAGTTCCATTTTCTCACATGTCTTGTTTTGAGAACTGTGGCTTCATGGAAATCTTAATTCTGTTATTTTTCCTGGTGCTGCATAAATTGAAATCTTCCAGAAGAAATCCTGCTGTTTCTATGTCCTGCTTTGAATCCTGCTATGTCCTATCTTTCATTTGTATGTTCATACCTTCACACAAATTCATGATTCTCTCTCTCTCTCTCTCTCTCTCTCTCTCTCTCTCTCTCTCTCTCTCTCTCTCTCTCTCTCTCTCTCTCTCTCTCTCTCCCTCCCTCCCTCCCTCCCTCCCTCCCCCTCCCCCTCCCCCTCCCTCCCTCCGTGTACGTACATACATACTCACACGCACACTGCCAGGTGATGTGAATTAAACAATTAGAACAACAATACCAAAAGGTAGGCCCCATGGGCCAATTGACAATCTAAAGAAGTCTATCACATTAGTATTGCTGAACATCAGAGAAAATATTACTATTCTTAGGAATGGTGAAAGCTTATGCATCAAATGAGTAAGGATGTGTTTAGCAGAAAATGGCATTCAGTTTGATCATAATAAATTGTCTATGGGGTCTGACTAATGGTACACCCTGGGTACAGTATGCATGCGTGTGTGATACTTGCAGTCTGATGTTTAGAGAGGGGAGATCTGCTCAATCATTCAACTCTTATTAGAATGTCCTCAGAGGCTGACTTGAAGATTGCAGCCTAAATTTAGTAACAATTAATAATTAGATGAATTTATTTATTTATTTATTTATTGGTCTTTTAGTATCCTGGTATATTTCCTTAATTGGTAGGCTCAGGGGTGATTTGATAAGGCAACAGCAAACAAGGTCTCTTCAGAATATGAGTCTGACTGATAAATGAGCTGGCAAAGAATAATGTTAAGAGAGAGATGTAAAATAGCCAGAAAATTTTTAGATGGAAAAACCTGTGGACTTGATGAGTTGCCAAGGATGACAGGCTAAGCATCTCATTTAATTTGACAAGAGCTATGAATATTTAAAGTTTGATAAAGAAAATACAGGGAGGCAATCTGTCGTATTCAGTCCTCGGCTCTGGAAAGCCAACTGATCTGCCCTGTTTTGTCAGCATTAATGTGAGAAATTAATTGTAGGGTGTGGGGGAGGAGGGAGAATTGTGTCAGCAAAATTGCCAACCAATTCTCAATAAACTCACTAAGGGAGGATAAGGGGATGGAAAGGAACCAGATAATTAAAAGAACTTGCTGATGCCCAAAATGGTTTATTTTAAAAAATAGAATTTCTGGGGTCTTTGTGTAGGGTTGTTCCAATATTAAGAGATTAAAGTATAGAGCAGGGAGTTACGCTAGTTACGAGATAAGTGTACTTGTTATTCAAGTGCAGAAGGATAAAATATTTTGTCTTTGTTTAACATGCAGGACTTAAGGGTACTGAAAAACTGTTTCAAAATTGGTGAGCACCAGTGTGTAAATTGGCTTGAAGACTAGGAAGAGAGAGAAATGAAGCTACACCCCCTCAAAGACTGTTGACTGCGAGAAAATCTGGGGTCTCTGTGTGTTATTTGCAGCAGCAGTTGCAGCTATTATGGACCCTTAGTATTTTGAATTTAGTTGATGCCCACATTGTTATTAGAATACCAATACCAGAATTGGAATAACTATATTCTAATTCATGAAGTAAAAGTTTTGGGCTAATTTGACATTACCAGATGAATATAGGTTTGTGTGTCTTCCAGACTAATACATTTGTTTTGTCATAGATTTTGTCAACTAGAGACTCTTCCTGGTCTACAGACACAAACAACTTGTAGCTTTTAAAGTACAAGACTAACTACTGATATTGCCTTACTCCATTTCTATGGTTGCTTATGCAAAAATAAGATGGCCCCACCCTATAGATCAGATTTATCTATCTTTCCCTGCATCAGATCTATCAAGTGCTACCATTTCTATGATTCCATAGTTCCAGGTAACTTCCAAGTCTCTTCCATACTTTCCATGTTAATTTGTAAGATTTTTTCTGAGGGTAAAAAGTCTATAGACATTGAAACAGGAATGTATACATTGTGTTGTTAGTGGTATGCTTTTAAACTTCTAAAAACATTTTCTCTTTTCAGAAAATACATTTCAAAATATATCTGGATGTTTTTCTTAAGCTGGGAAGGACACTGTGATATTTGGGAAGGGCAATTTTGTCTCTGACTTAAAAACAATTAATGGCCAGACTCAGTCTGGAGTCAAACTGAATTGAGTGGATAGTAAGGAAGTCCCTTTCTTCTCGTGTTTTAAAGGCATGGCATAAAACAAAATAGATTGAAAAGGGGGAAGTAAACTCACATAGTTTATTAAAAAGTTCACTTTCTTTTTAATACAGAATAATCAGTCAAGATCCTTGCAGCTGTTTTATTCAAAATATTCTCTCTGGAAGGCAGGATATCCTCAATATCCTGATTGTCCTTTGATTGCTGATCAAGGTATATTAGAAGATCCTGACATTCTCCTTTGCAGATGCAGGGCAGCCTTTAATTGGTTGTTGAATGTTATTTCTCACAGATGCAGGCAAAGGAAGCTCTCTGTAGTTTTTCTGGCTGAGGTATGCACTTGTTACAGAAGTGCTTAGATGTGCTGGACCATATGTGCTCTGGTGTCATATGCCTACTTGGCTTGGGGATTCCATTTTGCTTGCTTTTTTGTTTCTGAAGAAAGTACCCCAGCTGGAAAAGGCTTGTGGAGCCACCAGGAACAAAGATGTTGCATGTTGCTTGGTGTATATTTCTGTGCATAATTGAATGCAAGCAAGATGTATGCCTTCAGACCTCAATAAAATTGATAAATACACCCCTAGGAGTTAATATAAATGCAATGCATTTCTAATTAAAAGTAATCACCATGCTGATAAGCTGATGTAAGAAATCTTTGAACTGTCCGATGCTGGTGTGAGAAACAAAACCAGTTCTATTATGCTATCTCCTTCTGAAGATTGTAGAAACTAAGAGTGATTCCTTTCTTCCATTCTCTCTTTGATACTATTAAAATATTTAGAACTCATGTTCTATACACGAGAGGATGAGAATGCTAACCAAGTCATTTTCTTCTCTGTAAAGTCAGTGATGATTTCCCCCACTGGTTTCTTACTTGCCTGTGTATGCAAAACAAAATTGCTAATGCATTTGAATATAAGCACTTGTCTGAGGTAATTTTTCCCCATTGTCTGTGAATGGGAGTTCATGTTGAGCTAAATCTTCTTGCTGTTTAGGAGTTCTGAGCATGGGTTTCAACTAATTCTTCTACCAGTTAGTGAATTCAATCACTTAATTTGATTTGCGGATGCCATTATTTAACCCTTGACACTTGAATGATCAACCATATCTACTGCCCTGAGTACGTTCCACCCCTGAATTGAAGATTCTTTAGACCACTGCATATAAGGATGGAGAATCTCCTTCAAGTCGAAGATGGCTTCTTCATAGATGGAGAGGGGTTCAGCCTCAGACTGATGTATGAGTTTAAAATGTGCTAACTTTCAGATCTGAGCCTCAGGACAGCAAGCATAGATCACATCAGTCTGAACCAGAATCGGAAAAGACAGTTTCCTCCAATAACTCCAGTCAATTTTCTTAAAGACTTCTGCAGATAATTGTAAGCTGTTGTGAACTTGGTTGAATTTGCTGATTGATCATGGGAGCATGCTCATTAACTAAAACAACAACAACACCTGGTTAGAGGATTTATCTAAACAATAAAAAACCTTAATTTAATTAAATCTATTGCATTTTGAATGAATCCATAGATAGGACTGAGGGTTTTTTTGTCAGTTTTTTATTTAAGCTCTCATAAGAAAAAAGACTCTTATTTTAGTAAGCTGTTAATGGAAGGAGTACAAATAGCTTTAAAGGAGCCCTTCATGCTTGTTGCTTAGGATTATATGAAGTCAATGCAATACTAACAGAACTCCAGAAAAATAGGATGCTTTTAAGTCAAACCTATTTCTGAACATTAAAGGTTTTAATCAAAATGTATTTTATTAATATAATTTTCTTAGATAAGAAAAATGAAATCCAGCCATGCCTGCATGTATGCCTTGATTAGTTGTATGAGATATAATAGGTGATTCTTATCACAGAATGCTAAGTCAGTATGAAATGTCACCCATTGAACCTCTGTCTCTCTCATAGACACAAGACACTAGATACACATCTAGTGTACACATTGCAAAGATCGCTTGGAGGTGAGACATACTTCCAATGTAATCTACCGAATGCCCCTGTGACTATGTAAGACAGATGGGGAGGAAGCTAACCACCAGATTGCAAGAACACAAGTTCTTTACCACAAGCCTACCTAGTACTTAGAAGGCAAGGGCTGGGCAGCACAAGCAAACAACAGCTAATGGCTTAAAACTCAGCCATCAACACACCCAATCAACATCTAAAAAGCCACTTACAACAGGCACTATAAATACCACACACAGAACAGCACACACTCTGCAAGAGAGAAATTCCCTGAAGATGGACTACAGTACGAGTCCGAAAGCTTGGAAGACAAAACCTGGGTAACTGACCCAGACTGGGTCCTGCAACATTATTCTGGGACATGTATATTCGCCTTCTTTCCCAAGACACTAGAGCTTCCAAAGAGAAAAAGGGATGTTGAACTCCAAGAGTAGAACCTATATATAAAGGCATTAAATTGTTGGTACCGGTAGTTGGCATACATTTTATTAGAACAACTTAATGACTTTCCTATGTTTTGATTCCTTCTTCCACCAGCCTAGTTAACATGACGAATAGAAGAGAAGGTGAATTTTGTAATCCAGAACAAATCTATTGATCTAGTAGGCAGTTCTAGGATCAACATTTATGTTTTTTTTAAACTTCAAATCCATGTTATAGTTTCTGTGTATTTTAAAACACAAGCAATATAGGTAACTGGGGCATGTGCTTCCAATGCAGTAAGTGATGAAATTGGGAAAAAAAATCAATCTGAATATGGGCAGAGAAGAAATTTCAGAGAGATCTAAACCACAGAGCTCACAGAGATGATAAAAGATGAGGCCTAAAGGAAGAAGTCCCAAAATGATACTTTTGGATAGAAAAATGAATAAGACCAAAAGCAGCTAAGAATAAACTGTCTAAACTATCCATTGATTTATTTGCCAGTAGCTTAGGAAAACATTATGGCATAATTTGCTATTATGCAGAGAATTATTGGGAAAGCTGGCATCAGATGTTCTCAAAATTGTGCAATAGTAAGTATTCCTCTTGAGAATATTAATATAGTGTAGTGTTTTTCAAACTCAGCAACTTTAAGATATGTAGACTTCAACTTCCAGAATTCTCCAACCAATATTTCTGGGAATTGAAATCCACATATCTTAAAAGTTGCTGAATTTGAAAAACACTGATGTAGAGCCAAGCTAGCTCACAGATGTCTAACAGTAGTTCTTGGAATTGCAACCATTTGCCCGTGCTGTGTTTCTGTCGAGGTCACCTTGCTCTAAAGCCTGCAATGTGTTTGTCAACCCCTGCATTGCACCTTTGAATTAAATTTGGGTTTAACTCTCCAGCATCAAATTGTACAGATGCATGGATTCATCTTTTTTGCAATAATGCAAAGAGAGAAGGGAGAAAACAGGACATTACTGACTAGGACAGAGCAAAGCTTTGAAGGAGCATTTCAATTTAACAAAGCCCACAAGTGAAATAGCAGATCAGATGAAAGCAGCTGATAAAAACCAACTGACCATTATTCAAAGAGCTGATTTTTTTAAAAAAAATTATTTATTTATTTATTTATTTATTTATTTATTTATTTATTTATTTATTATTTTTATTTTTTATTTTTTATTTATTTATTTATTTTGTCAGACATGTACAAGATAGCAGGTATTGGTATAAACATAAACATAAACAAAGTAAGTACAGATAAATGAGGACAATAGGACAGTAAGACAGGGATGGTAGGCACAATGGTCGCTTATGCATGCCCCTTACAGACCTCTTAGGAATGGGGTGAGGTCGACAGTAGACAGTTTAAGGTTAAAGTTTTGGGGGTTGGGGGAAGAAACCACAGAGTCAGGTAGTGGATTCCAGGCATTGATCACTCTGTTGCTGAAGTCATATTTTCTGCAATCAAGTTTGGAGCGGTCTACATTATGTTTGTATCTATTGTGTGCTCGTGTATTGTTGCTATTGAATCTGAAGTAGTCATTGACAGGTAAGACATTGTGGCAGATAATTTTATGAACTACATTTAGATTGGATCGAAGGCGACATAGTTCTAAGTTGTCTAAGCCCAAAATTTCAAATCTGGTTGAATAAGGTATTCTGTTGCGAGCAGAGGAGTAGAGGACTCTTCTCATGAAATATTTCTGGACTCTCTCAATTGTATTAATGTCCGATATGCAGTGCGGGTTCCAGACAGGTGAGCTGTATTCCAGTATTGGTCTAGCAAATGTTTTGAATGCTCTGGTTAGCAGTGTAATATTGACAGAGAAGAAGCTATGCAAGATTACATTAATTACTCTTAGTGCCTTTTTGGCAATGTTGTTATAGTGGGCTTTGGCACTTAGATCATTAGATATGAGTACTTCAAGGTCCTTGACAGAGTGAGGGTCATCTACAAGGTCGTGTCCTCCAAGCTTGTATTTTGTGTTCTGATTCTTTTTGCCAATGTGTAAGACAGAGCATTTGTTGGTTGAGATTTGAAGTTGCTAATTGCTGGCCATTCTGATCCATAGTCAAGGTCTTTTTGAAGGGTAGTAGCATTGTCTGTGGTGTTAAATAGTTTAACACCATCAGTGAAGAAAACACAGTTGCTTATAATATTATCACAAAGGTCGTTTATGTAAAGTATGAAGAGTGTTGGTCCCAGAACAACAATGGTGGTGTGTCTTGAGGCACACCACCATTGACAGGTGCAAGATTTGATAGAGAATTATCTATTTTAACACTTGTTGTCTGTTTGACAGGAACACAGTTATCCTATCATGTATGGGTCCAGAGATGCCATAAAAGTTTAGTTTCAGAAGTAGTTTGTCGTGTACCACTGAATCAAAGGCTTCACAAAAGTCTATGTAAATTGAGTCTATTGCTTTACCCTGATTGAGTTGTGTAGTCCATATGTTTTTGCAGTGTAGGAGTTGGAGGAACACACTTTTAATTTTGAATTTTGAATTGGAGCAACACACATTCTTGAGTCAAATACTTAGTTTGAATTGGAACCTTTGGTTGAAAACAATTGAACTGATGCTTTGAATTTGGTCACAGTTATTCTCTAAATCCCCACTGTGGAACCCAATGATGATTCCAATAGTCTTCCTCCAATTCCATGCACTGAATGCCAAGAAAGGAGAAGATGCATATACTACATTTCTTTTACTAGGTACTTTTAGATAGTAACTTTTTTTCATTTCCTCTTGTGAAGCATCTACTCCTGTTGGTCATGCAATAAACTCTACAAAGGAAGTGATTATACGATGCACATTATTAATGGTCATTCACCACCATCAGAAAATCTGTTTGCATTTTTCTGTCTTGTCCCAATATAGCTAACACAGATAGATAGATAGATAGATGATAGATAGATAGATAGATAGATAGATAGATAGATAGATAGATAGATAGATAGACAGACAGACAGACAGACAGACAGACAGACAGACAGACAGACAGACAGACAGACAGACAGACAGAAAATTGAGGAGACCAATAAAAATGGCACCTGGAAAGTAGCAGACTCTGCTGTTTCAATGGATGAACTGCCCACCATATATCCAACATCTCCTAGCACCTAGTTAATTTTGCCTAGTTTAGTAGCATGATTTCAATTAGCAAAGCTAATGAAAAGCCTTCAGATGTCATTTTACTGGCATGCTACATTTACAGGTTTTTCTGGGATGCAACCCTTTCCAGGTCACATGCTCTGATGCAGATCTGGCATCATGATGAACAAAAAGGTTTTGAGACTTCTTAGGATGATTATTGTTTGTTTTAATCTCCCCTTTAGCTTGACTACATTAACCTATCAGGAAAAATGTTTCAAACAGATGTACATAAATACGTGGCCACTTGTGGCTGTGTGGAGGGTGGGTGTGGGGGATGTACTAAAATAGTGTTTTTCGAAGTTAGCAACTTTAAGATGTCTGGCCCTCAACTCCCAGAATTCCCCAGCCAACATCAACACTATTATCTGATTCTTTCTTTTAAAAGGTAGATCGAGTGTATATTTGTTAGTTCATGTAGTACTATAAGAGTATAAGAGCCATAGTGGTGCAGTAGTTAGAATGCAGAACTGAAGGCTAACTCACTGTTCACTCCAGGAGTTCGAATCTGAGTAGTTCAGGTTTGACTCAGGACTTCCATCCTTCTGAGGTTCGTAAAATGAGGACCCAGATTGTTGGGGGCAATATGCTGACTCTGTAAACTGCTTAGAGAGGGCTGTAAAGCACTGTGAAGCAGTATATAAGTCTAAGTGCTATTGCTACTAGAATTTCTACATTCAACAATTGGCCTGTTTCAAACAGAAAGAGTGAGTGTTGCTTGTCTGACACACTCACCTGTTGATAACACCAGACTCAGCAATGATTTGTGAACAGCATCCTTTGAAATCCAATCTCAAAAGCGTATAAACAACACCACAACAAAAGCATGTTTAAGACTGTCAGCAATAAGGAAAATGTAAAGAAGCTGTAGGTTGGTTTTGCTATTTGTGTGAATGACGACTGACAAATGGGAAGTATGGTGGTGTGGCAGAGCACAATGAAATGTTAACAACAGAGTGATCAATGCCTGGAATGCACTACCTGACTCTGTGGTTTCTTCCCCAAACCCCAAAAACTTTAACCTTCGACTGTCTACAGTAGACCTCTTCCTGTTTCTAAGAGGTCTATAAGGGGTGTGCATAAGCGCACTACTGTGCCTGCCGTCCCTGTCCTACTGTCCTATTGTCCTCTTTTATCGTTACTTTTTACGTATGTTTATACAAACTACTACTATCCTATACATGTTTGACAAATAAATAAATAAATAAAATAAATAAATAAATAAACTTTATTCATTTATTAATTTCTATTCTTGGTTGCATGTATTGCAATTGATTGTTTACACTAGAAGGGGAAGCCTTTGGGCTCAACATAACCATTTTCCTGCACTGAGGTCCTATTTTACTACACTGCTATTCTTCTTGAATCCTAAATTATTAGCCTATCCTGTTTCAGGAGTAAAAATATCTCCACTGTTGTTTTTGTGCTTAAAATGTGTCATGCGGCACTCTTTCACAATTCCTCCTGTACATCGTCCCAGTACCAAATTACTGTGCTTGATTATTAGACTTCTTTTATTATTTTATGGTCATTGGGCCCTTATAAAATCATAACTGCTCCATCAATTGTATGTCAGAAAAGGATTGCAATGAGGGCTTTAACTCGCCATGAGTAATGTTGCCTATATCAAAAGACTGGTGGCAAAAGACTCAGAGTAGGTACAGTATACATATTGGGCATAGATATACAGGAACTTGTAAGCTAAAATATATCAATATTTATTGGCATTGGACTTACGTTTGTATTTGAGGAAAATGGGTGGTTCAGAAATGTGAAAAATAAATAAAATAAATAAATTTGGCCCTAAGGCTTGAAAAAAAGCCCTCCTCCCTCCTAGACAAACCAGCTGCCTTCTAATGAAAGATCACACTTCAAGAAGAGAGGTTAAGCAATTTCTTTGTAGGGGAAATGTTTCCTTTACATGATTAGAACCCTGATGGAAGCAGCATAATAGAACTGTTGGCTGTTTAATTCATTCTTCAACAAAGAATGCTTTTCTCTTATTAAGAGCAATTATCTTCTGAGTAATAGCTAGCTTGTAATATTGTATGTATAGATAAAGCCAAATTTAAAATACTCACTGAATTGCACAGGGGAATTAATAAACTGGCTGGCTAACTATTCCGAACTGTAGTGAACCCTGGAAAGAACTTGAAGAGTGGTAGCTGAACAGGGATGGGTTCCAGTTTTCTTTGCTGCCGGTTCGCTCAGGGACGTGCCGCGGGGGCACGCGCGCGCATGTGCAGTACTTTAAAAAAGCTTCTGCGCATGTGCAGAAGCTAAAAACAAGATGGCAGCACCTATGGCACTGCTGGGAGAACCGGCTTGGGGGGCATGGCAGGTCTGGGTGGCTGCCAGTTCTAGTGAGCCAGGCCACCAAGTTACTACCGGTTCTATAGAACCGGTCCAAACCGGGAGGAACCCACCTCTGCAGCTGACACAATTGGTAAAGGGGTGGACTTCTAAAGAAGATGCACTTGAGTGGCATGAGACAAATGTCATGCAGTGTCATGTAGTGAATATTGTCAGTTGTATGTCTATGCAGGGTGATACACCCCTATCCTAATATTATGGTACATTCCAATACAAGCAGAACACGTGATATGATCTTGTATGCATGTCCACATTCCTGATCCACCATTAATCACTTTTGACTTGGCTCTTGACCGGAATGGTCGCGTTTTCTTAGCAAAGTTGTAATTATTCAGAATTTATTGTTTTTGTACCGAAATAAATATTTCTATTAGACTTTTAATCTCGGCTTTATTTCTAACTGTCTGAATTCCAAGTAAAGATCCAAATCGCCTCTATGAGATTTATTCTCATCTCTCAACATGCAGGATTCAAATCAGCAGAAATAATGGAAAGAAGGTTTAGTCCAACCTGCAAAACTAAATACACATGTTCAATAGAGCATATAAGAAGTTGGTTGGTTTGGCAGTGCCTGGACTACAATGTGTAAGTTTAGGAATGGAGGGATATTACTGTGGATTTGTGGAGCCCTTCAACTAGACACTGAAGGGGAAATCTTTACAGCAGGTTCATAGAACTGCTGGACTGAAGAAAAAAAGTTTTGAATTCCCTTGAGGATGCCTGACTTTGCAGCTGAGAATGACTGTGTCAAAGAATTGACTCTTTAAAAAAAAATTATATTGCAAGAATTTGTTTTGAGGCCAAAAGGAAGCACAGCAACCTTAGAATCAAATTTGCCATTATGAAGGGTAACATGTCAAATATTCTTATAGTCCCAAGGACTGTAATTGGGGTGTTGTACTGTGGGTGTGATTGGAATGCATTTCTCCTAATATTTTCCAGTCTGAGTAGCAACACAGTAGCAGGGATTAATTGTTGGTGAAAGAAAGCAGGTAACTACAAAGGTGTGTGTATGCACTACTGTGTTTCCCATACAAAAGTTGACAATACAGTTGGGTTCATGTATTCAAAGCTTACTAATCCAAGGTTTGCATTGAATTTTTAGGATTTATGGGGATTTTTTGTGTTTTAAGAGTTGGTTTGACTGATTTGCTAAGCGCTAATGTACATGATTGTCTCCTTTTCTAGTTGATGAACATTTGGTGTGGTTTTGCAGAATCAGAGAGTTGGAGAAGGACATTAAGTCCTACCCCGTGCAGGAATCTAAACAAAAACACCCTTAGCAGATATTCCCCTTGCATGAATTGTGGAATTTGGATCATTCCGTTTCTCTGTGCAGTTCATTCCATTGTAGAAATGCTCAGAATTTGCCTTGGATGTCTTCAGAACATAACTATTTTGCCTTGATTATTTTTATTTATTTATTTGTGCGATTGTGGTCTAATTTTCTATTCATGATAGTCTGATTTGATTATGTCATCAAGTTGGTATCAATTCTCAATGACCATACAGATAGGCTTTCTCTTGGATGATCTGTCCTCAACCTGGCCCTTCAGCTCTTCCAACAGTTTACCCATCAGCACTGAAATCAAGTCCATTGCTGGTGGTTGTCCTATTCTAGTTCCAAAATATGATAATTTGAGTCTGGTTTCAAAGTGAGCCTGCCTGAAGGCAGAATTCTGGATAGCAATAGCAATAGCAATAGCAATAGCACTTAGACTTATATACCGCTTCATAGTGCCTTACAGCCCTCTCTAAGCGGTTTACAGAGTTCAGCATATTGCCCCCAACAATCTGGGTCCTCATTTTACCCACCTCGGAAGGATGGAAGGCTGAGTCAACCTTGAGCCGGTGAGATTTGAACAGCTGAACTGCTGAACTAGCAGTAGCCTGCAGTGCTGCGTTTAACCACTGCACTATCTCGGCTCGATAATTTGTTTTCCCCTCTATAACCTATTTGTTTATTTATTTTATTATCCATGGTATGCTCAAATATTCCATGACATTCTTAGCTTGTTGGACATTACCATTGTCTCTTATCTTGTTGGACATTACCATTATCTGTTCAGATACCCAATTTGCTTTCTTCTGGGTCTTGACCTTTTACAGATTCTTCACATTCATCCTTAAGAATTTATTAGATTTTATTTAATAGTCCATCTTGTTTCCTATCAATAACTTCAGAGCAATTTCTAATATCCTCTTTCAAAATGGTAGGTATATGTTCAAAATCATATTATGAAAACTGGTTGTTCTTTTGCTTCAGTCTGACTTGGAAATTGCACTTGAATAGTTCCTGACACATTTCAAATTCAGCCTCTGGCCATGTCTTTGGTGCTGTAACTGAACTCTTCCACCTTTGTGTACCAACAGTATAGTCAATTTGATCTATGTGTGGTCCATCTGGTGATGTCCATGTATATACTGTAAGTGCCATTTTAGTTGTTTAACTAAAGCAAGGAAGAAACCAACGTATTGGCAGAAATGGATGGAATTTTTCTGTTTCATTTCAGTTTCCTGGGCCATACATTTCCAAAATATTAAATGTGATTTGATTTGATTTTAGCCATATTTTTTCTCATTGCTATTTCTAACTTTGGCATTTCATAAACAACACATCTTGCTTGCATGTTCTGTCAATTTGAAAACTTTGAATTGGGTCCATTTTACCATTTTGGTAAAAGGCAGGATATATTTATTGTTGCCTTCTCCCATATAGTATGAAACAAAGCTTGTTTATTGTGGTTACTAAAGTAATCATCCACCTCCTGCATTGTCCTATATCAATGTGGTTAAAATCCTTGCCTGCTTTAGCTGGATACCTTAGATCAGGGTTGTCAAACGTGGGCTGGATGTGTCACATATTGGCCACACCCATGCCCAGTTTAGCAAATGGGAAAAAGTTCCGATACATCACATGATGCTGTGACAGCGTGAGTTTGACATCCCTGCCTTAGATGATCTTCTTAATGTGATCATTTGAGAATATATACATTCCCAACTTTTCTTTTTCTTTTTGCTCATCTAGGAACATTCCCGACCCTTCTCTCTGCAATGATGAGAAGGTTAGCAGGAGTTGAGGGGAATTTTTCTAAGTGAAATACAGCAACCCATGGAGAGGAGGAGGAGGAGGAGGAGGAGGAGGAGGAGGAGGAGGAGGAGGAGGAGGAGGAGGAGGAGGAGGAGGAGGAGGAGGAGATCTTTGTTCAGTTTGCTAAGTGAATGAGATGTTGACTGTCTTCTACCACCCAAAAGAGAAATTGTCCGGGGGGTGGGGTGGTGAGGGTTAATTTGAAAATATAGGAGAAGAGATGTAGTTTGTACAATTTGTGCTGTTTGGCTGGCTTATTTATGTCCAGATTGGTACATTTCCTATGTTAGGCATAATTCATTTGGAAGTTCAAAGAAAGGCTTTCTGCACTTTATAATAGCAGATCCAATGAAGTTATTCACAGGGCAAATAGGAATCCAATTTCTGTATCAGGCATCCCCAGGAGTAACTTATTTTTCTTCATTGTATAGGAAATCTCTATATTTTTCTCCCAAAAGTCTTTCGATAGGAGAACATGACAGGTAGAGATTCAGAACCAAGATAGAGTTTCCAAGATGGAGAAAGATAAAAAAAATATGGAAATTGATTTTCTGATTGAAAACTGTATCCGAACTGGGAAAATGGAAGATTTTTTGTTGTTGTAGACCCCTTAGAAAACAGTAGGTATGCAAAGTGGCTATGACGTGGCTTATGTGAAAAGCAATAAGGCCAGTCTGTCTCATCTGGAAACTTTGATTCAAAGAAAGAGGTTTCTGCACATCTACTGTGCATTCACTGGAGCTGTTTTCTACATTGTGAATTGTCATGGCCATATCACTTTGATGCTTAGAAGCAAAAACTGATGCCATTTCCAACTTTGGTTTGAAGGATGTTTCTCTTGAAACTTCACTGAAAGCTCCAAACACTTCCAAGAAGCAGGTATTTGAACTGCAGTCATCGTTTCAATCCAAATGACAGTGTTTTTTCTCTTTTATTTCCTATAATCAAGATCCAAAGTTCTTTTCTACTTTGATGAGTGCGGTAGTCAGAAGAAACAGATGGCTATTAAAAGGGAAGCTTTTGGAATCCATGGATTTCACTGCAAAATAATATAGTTTTGCTATACAGTATGAAACATCTTAATATCCCATTTCTAAGAAGAAGCCAATATAGTGAAGTTGTAATCACATGGGGGAGCCAATTTGGTGTAGCAGTTAAAGTATCAGGCTAAAAAGTGGGAGGCTGTGAATTCTAATTCTGCCTTAGGCACAAAGCCAGCTGGGTGACTTTGAACCAATCATTCTCTCTCAGTCCTAAGAAGGAGGCAATATTTATTTATTTATTAGTGATATTTATATACCGCCTCATAGTGCAAGCACTCTCTAAGCGGTTTACACCATTAAGCAATGTATATATTTACATTGCCCCCAACAATCTGGGTCTTCATTTTACCTACCTCGGAAGGATGGAAGGCTGAGTCAACCTTGAACCGGTGAGATTTGAACAGCTGAACTGCTGAACTAGCAGTCAGCTGGAGTAGCCTGCAGTAGCTGTATTTAACCACTGCGCCACCTCGGCTCCTGATCTCTGAGAGGGGGGAAGAGGGAGAGGGGGGAAGAATGTAGACCTGCCATAAACAATAGCTTCAGTGGTATATTTAGGGATTTATAAACATCTTCTCCTTTAAATTGATCACTGACATGTTCAGGGTAACTTCACTTATCTTTGAATCAATAAAAGGAAAATAACTTTTTAAAACAAAAGTCTCACACTGGAAGGCCCTGAGTTTCAAGTAAACAGCATGAACTACCTTCAAATGATATATGCATGTCCCAAAACATTGCATTTCCGCACATACCACTCTCTGAAAATAGGAAAGATAGATATATGCTTGAGGCATTCCATCAGGCTTTAGCAGGGTGAAATGGGAAACAGAAGCCTTCCATCAAATATCTTGGGGGGGGGGGGAAGAGCTTCATGATGATCCATTTCACTAGGCTATAGCAGGGCTACCTCATCAGATCCGCTGAGAGTTCAACTCGATTGGCCTCCAACTTCACCTGTTGCCAGCTTTATCATATAAAAGGCTGCTCATGTCAACTCCTCTCTGATGTCTGAAAAGAATCTTGAACAAGAGTGAGCCGCAGTTTTAGCGACCCATTTCTTTTTTAATCAGTTAAGTGATCAGATATTTGTGGTGCAGTATTTTTGTTCCCACACAATCCCTTCAGGTGCTTTCTCTATAACTCTCCCCGGATCAGCCTCACTCTTGCTTTTTCAGGTAGTTCAGAAAGAACAAAGTGTACATTATTACCCTTTGTATCTGATCATGAGCTCTATGAAAAGACAAACATAGCAAAATTTATGTACCCAGACAATATTCCGTAAAAGGCTGAAACAATGTTTAATTGACTATAATATGCATGCCAAGAAAATGCATGTGAGGTCATTTTACTGCAGTCCCAATTGTTCTTTTCATAACACTACCATTGATCAGTTGTTTTGAGCAGTTTTTCAATAAACGAAGTTGATTGTCAGCCATTGACTGAGCAGCTCCTTCAAGTGCATACAGATCAACTCTGCCCTATATTTTGAACATGTTGGAAAAGGCGAACTGAAGAGGTAAAGTGCTGCATCTCCAGTTGTCAATGGCAAATTGCTCTGTTAACACGGTGCAATGGCTAAAACCTCTGCACATGTCTCTATGCATTTGTCAAGGGGAGTCATATTTGTAGCAAATTAAATTGTCCAAGTTGCTCTTGAGGCATCTCAGTTTCTTCAGTTGTCCTGAGAGTACCTTGTTTGATCTGATTTTGGATGTTGATTGTAATATGAACTCTATTCTGAAGGGTTTAGGCCAGTGATGGCGAACCTATGGCACGGGTGCCACAGGTGGCACGCGGAGCCATATCTGCTGGCACTTGAGCCGTTGCCCTAGCTCAGCAACAGTGCACATGTGCGTGCCCACCAGCTGATTTTTAGCTTGCGCAGAGGCTCTGGGAGGGCGATTTCAGCCTTCAGAGGGCCTCCGGGGTGGCGGGGGGAGCGGAAAGCCTCTGGAGCCTGGGGAGGGCGAAAAATGGGCCTACCAGGTCCACTGGAAGTCGGGAAACGGGGGAGTGGGGAGGGTTATGCACGCATGCGCAGGGGGGGTGGGGCAAGTGGGGGGCTTTGAATTATGGGTGTGGGCACACACGTGCGTGCGATAGCGTGCGCGCACACTATTTCGGCACCCGAGGAAAAAAAGGTTCGCCATCACTGGTTTAGGCTTTTGTTTGGGGTGTTCTCTTATATGGTGGAGGTTATCAGTTAAAACTGAGTGTGGTGGGAAGGGGCAGTGAATTATAACTTGAATTAAAGCAGGGCGTTTAAAAGGACTTTTATGGAGAACAACTGGCTAAAGATGCTTCCATCTTCTAGTTGAAGTGGACAGCTGTCAGAAAGCAGATTCTGTTTGTCCACAGATTACTTGCTAATGTTGACTTTTACATATCATCAAGCTAGCTTCTGATTTCATTGCTTTTTGAAATATTTAGGTGGCTTTAAAAATATTTTTAAATGGTTCTACCGATTTACCATGCAATCCTATATATGCCTGCTTAAAATGAGTCCTAGTGGACAATCACTTAAATATGAGCCAAAAATATGCGGCAGCAGCCAAAAAAGCCAATGCAATCCTAGACTGCATTAATAAAGGGATAGAATCAAGATTACCTGAAGTTCTAGCACTGCTTTAGAAAGCCTTAGTAAGATCATACTCATAATACTGCATCCAGTTCTGGTTACATCAATATAATAAGATGCTGAGACTCTGGAAAGACTGCGGAAAAGAGCAACAAGAATGATTAGGAGGCTGCCGCTGCAGGATAAAGCATATGAAGAAGGATTACAGTAATTGGGTATGTCTAGTCTAATGAAAAGAACAACTAGGGGAGACATGACAGCAGTGTTCCAATATCTGAGGGGCTCCTACAAAGACAAGGAGATCAAATTATTTTCCAAGGCACCAAAATGCAAGACAAGAAACAATGGCTGGAAACTGACCAAGGAAAGAAACAATCTGGAATTAAGGAGAAACTTCCTAACAGTGAGATCAATTAATAAGTGGAATGGTTTGCCTTCAGAAGTTGTGGGTGCGCCATCACTGGAGGCTTTCAAAAAGAGATTGGACAACCATTTTCTGAAATGGTATAGGGTCTCCTGCTTGAGCAAAGGGTTGGACTAGAAGACCTCAAAGGTTCCTTCCAACTCTATTATTCTATGTTCTATTCTGAATAAGATTTATTCCTGGCCAAGTAGATGCAGAATTGCAACCTCAGTGTCTATCTACTCTATGAAGTGTTACTTTGTTTTAAGATCTATAAATTATGCTTGAAGAAGTTATATTGACAGGCAAGAGCAAATATTTTTTTAAAGTAAATGTTTCTTCTAATCAATAAAATGCTTTTCTGAAGCCATCCACATTGTCCTTCCTATCAAGGACCTATTTTTACGGACTGCTGATTCTCCCTTTCCCCAAAGCTGGTTCTTTTCACTTTCCAAGTCCAGCAAGAGGGGTAAATATTTGCACTATGAGATCCTACTGTACCATCATCAAGAAAAATTAATCCTATTTGCTGAATGGCTAGTAGGACCACTCATTCCTGGACATGGTGCATAGATCTTATAGGAGTTGTTGCTCAGAAACATCAATGTTTCCATCTCTGATATTCAGGCTTTAATAAATCTAACATTATGATGACTGTACCTCATGAATATTTTGACTATTATTTAAATAGGTCCATCACAAAAACAAAAACAAACAAACAAACCAAGATTCTGCCTTCATCACATAAATCCTGGTTTTTGTCCATATTTATTTATTTAGATTTATTTATAGAGATGCCTGTTGTGCCACAGTGCAGCTGTTAGCTGCACAGTGCACCTAACAACAGATAAAAAATACCATGCAAATAAGAACAGAAAACAAGCAAAACATTAAAATCTATAATGACCACTGAGGTAAAAACATATCTAATAAACTAAGAATGCCCCACAGCTAATCTCTTCACCCTTATGCCCGGGAACACACCCAGATCTTTAAGACATTTTGACAGGTTGATAGGGTCATTGAGAATGTAACCTTAGAGGGTATGGTGTCCCAAAGGGCAGTTGCTATGATAGAAAAGATCCCTGTCTTGGACTCGCAAAATGATACTCTTTACCAACCCACAGCATGCTTCTCCTGACAGATCTGATGGGATGGGAAAAAAGGTGGTCCCACAAATAACCCAACCGCATGTCATGAAGGGCTATATCTGTGAGTATCAGCACCTTGAATTGCACTTAGTAGCCTACTGGGAGCCACTGCAGCTTGTGGAGGTGTCCAATGATGCACCAAGGTATGCCTATTGTTGATTGTTCATGCCTTCTGGGGCAGCTGCAACTTCTGGATGCTCTTCAAGAGCAGCCTCATATCAAGCACTTTGCAGTCGTCATTAGCTCCCATCCCCACCACAGAGTATTCTTGATTTTTTTATTCCTTTAATGTCGACCTTAGCCCTTCATTACCAAAATAATTCAAGATCCCCTCTGACAGCTCCTAGTGTAGTTACTAAAATATCCCCTAGCTCAAACCTAAGAGCTCTTCTTTGTTTTTTTCTTTTAAAACATTCATTATTTATAATAATATTTTCCCCATTTTTTTCCAACTGTTCATGAAAAACAGTTTATCTTTAGTGTCTACAATAGGCATCTCTCTCTCTCTCTCTCTCTCTCTCTCTCTCTCTCTCTCTCTCTCTCTCTCTCTCTCTCTCTCTCTTCCTCCCTCCCCCTTAAAAAAAGGGACAAGCTTCCTGCCGATGCTTCTCCCTACTCCATCTGGAGCCTGCTAGTCTGCCTGGCAGACTCCCTTTTTACAGCAGAGAGTCTTCTCTTCTTTTGAGCACTGAGATTTAGAGAAAACTGGCAGACTGCTGCCTTTGGAGGCACAGAGTTTTTGGGGATGTGGATCAGCTGTACCAACCCCTTTCCTTCTCCCCTGACTTCTCCACTCCCTTCCTTGGCCTTTCTTTCTTTCTTTCTTTCTTTCTTTCTTTCTTTCTTTCTTTCTTTCTTTCTTTCTTTCTTTCTTTCTTTCTTTCTTTCTTTCTTTCTTTCTTTCTTTCTTTCTTTCTTTCTTTCTTTCTTTCTTTCTTTCTTTCTTTCTTTCTTCCTTCCTTCCTTCCTTCCTTCCTTCCTTCCTCTTTCTTTCTTTCTTTCTTTCTTTCTTTCTTTCTTTCTTTCTTTCTTTCTTTCTTTCTTTCTTTCTTTCTTTTCTTCTCTCTCTTCCTCCTTCCCTCCCTGTCTCTCTACCCCCCCCCGTCTCTCCCTCTCTCTCTTATCTATCTATCCATCCATCCACCCATCCCTACATGGATGTGTTTTTGCTGCACAGATCCTCTTTCTGTGCCACAGCCTCAGGAGACGCGAGAGCAGAATAGCTTGAGCTGCTTGCGAGGGTGGATTCTCTCTCCCCCACCCATCGCTCTCTCCGTTCCTCCTCCCACTTCCACACAGCTTGTTTTACAAGCCGGGGAGGCTCTGCCATCTAGAGCACTTTATGAGATCATTCCAATCTGCCGCGTTTCCCCCCTCCCCGCCTTCTGCTTTTTCTCCCCCATTCTTCTCTATGTGCATGCGTGTATGTGTGCATGTGTGCATGTGTGGGTGGGTAATCCTTCCCCCTTTTCCTCTTACATACATACGTACATCTACACCAAAGCAAGGTTCCTGCTAACATGAACTTGAAGACTCGCTCTACCCACATGCTTGTGATACCCCGGGATGTCATGGGATCCAGCTGCTTCAAAAGCCTGCAGGCTGCTGCGCTCAGTCATTCAAAATAAGTCTTTTGGAAACAACAACAGAAAAACAAGTTTATTCACTTTCTTTCTTGCAAGCTCACACACAGAGACACTGGTCTTCTATTCTCCCTCTTTTTTTTTTAATCCTTCTTTTTCTGTGCTGTGGATATTTCTGAGTAAGGAGTCTCAAGGATTCTGTTGTTTGGACTACACTGAATCAAATTCCATCTGCCCAGGTTTCTTCATTTTTGCATCACTAGATTGACTAAGGATTTAAACAAAAGATTATTTTTATGTCTTTGCCTGAAGCAGGAGGGAAAGGATGAATGGCATAGCAAGAAGAACTAAATTTCTTCCAGAAATTTGACTTACCGAACCAAGGATAAATGTGATTCCTCAAAGGTAAGAGGAGTTTGTTATGAAACTATCGGTATTTATAAAATGTACATTGTTTTTCTAATATCAGAGAGATATTTTGAGATGGATTGGAAAAACGTTGGGGGGAAGGTGTAACTTTATTTCTTCAGAATTCAAAACCTTGATAACAGACATTATAGTGAGAGAGGAGAATTGTTTTCCGTTCCCTTTTTGGGTGAAAAGGGGGCTGGGACACATCGTGCTTTGCTGGTCAAGCTTATGATCGAAATGGAAAATGTTATTGGAGTGAATTAGAAATGAATAAGAATTGGGAAGAGGGAATTAGGAAGATTGGTCCTACCCTGTTAAAAAGGAGGATTGTTGGAAGAGGAAAGGAGGAGAAATTTAAGAAAGCCACCCAGGGATGGATCTGACAGGGAAGGAAAATCCTAAGAACTTTGCTATGCAGATAAACTCTACTGTGTATGGAAACGTACACTTCAAGGACGGAGGATCTTGGGAAATGTCTTAGAGATAAATGGAAGTTGAAGCTACATGACAGCTGACAATGAGAGGCAAAAAGGGAACAACACAGGTCGGGTGATTGGGTTCCCTTCTTGTCCTCCTACATTGGCACGACCTTAAGCTCCTATAAAATGAGACATTCCCTATGGGATCTATTCCCTAGAACTGCCAAAGGAGATGAAGAACCTCACAGAATGTGTCGTGATCATCTCAGTCCAGCATCATCTGCTGTTTATAGTTCCCCAAAAGAAATGGATAGCAAAGGCAGTGGAAATTAAAGATAATATGACAAATTGAAATGAGAAGACTCCTTTAGTTTCTTGGCAGCGTAGGCCTGCCCCACCTCTGCTCTCCATTCACTCAGAAACTGGTGTTATAGAATCAAAATAAAGGTATGATATAATGGTCGAATCTCTTGGGATGGATATGCATTTATGACTTCTGCAAAGCTTTTGAACGTGTGAAACGGTGCAGCTACTTTCCTGTCTGTATTCCTAAACCAATACAAAATGAAAATGTTTTGGGGTTGTTGTTTTTTTTTTGATCAGACAAATCAATCTTTGATCAGAAAAATTGAACGATGAGAACTATGAGATAATTTTCTGGAAATGCTAAAGAAGTGTAATTTCATATCCAGGAATAGGACTGGATGTTTATGAGCAACTTTTTTCTACTCTCATAGACAGAAAGCAAGCCAGAAGATTACAGCAGGAATAGCTTTGCTGAAATGTACTGTGTGTCCAATATGTGCTATGTTATATACAGTGCCATACAAAAGTCCAAGAGATGGCCCTACATGCCATTTGTTCCCACCTCAAGGATATTATGGAGCATCTCTGGTACCTCTGGTTTCACTGGATAGCAAATGTTGATTTTTGCCATGGAATTGGCAATGTTTGTACGAATCCTTGTTGTGAAGATGGTCTGAGGAAGTGATAAAGAGCCAGAAAGTGGGACATAGCTTTTATTGTTTTCTTTTTCTTTTTACTTTTCCCTTACTTTCCTTGTTCCTTGTGTAATGATGAAGATAGCTCTATTTAACCCAGACATACTAGGTATCCATTGAAAGCTCCAGAGCACCTGGTAGAAACTAACACAAATATCTGCAGCACCAACCCTCTTTTTATCTTGAGACAGTGGGTAAATGTAATCTTGAACATCCGTCACTTGTCGTCCACCCACCCACCCCCTTTTTTTTGCTGGTTGTCTTCTTGATGATGAAAACATGCTTAATATTTTGTTACTTTTTAAGTTGGCCTAATGATCTTACTGTGGAATTTATAACAAGTTATGACTATTTGTGTATGGATGCATCACTCTTTATGCTGTTTGAACGGTCTTGTGAAAACAGAGAGCAAAGCAAAGACAGATGCTGGCCTTCTGAAAATTAATAATATAGTAAAAGAAAGGTCATTGTGGTTTAAATAATAATAATAAATCACACGCATGTGCACACATACAGAAGCACACACTTCCACTGGGCAAACATTTGTTGCTGTCTGAGCTGGCATCTTCCATATCGCTAACTTAATTCTGAGGTAACCTTCTCATGGCTGTGAGAAAGAATGAAATGTTGACACCCAGCTGTGGTTTTAGTTATATTAATATTGCAATGCATATGGAGATCTATCCACACTATAGAGAGTAATCACCACTTGTTTCCTGCTCCTTCCCTCAACCTTGCCTGATCCATCACCCCTGTTGCTACAATTTATTAACGCTCAATTGAATTTGAATGTGGAATATAACTGCTGATGTTTCCCTTGGGAAAATTGGAAGGATTCATTCATTTAGGATTTTCTTTTCCAGAAGTTTCTGTCTCTCTTTCTGTATCACTTGAGCTGACATCTCCACTGCCTCCTTACTAAGGGCCAAAAATCAGCCACTGATTTTTGAAATGAGGTGTTTATGCCTCATTCTGGACAGAGAGGGATTTTGCTGAAGTGCCACTTGTTGGAGGCTGGAAATTACAACCAATCATATTTCAGTCCTGATGGTACAGGTTGTATTTTTCTCTCTTTACTTCTAGCCAATAGATTGGACTGAAAAAAACAGTGGACACCATTTTTCCACCAGGGAAGGATAGAAGGAGGAATATTTAAAAAGAAAAAAAAAAGGGGGGGGGGAGGAACCAGATATTTCTATGCTGATTTTTCTATACCTATAAAGCTCAGCTTTACTTCAAAGAATGGAAAGGAATTCATGGTAATTATGATGTGCTAGCATGGACAAGACACTTCTGGGTAAAAAATTTAGGTTCGGGCATATTGTGATAGCCCTGGTGCTTTGAGATTTTCAGAGCTGATCTGGGAAATGCTGAATTTGAAAGGTTGTAAAGTACAACTTTAATTACCATTAGCAAATGTGGCAGCCTCAACTAATTAAAACTGAACAAGGAGTTTCCAAATATTCCTTTGTCATCAATGGCTTGCAAATAGATTTACGGTTGCAGAACATAATTTAGAAGAAGACTGAAATATGAGCTCCGAATCCAATGCACAACTATAAAATTTGTCCTGGAATATTTTGGCAAAGTCACTTTTTCAAGGGAACCTTTCTGTGAACAGATGGTCAGATATGAAATAAGCCAGATAGATACTTATGGGACTGGCTCTCACTGAGAGTATCTACCCATCATAGCAGATTGCATATGGTAGCATAGTCAAGGCCCCTTCCCTGAAATCTTCAAATCTAGTGGGACCTCTGAACTGTTTCTTTTCCATGACATCCCCAATCTTATGAACCTTCCTCTACTCAATGATTCAGCAGACCCCCACCCTTTTAGCCTTTCACAAGGACATCAAGATCTGCCTACTGGCCAAGATCTGGATACTGGGATAGAGTAAGCATGTCTGGTTTTGTGCTTGTTTTGTAGTTTTGTGGTATTTATTATTTGAGCTTTTATTGTTGTGAGTCACCCAGACGTGTGTTTTTAGATGGGCGGCCATACAAATCTTATAATTAAATATGGTAAATCCTTCATATTTTAAGTGATTTTGTTATTCATCCTGCAGACATGTTTGATTTCAGAAGATTCCATAAGAATCCATATGAAGTCTACTAGAGTTGGGCAACCAAAAAATCTAAACAAACAAACAAATGAATGAACAAATAATATGGGAGAAGTGCTTGCATGTTTGGGAAGATATAAAACAAAGGAGAATACACAATTAGGAGAACAAACTATTAGTGCTGGTATTCGGTGTTGTGGGGGCCCAAGCATACAGAATGTTCTCTGGCACACTACCAGTATCCTGGAATGAATGATAATGTCATTTTCGGCATATTATTATGAGATGTCCTCCATCTCTGTTCCATGGTGACTTGAAGTGAGGCAGAAAATGTTTTGAACTACAGTTTTCACAACATGATATCATATTTGCAGCATAAATCCATGTTATCTAAATGTTGATATTCATTGAATGAGTTGCTTTAAATACTTAAGGTTAAGAACACGTTAAGGTTTTAAAAATTACTAGAGAGCATGAATGTACTGGAAATGAGTTGACAAACAATGAAAGAATATATTGCAATCAGCTAATTTCAGTTTGGCCAATGGACTTTTTGTATAATTCCTATTCTTTGGAACTGACTACATGTAGACAATGGCAGAGGATATGGTGTAGTAGAATGTCATTAATGTTTTATTTTTTACTTTTATTGTTATAGGGAGACCTAAAGAAATACCTAATTTTACATAATCTGCCACAATACATATATACATAACCATTACACTATTAGAGGCACAGACATATAAATTTGATAAACAAATTAATTAATTAATACAATACATAGAACATGTAAATTAGTAAGAAATAGTAAGACAATAATGCCATGACATAGATCAAGAACAAAATGAGGGGTCCTTGGTGCTCTCTGAGGTTGCTTGTTTTCTTGCAGACATTTCATTACTAACTAGCTAACATCATCAGTGCTAGTAAGGAATGCTGTTTAAACCTTACTAGCACTAATGATGTTAGCTAGTTAGGGTAATGAAACATCTGCAAGAAAACAAGCAACCTCAGAGAGCACCAAGGACCCCTCATGTCAACCCTGAGCTACAAATGTTCTCCTTTATTGGCAAGAACAAAATTAAAGGAGCACAGTTAAAACTTGTTATACCAATACTATTCATTCCATGTCTCCATAACTTACTCTCCTTACAAACTGCTCTTGCTCCCATCATGTCTGCATGTTACTTCATACATGAACTTTTGGTCATCTGCTAAATTCCAACTCTTTTAGTTTTCTGAAAAACCTTCCAGGAAACATTTTCTCCAGGCCTTGGGATAGAAGGACTCAGAGTGCAAGGATTGTAAGGATTGATGGATTGAAGATTGTGGGTTAGGAGCCTGGTTTTCTAAATATTCTTGTTTTTGGTTTTATTATTTCTGAGAGCCATTCAGAGCTATGTTTTATGAGATGGGTGGCCGCAAAAGTAAAGGGGATTGAAAAAATGCCCCATGTAAATAAAAAATTGGTATAGACCAGGGGTGGGTTCCTCCCGGTTCGGGCTGGTTTGCCTGAACTGGGAGCGACCTGCTGGTGATGTCACAATGACATCACCGAACTGGATTGGTCAGTGCCATGGGCACCATCTTTTTTTAAAAAATGAATTTTTTTAATTATTATTTTTTTGAATTTTTTTTTAAATTCCTTCTGAGCACGCGCAGAAGCTGAGTTCTGGCACTGTGCATGCAGTTGCCATCTTTTTTTCGGCATTGGGTTTTTTTGGATTTTTTGTTACTGCGCATGTGCGCACGCATGAAGCACGTGCGTGCCCACAAGGTGCACCCATGCAGCGCGGGAGGGACCTAACCAGCAGTGAGGTAAGTTGGAACCCACCCCTAGTATAGACCAATTTTTTTCTAATATTAATAAAAAAGATCCAAATGCTCCCATGCATGAAAGACCTCTGGGAACTTAGATTATGAAAGCTTGTTTATATTATCAAACTCTAGTGGCTTATTAAAAAGTATGTCAATTTTCTAATGTCTCTAGTGATAATAATGGGGCATACTGAATATTCATAAGTATAACTGCTATTTGAGAGCATCTAAGGCAGCTTTTCCCAACACGATGCCCTCCAGTTGACAGAGAACTTTAATTCCTATTATTCTCATGAAATATGGTGAGAAAAATTTGAAGTCTGACAAATTAAGGAAACATTAGATTGGGGAAGGATGCCCTGTAGAATGAAATTCCAGCCCTTTCTTATAAGGCCAGCCTAAAAGAAAGCTAATTATTACAAGTTTTGATTATATCATATCAGTAAAAAAATTTAAAATGTCTAATTGCTGATATGAAAAGAGCATTTAAGGATTATCTCAATTGGGAGCTATTTTATTCATTTTATTCTTTGTTTTGGAGTACTTACTTCTTCAGATAAAAATGTATATTCCATCCTCCAAGGGATTACATACAACGTATGATACAATTAAAACTAATATAAGTCATACAATAGCAACTACTATTTGAAGAAGGGTTACATAATAAAAACAGCTATTGTTGCAAAAATAGAGCATCCAATAAAATTTAAATTCTGAATAGAATAATTACCTATTTAAACAAGAAGATTGTTCAACTGTAAAGACTGCCTTGAGCTGAGCTTGTGGTGATGGCAAGGGTTTATTTTGACAGTATTATGAGGTTGGTTTATCACTTCCAACTTCTGGTTTGTTTTTTATTTTCCAATCAGTTCCAAGGTTGTCTCTTACTTAAGAAATATCCAAGGTTGATTCTACTTAGCTTCTGAGATCATCAGAGGCTAGCCAAATGTTGGCAGTTGAATAGAGAACACAGCCTTACAAATCAAGGCATTTCAGTTTAGATCATCAAGAAATCTTCTCTTTCATCCTTTTCAGTTGGGTTTCTATTGAAGAGGAAAAATCTTAAGAGTATGGTAATCTGGTATAGGAGATTATTGTTATTAAAGTAGCATGAACCTACACGAGTTAAGGTTTAAAAATACAAACTACAATAAGGTTTAATAAATAGGTATAGTAACAGGAAATTCATTTGTGGCAGCAAAACCAGTGATATCAAAATATTGGGCATTAGCAAAGGAGTACCTGACTGTTATAAGATGCTTAGATTGGGGAAAGTCTTTATACTGATTAAATCAGTTCATTATTTATGTTGCTGTTTTCTCCAACTCAGTGCTGTCCACATGAATTACAACTGCTAGACTTACACTGGCTGAGAAGTTGTAAACTTTAGCCAAACTTATCCAGGAAATGACCGATTTGGGAATGTTGCAATATTTATATTGTGACTCCATTGATAAGAGTTGGTGGCAGCATTTGCAGGCACTATCCTCATGTCAGATGAGGCACCACCACCACCACAAAAAAATATTGTCTGATTGTCCTTGGAGTGAATGCAAGGTTCTTTGCCTAGCTTTAGGTGAGCTTCTTAGGAACTAATAATGAGCAGTAGGTCAGATAGAAGGAATCATGGAAGCATTGATAGAATAAAGAAGAATGGAGAATTGCACAACATAGGAGAACAAACCCATCAGGACTAGATTCAGCAGTCCATCTGTGTTTAAAAGACAAAGTCTACTCTTTTGAAGACAGCAAAGTCCACATTTTGGACAAAGAGGACTGCTGGTTTGAAAGAGGGATCAAAGAGAATATCTATGCCAAAATTGAACATTGTTAACTATGTAACTTCTTGACTATGTATCAGAATGGTCAAACAAGTGGCAACTAAAATCTCAATCAACAAATGCTCAGCCTTACACATTGGCAAAAATAATCAGAACACAAAATACAAACTAGATAATCATGACCTTGTTGACGATCCTCACTCAGTAAAGGACCTTGGAGTACTCATCTCTACTGATCTAAGTGCCAGAGCCCACTGCAACAGCATTGCTAAGAAGGCATTAAGAGTGGTTAACCTAATCTTGCGTAGATTCTTCTCTGGTAATATTGTACTTCTAACCAGAGCATATAAAACATTTGCTAGACCAATACTGGAATACAGCTCATCTGTCTGTAACCCACACTACATATTGGGCATTAATACAATTGAGAATGTCCAGAGATATTTCACAAGACGAGTACAACACTCCTCTGTTCGCAACAGAATACCTTATGCCACCAGATTTGAAATTTTGGGCCTAGAAAATTTAGAACTCTGCCGCCTTCAATCTGACTTAAGTGTAGCACACAAAATTATATGCTAATGTCCTACCTGTCAATGACTACTTCAGCTTCAATCGCAACAATACACAATCTCGCAATAGATACAAACTTAATGTAAACTGCTCCAGACTTGATTGCAAAAAAAATCGACTTCAGCAACAGAGTGATCAATGCCTGGAATACATTACCTGACTCTGTAGTTTCTTCCCCGAACCCCAAAACTTCCCCAAAACTTTAACCTTAAACTGTCTACCGTTGACTTCACCCTATTCCCAGTAAGGGGCATGCATAAGCACACTAGCATGCCTACCGTCCCTGTCCTAAAGTCCTCATGTATTTCATAAAAGATCATGTACTCAAAACCATGCTTGTTTGTGCATTTTATATATGCACATTTTATATATGCACATATGTGCATTTTATATATGCACATTAATGTTTATACTTTGTATTCATATACATGCTTGACAAAATAAATAAATAAATAAATGAATCCGTCTCTCAGCAGAGGGGAGGGATACTACATCATCTATTTACAGACTATAACACAGTCCTTTCAACAGTTCCAAGAAGGCTCCACACCCATTTGCACTACTCAGGTGACCCTGATGACACAGACAAACCTCCAGGTAGCCTGAACGACTCGCTAAAAGAATGCAAATGACTAGCTGTCTGCAAGGAGTATAAATCCTTCCATTCCCCACCATCCAGTCAGAGCTCAAGAAGCTTCTTGGATGGGAAGTGAAACGTCTTCAAAGAAAAAGATGTCAGAAAGTCCAATTGACTCTTGAAAAAGTACCTTTGGGACAACCATGACCTGGATGACTGAGAATCTCCATAGACAATGGAGAATGGTCTAGAAATGTTTAGATATATGAAGCAAGAAGTAAAAACAAAAATAAAAATAATGGAAGGGATGACCACGAAAAATAGAAATGACAACAGATGTGACACTGGCAGCCACATGAATGTTCTATCTTTATGCCAAACGTGAGTGATGCATTTTTCGAACAAAAGCTTTACTATGCACTATGAAATAGATTGTATACGCCTTTTATGATCTTCAGCCAAAATATTTTATTACAATGACTATGAGCTGTACACAGCAGCATTTTACTAGTATAAAAGGAATTAAAGGAAAAAAGTAGACAAATACTATTGACTATAATACTGCAAAGCTTTTAACCTAGCCCCAGCTGTCACTTCCTATCCTTTCCTAAATCCAGATTGCAACAAGAGAGTTGTCATTGTTTTTGGCTCATTGTAATAACTTGAATTACCTTCAGCTTGGAAGATTGCCAATGGCCTGCACGACACAAGCAGATATAAACATGTTGCTAAACAGCCTCCAAAGATGCTGCATAGGAAAACATGCTATTTAGAAATTATGCTATTAAATCACACAGATTTGTTTTCTGTTCTATTGCCTTCTTTTTAAGTAGCATTATTTCAGAAGCAAAAGGAGAAGGGGGTGTTTTGATAATAATTCTGCTGATTGATGACTAGTCAGGTTGCCCTTCTTTGTATGATTTCCTTGATACCAGTAATTGCAAGCTGGAAATGCAACAACTATCATCAGTTCATAAATGTGTGTAGATGTGTTACATACATATATTACATTCATTATCTTTCAAAGTTATATTTTGGAAAAAAAGTAAGAAATAATAAGTCAAAGAATTAAAGACAAAAATAAACTAAAGGAAATATGGCAAAGACTAAATATGCATTATATTAACACATTCTCCATAATCCTTCAAACAGTACATTTTTGTCCTTACAAATTATTTTTGCTTTCCCCACATGGATGCACCAATGCTTATATTTCTTTTTTGTTCTTTATGCTTCTCATCTCTTTCTCAGGAGTTCAGTCCAAACTTTCTTACTCTTCCCCTTGACCCAATTTTGTTTTCATATTTTTTTTCAATACTTATTCATTCATAGACTTTATACCTTGATTTATCAGTTACTTCTTAAGTAATCTATTCTGACTGCATTCAGCTTACCTCACTATTTCTCATAATATTCTCAGCCTTTAGTTCCATACACCGAATAAAGCAGATGCGCACTCCATTACAAATCCATTTTCTCTTATTTTAACAATCATTTGTTACTTGTAACAGATCATATGCTACATATTACCTGACCACTACTGTTTATGATCTGAAAATTTTATCCATACATACTCCCATCTTCTGCCAAGGTATACAAATTCCCATACTCTCTCTCTCTCTCTCTCTCTCTCTCTCTCTCTCTCTCTCTCTCTCTCTCTCTCTCTCTCTCTCTCTCTCTCCACACACACACACACACACACACACACACACACACACACACACACACACACACACACACGTCTGTGGGTATGTGTTCTCAAGCAACAACATTGCATCTTTTCATACAAAAAGGTATGCATATTCATACCCATAAGCAACATAACTCTGTTGCCCCAATAATGGCTTATATAAATGTGTATAATGAATTAAAAAGGGATATCACACAGCTTTCTTTCTTACTTTCTGCCCAGCATTTCACCATTCCATTTTTTCTCATGCATGTTTTACTTTTATAATACTTTACCTCTCTTACTGTTATCACCCAACCAACCCTTATCTCCACATCCATTTAACACATTGATTGATTGGTTAGATTCAATTTGATTTAATTTATAAGCCATCCAACTCCTGAAAGAGTTTGGACAGCTGACATAAAAAAATGGAAAGCAATAAAAAGAAATCCTATTTGTCCTGATAAACGCACTCCCATATAATATAAAATACTACAAGCTCTGTATCCTTGGTTGTGGGGTTGGAATCTCATTTGAAAAGACAGGTGTCTACAACAGACAAGGTATGCTTTCTGTGTCTTGATAGATGGTATTGTTTGATCAATATGGTATTGTTTGATAGATATACTGTAGAAGATAGATAGATAGATAGATAGATAGATAGATAGATAGATAGATAGATAGATAGATAGATAGATAGATAGATAGATAGATAGATAGATAGATGATAGACAGACAGACAGATTTAATTAGGGTTTTCTATAGATAATGATTTGGTGAGAGATGAATAATAATAGAATGTTCTAGAATTAAGTCATTTTTTGCTATTTTTTTCCCTCCCAGGACCAGGAATGTTAAAAATGGTTTGACAGAAGATTGTGGCATTTGATGCCTGCCTGGAAAATACTGCTTAGTAAAAACATTTTAACTCTACTATTATATATTCCATACCCGTCACTCAACTCTGCACTTGGGTATGCATGTGCGTGGGGGGGGGGGGCTTTGGTGCTTACTGAGTAACAAATAGTATTAATAAAACCTTTAAATTGTTTTTCATTCAATGCAAGCTTCAATATCCTAGTACCATTTTTTTAAAAAAGCAGATTTCTTGGAAACATATAATGATGTACCGTATATCATGTTTATATAAATTGCAAATAAGTTAGAGCGAGAAAGTTAATGTAGGATTTTTTAAACACATGAATGATTGTTGCTGCCATTCTGAAATATGGCAGGTTTTTTTTTTTAAATGAGGCCCATCTCTTATGTATACTTTATATCCATGACAATTCCCACAAAGCCCATGATGAATTTTTGGGATCCTCATTCCGTAGAGTTTAAATGCTGTTCTTGCAAATCAAGCATCTAAAACATGGCAGGTTGACTCTTATAATTATAATTATCAGCATTCACTGCAGATTCCATCTAATTATATTCAGAAATTCATTATCGATCATCCCTTTAAAAAAAAGACGTCTCACAATTACTTATTTAAAAATTGGTCAGCACCATTCTCTAATAGAGAGACAGTCTGGAGTAGTGGTTAATGCACCAGGCTAGAATCCAAGAAGCTGTGAGTTCTAATTCTGCCTTAACCATACCCATGGTGACTTTGAGCCAGTCACTTTTTCCTCAACCCTAGAAGGAAGCAATGGCAAATCACTTCCAAAAAAACCATGCCAAGAAAACTGCAGACACTAATCCAGAAAGTCATCAGGAGTCAACACTGACTTGGGAAAAAAGCAATCTCCTAACCTCCAGTAATAGCAATAGCAATAGCACTTAGACTTATATACCGCTTCATAGTGCTTTACAGCCCTCTCTAGAGTCTAAGCGGTTTACAGAGTTCAGCATATTGCCCCCAACAATCTGGCTCCTCATTTTACCCACCTCGGAAGGATGGAAGGCTGAGTCAACCTTGAGCCTGGTGAGATTTGAACAGCTGAACTGCTGAACTGCAGTGCTGCATTTTAACCACTGTGCCACCTCGGCTCTTTACCTCATGAATTACTAATGTCATAAATGTCATTCATTTCTATGAGGTATAAAATAAGAAATTATTCTTGGTTTCCAATACAACTAAAGAAAGCATTTGGGTTTCTGTAAAGGAATTGAGGTTTGAGTCTGGAATACTGGGAAAGCTTTCATTTAGTTCAAGATCTTGGACCATGATAAGGGATCGTTTGTTTGTTTGTTTGTTTGTTTGTTTGTTTGTTTGTTTGTTTGTTTGTTTGTTTGTTTGTTTATTTATTTATTTATTTATTTATTTATTTATTTATTTATTTATTTATTTATTTATTTATTATTAAAATGATTTGCCACTCATCTCACCACAAGGCGACTTTGGGATTATGGGAGTTCCAGGACTTGTGTTGGCTCCTCTGTTCCAGGCAGGAATGACCCATTTTGTTAGAAGAAAAAAGAAAACTGTTGTTGGAGCTTATACTTGTGCATAAATTATATTTTTTAAAATGATACATAAAGGTTTTTACCGCCAATGCAGATGGTTCACATCTTGTGAATTGCCATGACCGCATTGCCTGATTGAAGGTATTATAATGTGTATTATCCAGCTATTGTTATCCTAAAATGGGACCGCACAGCTTCTTTGGGTCAAGAGTGTACTTGTCTTTGAATGGCATGCTAGAGGCTATGCTCCAAAAAGGAGGTACAGCCAGATCCAAAACAAATGTAATTGTATCTCTATGTCATTAACATTAAATCCCATTGTTTTTCCTCTTATTACTTAAAATAAACGGTGCCCATTTTTATAGGGGTTTTGGAAAGCGCATTGATCATTTGGGGGGGTCTAAGAATTTCAAACTGCACAATATCAGCTCATAAACTGGAAAGCGAGTGAACCTTTTGTGATGCTGAATCTCTCCATTCTTCTGTCAGCATTGCTTGTTTAAATCTGGTGCAGTAGATAAAATAGGAACAGCAATTCTGGATGTCTGGATGAAGAGGTAGTGATAACTAGATTAATAAGAAGCTGTTGAAAAGGCCACTTGGGGTGAGTGCTTTAGTAATAGCCAGCCTCTAATCCTCTCAACAGGTGTTGTGATGTCACATTGATTGTGTTAAACTAGATAAGATAAGGAGATGGTTCCTGGAATAGCCAGAAAATCCTGAAGATTATCATCTGATTGGCTGCAAAATAAGAAGCTAGGCTTGTGCGTTCCAGTCCATGTAAGCATCTGGTGCTAACAAGAAAAGAAAAGTGGATTAAAGAGGAAGTTGGCTGAAAGTAAATGAGTAATAAACTGTTTCTTTTCTTTTTTTATGCTTTTATGTTGTGCTGAGAAGTCAAACAAAATATATTGAAATTTGAGAACTCTCCCCTTCTTGTCCCAATACTTATAATAAAGTTGAAAATAATATTTCTTTTAGGAATCAAAATGGAACTTTCTATTTTGTGCTGCGAAGGGGGAAAAAATGGCCAAGTTTGATGGTGGATTCAATTTTGCTAAATATCTAGAATATAGTGCAGTGAACAGCAATGACTTTGGTGCTGGGCCCTAGGCCTCTCCTGAAATTCAGATTTAGAGTGTTGTATCATGAAAATAAACAGGAAAAGGAAGGGGCTGTTTCACTTCTCACATGATAGAGTTCAGAACTATGTAGTTGTGAAAAGAAGCATAGTGAAAACAGAACTCAGCAAAGGTTCTCTAGTCTACACCATCATAAATGGACCTTTTCCAACAAGACATTTTGCACCTTTCACATGAAAAGGAAATTGGAGTATGTATGTGGGTGAGCAGAAGTAGCTTGATCTTCAAGTGGGCAGAAGATCATAATGAACTTGCTCCAATGATATTTTAATTACTATTTAAAAATATTAATAATTAACTGTAAGAACCTTTCAAACCGACTAGGTAGCTAAGCTACAACAGGAGCCCTGTGGCTCACTAGTTAAAATGTTGTACCGCAGGCAAACTCCGCCCACAGCCTGGATTCCAGTCCTGATGGGGCTCAAGGTTGACTCAGCCTTTTATTCCTCCAATCTTGATAAAATGAGGACCCAGATTGTTGGGGGCAATATGCTGACATTGTAAACCATTCAGAGAGGGCTGTAAAAGATGGTGTATAAGCCTAAATGCTATTGCTGCATACCTAGAAATAATGCTTTTGTTTATATAACATTTTTTTCCTAAGAGTGTTGCAAAGCAATAATCATTTTCCCCACAGTGTGTCTTTGAACCATGCAAATGCTTCTGTCCTTCTGACTTGCTTGTCAATCAAATCTGCCTAGGCTAGCCTATAAGTTGTCTACTATGACAACTTCAACAAAAGCACAGATTTTTCGGTCAATAATTACCATAATGTGAGTCTGGATAAATAGAGACTATGAAGCAGAGTTCCTTCAGAAATACTTAGCCTGGAAATGAATTATAAAACAACTTGAAATATTTTTTCTTTGAAAAAAAAATGCATACCCACATACTCATCAAGCAATAAAAGAAGACTCCACCATGAAAAGACCTGCCAGAAATGCTTAGAAGAATGTTAAAAATAAACTAAGTCTGCAGTGATTTGATGCCTAGTTAATGTGAAAGCTGCAACCAAACATACCTAAAAATTCCTGGATGTAAAGCAGAATTTTTCCTTGATCTCTGACATGCCAGCTATGAGGAAAACACTTTAAAAATTAGGCCTATAAGATTTAATCAGGTCATTAAAATTAGAATCTGAGCAGTTGCATTCTGATTTTATTTATTTACTAGCTGATGACCCAGCGTTGCCCGGGTATTTATTTATCCCAATCTTGTATTAGACAGGAAAAGGAATGAATTATATCTATAGTGTCAAATCAAAGCTATTTTATTTACAGGGTTTAAAAGTATAAGGACCTTGTTAAAATCCCAGCTATGGAACCTGTGGACAGCTGGGGGATTTAGAAGTGCCACCCCCTGCCTCTGCCACCACCCGTTTTACCATTTCCTCAAACTGGGCCTGGGACTGGAACAGAAATCCCTGAGCTGGCCCATGCTGCAACTCCTCCACCTCTGCTGAAATAGGCTGGGTCTTCTCTCTGGCCTCCATACCTGTTTCGCCTCCATTGGGGTGGTCCTGTCCTTTGCGCGTTGAGTTGAAGTGAAGGACGATCCTGGGAACACGGGCCGAAGCTGTGAGGTGGGGGAGGACGATCCACTTAGGCTGTGTCATGCTCAATGAAAGGCCTCTGTACTGGCCTAATCAGGCTCCCTTCACTTCGTAGGCCTACTGTGTGAGGGAGGCCTAGGCCTGAGTTGGGGCAAAGGACGATCCTGGGAAAACAGGCCGAAGCTGTTCCCTGTGAGATTGGGCCACTGTGGTGAGGTGGGGGTGCGCGATCTGCTTAGGCCGTGGTGCGCTTACTCAAAGCCCTCTGTAGTGGCCTAATCAGGCTCCCTTGGCTTTGTAGGCCTACTGTGTGAGGGAAGCCTAGGCCTGAGTTGGGGCAAAGGATGATCCTGGGAACACAGGCTGAAGCTGTTCCCTGCGAGATCGGGCTGCTGCAGTAAGGTGGGGGTGGGCAATCCACTTAGGCCATGCCATGCTCAATCAAAGGCCTCTGTACTGGCCTAATCAGGGTCCCTTCATAGGCCTACTGTGTGAGGGAGGCCTAGGCCTATTCAGAAAAACACTGAGCTAGGCTCAGTGTACAGAATAGGACGGTTGTTCCAAAAGGCCATCCCTAGGGGTGCTAGGAGTATCTTACCCCCACAGTATTTGTTGCCAAATAGTAAGTCATATGTGTACCAAGTTTGGTTGAAATTGCTGGAGGCGTTCCAGAGTTATGCTGGAACATACAAAACGCTGAGCTAGGCTCAGTGTACAGAACACGACCGTTGTTCTGAAAGGCCACCCCTAGGGGTGCTGGGGGTGTCTTACCCCCACAGTATTTGTCTCCAGATAGTAAGTTATATATGTACCAAGTTTGGTTGAAATTGCTCAAGGCGTTCCAGAGTTATGCTGGAACACACATACATATTTTATTTATATGGCCACACAACTCAATCACAGTGACTCCAGGTGGCTTTCAGAAGAAAAACCCTACATATAAAACCCAATGAATCCCACCCCCTGGGACAACAATCAAATAAACCACTTGGCGGGCTCTGTATCATCTTGGGGTCCCAGAACTGCTGGCAAAACCAGGGGCTTTCAAAAGGGTGGCAAGCTGGGAACCAATCTTATTTCCATAGGGATGATGTTCCATGGGGAGGAAGCCACCACAGAGAAGGCCCTTCATCTTAACAGTGGGGATCCATAATGCATCTTGCCTTCCTGCTCTGGTGGGTCAAGTAGATGTAATTGGGAAAAGACAGTCCTTCAAATAGCCTGGTCCCAAATAAACTAGGGCTGACAAGGTGACAACCAACATCTTGAATTGGACCTGGAAGCAAATCTATAACCAGTGCAGTTCCTATAAGAGTGGTGACATATGTGCAAATCTAGATTTGCACAAAACCATGTGGGGCTGTCACATTTTGAATCCACTGAAGTTTCCAAAAACTTTTCAGGGAAAGCCCCATGTAGAGTACATTGCAGTAGTCAAGATGGGAGGTGACTAGGGTGTGGGTAGCTGTGTGCAGGAATTATTGGTCTAGGAAAAGGCATAACTGCCACACAACCTGCAATTGTGCCGAGGTGGCGCAGTGGTTAGAGTGCAGCACTGCAGGCTACTTCAGCTGACTGCTAGCTGCAGTTCAGCTGTTCAAATCTCACTGGCTCAAGGTTGACTCAGCCTTCCATCCTTCTGAGGTCGGTAAAATGAGGACCCAGATTGTTGGGGGCAATATGCTGAACTCTGTAAACCGCTTAGAGAGGGCTGTAAAGCACTATGAAGCGGTATATAAGTCTAAGTGCTATTGCTATTGCTAATTGTGCAAAGACTTTCCTAGCCATGACTGCCATATGCTCCTTGAGCAGGAGTCATGAGTCCAGGAGACCCTCAGATTACAGGCTGGGTCTGTGTGGGGCAATTCCACCCGATCCAAAATCAAAGATGACAATTTTTCATGGACCAAGGAACCCCAAACTCAACTGGTTGTAAACTTGCCAGTTTCAGGTGGACACTAGTCACTAATAAAGGGCATTTTATGTCACTACAATTACCTAATCTTCTAGCAAGAAAGATGAAGCTAAGAGAAACTATCAAAAACGAACTTGATCTTTCAAGCACAGTGCAAATCTACCGTCTTCCTGATTATGAGATTGAAAACTATCTTTCCTCAGCTTCGGTGTACTAGTTCTCATTCAGCTTACTACTGATTTTAAATGCCAATTCATTATTTCCAATTTCATTTTACTCTGATAACAAGCAACATTGTTGAGCATAATCTGCATATAGTCCAAATACCTAGATAATTTTACGAAGATACTTTTAATAAATATTAAAAAGGTAGGTATGTGATCCTATCTATAGCTTGGCACATATACATCACACAATATAGGTAGAATTGATAAGCTGTGGAACCTATATTAGTATAGTTCAGTGTTCCCCAACCTTGGCAACTTGAAGATATCTAGACTTCAACTCCCAGAATTTCCCAGCCAGCAAATGCTGGCTGGGGAATTCTGGGAATTGAAATCCAGACATCTTCAAGTTGCCAAGGTTGGGAAATACTGGGAGTTGATGTGTATCTTCCTCTTTTCTACCAGAAACTGTGTCAAGGCAATCATTGTCTCTCTCCATCTGCTGGGGTTTTTTGGTTTTTTTTAGCCTGATCCACAAATACTTCCCACCACTGCTAATGATGCTTCCAGAAGAAATGTAATGGAAGTTGAACTCTGTTAAAGCTGGAAGCTTAGGGGATTCTTAATTCTGTTTCAGGATTTAAACCATAGAAGTGGCCTGCATCTGATTATGCATATTTTCTAGTATATGTTCCTCTTTTACGCTTTCATCTTGATTATTCAGCATCTGTGTTACATTGACGTGTCAAAACACATGAATACCACAAGATGTTCTGATATTTTGCTCCTCTGTTAAGTGTGATGCTGCAAAAAAAAAAAACTTTAAAAGGTAGAAGTGTATGTTAGTAAATTGCACATTCTGTCCTGTGTGATGGGTTTTAATTCAGTCTCTTAACAGCTAAGACAGATTCCACAGCAGGGACTTGGCAAAGAGAAAGGAAGCATTAATTTGTTGTGGTTCTTCATGCAATTTTTTTTTCTTTTCAAATTGAAGATTTTCTAGAGAATAAAATCAAGGTCATAAAATGTTTGTTGAAACTTATTTTCTTTGTTTTTAACTAATCAACAAATCTCTAATTATAAAGGATATATTAGCTTTGGCCAAACTTTGCCCCTAGCAGTCCATTATTAGCTTGAGGTTTTTGAGCTAGGCACAAGTAAAAAAGAAAGGTAAGCTCAATCTTAAATGGTAAAAAAAATAGCAAAAAAGTCTACGCCCTTGTCTTTTATTTCCTTCTCTTTTATTTTTTTTAATCCATACCCTACTTCCTGATTTCTGCTTGGGAACAACCTTCTGGACTTGACATACTTTTATCTGATTTAGCAGGACTGCTCTTATGATCGACAGCAAAAGAACAATGCCGTCTCTTTGAATACAAAGGAGTTTCAGAATGAATGAATCACTGTTTTATATACTGCATCCAGTTTGGTTGCCACAATGTAAAAAAGATGTTGAGACTCAAGAAGAAAAGAGATTAGGGCTTGGAGGCTAAAACATATAAAGAATGGTTGCCGGAATTGGATATGGCTAGTTTAATGAAAAGAAGGACTAGGGCCATGATGGTGAACCTATGGTATGCATATCACAGATGGCACGCAGAGCCCACTCTGCGGGCACGCGAGCTGTCGCCCAGCTCAGCTCAACCACACATGTGCGCGCACCTCCTGACCAGCTGATTTTCAGGTATCTGCCGCACATGCGCAGAGGGCGAGGCACATGCGGGAGATGCGTGTGCATGTGCGGGAGTGGGGGGGTCATGTGTGCATGTGCGGGGGTGGGGGAAGTGTGGTGGTGGTGGTGGTGTCCCTAACAGCCCATTTTTTCCCAGAAGGCTGCAGGGAGGCCTGCTAGACCCAAAACAGGATGTGGGGGGTGCAGGCCCCCCACAGCCCATTTTTGGTCCCAGGAGGCTGCAGGGAGGCCGCCTAGGCCCAAAATGGAGTGGGGGGCTCGCATGCGCATGCACGGGGTGGCGGGGTGATGGTTACAGCATGGGGAGGGGATGCAGCGCCTCCCATGGCCCATTTTTGGCCCCAAGAGGCTGCAGGGAGGCCTGATAGGCCCCAAAGGGGGGCATGGTATGCTCCCCACGGCCCCTTTTTTGTAAGGTGACCAGACGTCCCAATTTTGGCGGGACAGACCCGCTTTTTAATGATTTGTCCCGCGTCCCGCATTCTTTTCAAAAAGTCCCGCTTTTTTGAAAAGAATGCCGAAACAGCGGGACGTCTGGTCACCTTAAAAGGGGAAACAAAAGAGAGGTACCGGAAGCAAGTCGGGTGGAATTTCAGAGAGCCGGCTGCCTGCTGGGGAGAGGAGGAAGGGGGGCTGCTCCTCCTCTCCTTCCCCTGTCCCATCCCTAGCCCCGCCCTCAGAGGCACCGCTG
Organism: Diadophis punctatus similis; assembly: GCA_023053685.1. Lineage (NCBI taxonomy): Eukaryota > Metazoa > Chordata > Lepidosauria > Squamata > Dipsadidae > Diadophis > Diadophis punctatus. Next base: position 60,314,125 of record JALIGW010000001.1, read on the forward strand.
CTGTTGGGATGCTGCTGTTGGGAGGGGTGAGGGACGAGGAGCCATCGCCGCTTTGAGCTCATGAGCGGCCCCTCCGGCGGCGCAAACAGCCCTTCCTCGTCCCCTCCCCTTCCTTCCCCCCGTCGCCTCGCTGCCGCCGTTGCCCTGGGGCCAGGCGGGCGACCGGGAGACCGCGGCGCTTGGATGCCTGGAGCTCGCGACCGGTAAGCTGCCGGCTGCCTCCTTTCCCCGTCTCCCGCCTCCCGTTCGTCGCTTGCCAGCCCGGCCCCAGGGCAGCTCCCGAAGGGGAGGCGGGAGGCGAAGAAAGGCCTCCCGAAGGGGAGGCGGGCTCCCGAAGGGCTGCTGGCTCCCGAAGGGGAGGCAGGAGGCGAGGAAAGGCCTCCCGCCTCCCCCCCCACCTGGACGCCGACATTTGCTGTGTTTTGCCCTCTGCGCATGTGCAGCGTTCTGCGCATGCGCAGAGGGCAAAACAAATGGCGGCGCCCAGGCGGGCCCGCCCCCCCGTCCCGCTTTAAAAAAAAAATCTGGTCACTTTACTTTTTTGTCCCAGGAGGCTGCAGGGAGGCCTGCTAGGCCCAAAGTGAGGGAGTGCGGGGCCCCCATGGCCTGTTTTCGGTCCCAGGAGGCTGCAGGGAGGCCTGCTAGGCCTAAAATGAGGTGGGGGTCATGCGCGCATGGGCAGGGTGGTGGAGGGAGCTCATGTGCATGCGCAGGGGGGCAGGGAGCATGGGGGGTCATGCGTGCATGCATGGGGGCAGGGGGACCATGGGGGTCACATGTTCATACATGGGGGCGGGGCAGGCAGGGGGTGTCATGCACACATTGCATTATGGGTGCTGGCACACACGCACACATGCTGTCACGCATGCTTGCACTTTCGGCACATGACAAGAAAAGGGTTAGCCATCTCTGGACTAGGGGGTAACATGATAGCAATGTTCAAATATCTCAGGGGTTACCACAAAGAGGGGGGGTCAACCTATTCTCCAAAGTACCTGAAGGCAGGACAAGACTCAATGGAAGAAACTAAGCAAGGAGAGAAACAACCTAGAACTAAGGATAAATTTCCTGACAGCTAGAACAATTAGTCAGTGGAAAGACTTGCCTCAAGATGTTGTGGATGCTCCAACACTGGAAGTTTTTAAGAAGAGATTGGAAAAACATTTATCTGAAATGTTTTTCCAATCATTATATAGGATTTATATATAGGTATAAATCATATACCATTTATCTGAAATGGTATAGGATTTTCTGCCAGAGTAGGGGGTTGGACTAGAAGACCTCCAAGGTCCCTTCCAATTCTGTTATTCTGTGTTCTGTATTTATATGAGTAAGAAAATCTTATTCCAGCAAAACTAGGGCATCACCTATGAATCCTGAAACTGAGATTTTGGGAAGTGTGCATCCAATTATACTATTTATAATTCATGATGGATTTGATTATACACTATTTTTTGACCCAAAGAAAAGAAAAAAGAAAAGAAAGAATCATGCTACAGGAAGTGTTATGTTCCATGTCTACATGTTTGAAAAGATTGATACACTGAAGTGGAATAATTTCTTTAGACTCAGGGCAGCAGAAAAAAAATAAAAGTTCCTGAATGAATTAGTTAACGGAAGACTTAGGATATATTCCTGTTTTCCAATCCAAATAGAGCTCAAGGCAACTTACAATAATGGAACTGAAATAAAGCAACGGTAATTGAATAAAAATGCAAATTAAATAAAAACACAATTTAAAATGTAATTAAAACACCATTAAAATCCATCAGTAAAAGGAAAAAAATTAAATTAGCCACCAGCTAATTTAAATCTACCTCAGCCATCAAATAGTTTGCATGCTAAACGTCAGCCCAAATAAAACAGTAGATGGATAGAAGCTTGGCCTTAGTTGACCAAAAGTTGCAGAGGTCATGAACAACCACTGGAAATTGTATCGATTGTGTCCCCACTACACCTACTTTCAGCAGGAACAGGGATTAGGATGTCCTGAAACTGTTAAAGCCCATTCTCATCAGGGAAATTATGCTATTTTAGGTAATCTGGTCCCAAGTTATGTAAGTTATCCCTTCACTCTGGCTCTGATTCAATTATATATTGTTTATTTCTTTGTTTATTATATAAAGTTGTATGCCACCCAATTCATATACATTTTATACTATACATACTATTTTAAGTGGTTTTCATTATCTACTGGCAATTTTTCATGGCTTGCTTGTATATTTATTTATTTTAGAAATTTGTATTTTAAATGCAAAACTATCTTTTAGCTCCAATGGCATTGATTGTGTTGCCCTTAGTTGAACTTTTTAGAGGCTTATACACTATGTATGCTTAACACAGAAAATACAAAGCAGGAGAGCAACTTTGCTTAAGGTGGTATATCCATATAGGCGTAGGCATATGATTTTCTGGAGTTCCAAGTCACAGATCAGTCCTTCAGAATCAACAAGACTGCAACATTAGTTAAGAGGATACACACATGTAAAAAATAATACAAATTAAACGAAAAAAGAAGAAAAAAGAAGGTGCAGAAAAGAAAGAAAAAGAGAAAAGAAATGAAAAATAAGTAATAATATAGTAAAGAAAATAAATATATAAAGGAATTCCCTCTTCATTACAAGCATAATTTTTAGTAATTTATTACCTTCTCTTAAAATGCAGCAAGTAATCACTTCTTTGTCAATCCCATCTCATATCTATAAAGAAATCCATGAAGCCTTGTCATTTCAGTCCTGATGTCAGCAAAAGTCCATTAAGGGTTACCAGAGAGATAATAACATATCTATTCTAATCTTGATCACGTAAACCAACTTTATATTCCTTTGTTTACTTCATGATCTTTAGTCCCTTCAAATAATGTCCCAGAATTTGATTTATCTTTATTTTTTTTTCTTCAAAACTTTAACAAAACTGATATAGGAGGAGGAATAACAGCACCTTAGGGTGGAGTCAAAAGAGGAATAAGCCTAGTGTCTATGTAATCACAAATGAACTAAATTCAACACCTCTTGAATTCCTTTGACCCTTATCTAATGCCAAGATATTGCTAACAATTAGCTGAGTAGATTCCTGTGCATAGGAATAAATCAGTTTAATTGGAACTTCATGTGTGGTCCCGATCTTTCATGCCTGATACATCTTTTGTAAAAGGAAGCTTATCTAGGTTACTCTCCTGGTTTGTTATTTTATATTTGTATTTATATTTGTATATTTGTATATTTGTTATTTGTAATTATTAAGCTAAATAATTATAAATTATTTAATTATTATTAAATTATTAAAAGAGCAGAGGTGGGGCAGTGGTTAGAGTGCAGTACTGCAGGCTACTTCAGCTGACTGCTAGCTGCAGTTCAGCAGTTCAAATCTCAAGGTTCGGCAGTTCAAAGCTCAAGGTTGACTTAGCCTTCCATCCTTCGGAGGTGGGTAAAATGAGGACCCAGATTGTTGGGGGCAATATGCTGACTCTATAAACCGCTTAGAGAGGGCTGTAAAAGCACTATGAAGCCGTATATAAGTCTAAGTGCTATTTCTATTGCTAAGACATCAACCAGATGGAAATTTCTTATACTGGTAGACTTAACATTTGTAATAGAAATTAATAAAAAGAAAGAATAAAACTAGATAATGTTGGATGATATATCAAGAATCATTGGTCAACATTAACACAGCCATAGTCAAATTGTTTAATAGCTTAAAAAGTTGCCAATAAGGAACATTTATTGATGGAAGAAGAAACATCTGTAGTCTTTAAAGCAGTACTAGCAATGTTATACGTTTTTCTATAAAAGGAAAAAGGAAGTCAAAATATAAATTGAAGTCCTTTGAGAAGTCAGTTTACATAATTGTAAATGTAATGATTAAAAAAACTATCCAAAATGTTCTGAATATTTTTGTATTGTAATGTTTCAGAAAGAGCCATCAACCTGCCAGAATTGTTTTATGACCATTACTACTAAAGGGTAGTTTTGTTTCCTGTCTCTCTTTCATTTATGGAAAACAAATGTACCAGTTTCTATCCTTTCTTCAGTAGTATAGAACATTTCATAGAATAATTTCATAATATCAGGGACACAAACTCCCAAACTAGTACTTCATTATCACAACTAAAAGAGCTTCACAACAGTGAGACCCTCCCCTTCCCCTCCTTCTCCTTCTCCTTCTCCTTCTCCTTCTCCTTCTCCTTTCCCTTCCCTTCCGCTTCCGTTTCCCCTTTCCATTGTCCTCCTCTCCCCTCTTCCACTTTTATTTTACACTGAGCTGGGGATTCTAATAGATTTTTTCTACTCCAACCTTAGCTTAGTTATTTTGAGGCTGTCATTTTAATTGCATTCTTAATGCCATATGGTGCAGAGTCTTGAGACTGCAATGGGCATTTTGCCTGTATCTAACAAAACATACCTCACACTGTATTATGGCCAGCTATTATATACAGCAAGGGACTTCTATAAATACTATATAAAATGTAATTAAATCCAAAGTTTGTCTATATTGATTTGCTAGAGAGAAAATTCAAAATAGCAAAACCCCAAGTTAGTTCTTTTGCCTAGACATAAATTGCTTCCTTGTGCCAAAATAAATTTGGGGCTGCTGTGCTGTCTTCAAAGCTATTGTTTCTACTTAAGTGGGATTTGCCAGCATTTCTACTCAAAAGGTCACAGTTTGCAGAATGTAGCATATGTATGTTTTTGAAGTTGATCCTCTTTGTTTATCTGTTTTGCGGGAAATTGATAGCCTTGGCAACCAGGATTGAGTTCAATTTCATATCTATAGTGTTTGCAGATTGGAAATTCATGCTAAAGCTGGCTGTGTTCAGACTGAAGAATAACAAGGATTGTGACAGATGACAAGGATTTCAGAAGAAACAAAAAGCAAAGGACATTTTTGGGTGGCTGAGGGAGGGTGGTTGCTTATTGCACTTTTATGATTGGAATAGAGAGAAAGGCACGAAGCCTGTCTTTATATCAGACCAAAGAATGTAGCTAAATTGGCTATCTATTCCCCATAGCCTGGGGAAGGTGGAAGTGATTGCCTTCCATCAGAGGTGGGTTCCTGCCGGAGCCGTCCAATACGCAGCTCCGGTAGGAAGCGGCTGATTGCGCAGTTTGCATGTGACCACTCCGGAGCCCTCTCTGCCGGTCCATTGTGTGTGTTGCCATCTTTTTTCGGTGAATTTTGGGCAATTTTGCTTCTGCGCATGCGCGGAAGCAAAATCTCGCTGAAATCTCTCTCTCTCTCACGTCCCCTCGTGAGATTTTGGCGTGATTTTGCTTCTGCGCATGCATAAAAGCAAAATTGTGTGAGGGGGCGCACACGCATAGCGCAAGCGCGCGCCTGAAACATGGAGATGCACGCGCAGGGCACCGGCACCAGTAAGGAAGCAACCCACCGTTGCCTTCCATTCTAATTTTAATCTTATGGTACTGAAAATGAGACCAGAAGTACTGGGAAAAGGAAGGAAAAAGCTTTGGCTGGTTCTAGGCCAGAAATAGATTTGTTTTACATGTTCACAATAACGGAAATATAGATGGTCCTTGACTCACAACAATTTGCTTAGCAACCATTCAAAGTTACAAGGGCTCTGAAAAAAAGTGACTAATGATTAATCCTGGCACTTACAACTCTTGCATCATCATCATTATCACAGTCATGTGATCAATTGGCATGGCTACTTGGCAAATGGCATGCCTTTACCATGGTTGTAGGATCCCTAAGGTGATGTGATCGCTATTTGTGATCTTCCCACCCAGCTTCCAACAAGCAAAATCAATGGGGGAATCCAGATCCGCTTAATGACTGCATAATTCACTAAACAATCATGGCATAAAGGTCATAAAATCAGGCAAACAACCCCCTTAGATAGCAATGGAAATCCCCCCCCCCAGTTGTCGCCATAAGTTGAGGACTGCCTGGAAGTATATTCAAGGATGGCATCTAGGAACAATTTCCTCTAAATGCATCATCAATTTTCCTGGTGCTGAAAGACAGTGGCTAGAATGGAGTATAGTTCTGCTGGTTCTTTAAAATGTTATGCAAAAAAGCAACCACCCAACATTTTGAGTAGCTCTTGCCTCTTGGGTCCTTTCCTTGTGCATATAAAACTCCTTGTACAGTTCATTTCACCCACGATGTTTGGGTTAGAGTGTGGGGAAAAACCCAGATTCAGTTGCTACTGTTGCATTTGCACACGTGGTTGTCCTGGCTGGCTTTCATTGTGGATCAAAAGCTTTTAGCTTTTGCCATTGATCCCAGGTTCTACGGTCATTCAATAGCTGCGCTGTTCAATAGCAAGTTTTGAAGGTTTTTTTAAAATGATGTTTTATTTATTTTAAAACCATGTCAGAGAATCAGGGGGGGGAAACCCCATGACAATGCATGCATTGTCAAAGAAAAAAAAAGCACATAGTAAGTGTTTTTAAGTGAAAATATACAACAAAATAAAAAAGTATAATGTTTCATTTTAGCTGTAAATATTTATAATTCTATATATAATTATCTAATGCATTATTCACATACACACATAACATTTATGTAACTATCATGTTTTTTAATCTACTGAATTTTGTATACATGAGCCCTATCTTTCATTATATTTGTCCTTATAAAGTCTATGTCTATAGGCAATCTGCTATAGGTGGCAAGTGCAATCAGGTCTTCAAACCACTGAGTGAAAGAGGCAGCAATTTCTGAAGCTTTAAGAATAAACATTCCTCTTGATTTATCTTCCCAGCTCTCTGGTTTTTAAAGGGTGATATACTGTATATCGTAGCTACCAACAACTTCATAATATATTGACAATCAAAAGTTCCCTGTCACATGTACATTTAAAGAACTTATGTTCTCAGAGAAGCCTTCAGATTTGCATTCCATACGGTAACCCATCAGACCCAGGAATTCTTGCCTCTCTGATAACTTTGAATGTAAAAAATTAAAATAGTTGTATTTTAGAAAGGTAAGAGGCTACTTGTAAAATGTCTGAAGAATAGCAAGATAACACTGACATTTTTAAGATTAAGCAGGAATGACTATGCTTTATTTTATATCTTTTGGTACTCTACAATTTCACACACTTCATAAATATAGGTATACTTACAAGGCATAAACATAAATCATGCAGGCCTATTGGAACCATGACATTTGACAAATGTGATTGCCTCAATGACACAGATATGAAAACTGTAGTCCATGAGCTAAATGTCTTCAAACCAGAGGTGGGTTCCTGCCGGTTCGGATTGGTTCTATAGAACTGGTAGTGGGAATTTCCCCCTGCTCGCCGAACTGGCAGCGATGGCCGGCTGGACACACCCCTGAACCGGTTCTCTCGGCGGCGTCATAGGTGCCACCATCTTGTTTTTTGCTTCTGCGCATGCGCAGAAGCTGATTTTCGCTTCTGCGCATGCGCAGAAGCTCGGTTTTTAGCACTGTGCGTGCGCCCATGTGGTGTGTGAGGAAGCAAAATGGCAGTGAGGTAAGTCAGAACCTCCCCATGCTTCAGACCACACCTGAAATACTGCATCCAGTTTTGGTCACCACATTACAAAAAAGGTGTTGAGACGTTGCCTAGAGGTGGAGCTCTTGCCTCACAATCAGGAGGTTGTGAGTTTGATCCTAGGTAGAGGCAGATGTAGGGTGTCCTGGTTGGGCAGGGGGTTGGACTAGATGACCTGCAAGGTCCCTTCCTACTCTGTTAATCTGTTAAAAGCAACTAAGATTATTAAGGGCCTGGAGATTAAAACATATGAAGAACAGTCACAGGATTTGGGTGTAGCTAGTCTAGAGAAAAGAAGGACTGCAGTGACATGTTAGCAGTATTTCAGTATTTGCCACAAAGAAGAGGGAGGTCAACTTATTTTTCAAAGCACCAGAAGGCAAGAGAAGAAACAATGGATGGAAACTAATCAAGGAGAGAAGCAACCCGGAATTAAGGAGAAACTTCCTAACAGTGAGAACAATTAACTGGTGGAACAGCTTGCCTTCAGAACTTGTGGGTGCTTCATCACTGGATGCTTTTCAGAGGAGACTGGACAACCACTTGTGTGAAATGGTATATCCTGATTGAGCAGGGGGTTGGACTAAAAGACCTCCGGGTCCCTTCCAACGCTATGTTAAGATATTCATGAACTGGGAGAGCCATGTTAACAAGGTTAGCGAATGAATAGGCATAACAACTAAGTCAGCCAATGGGAGCTAACCACTTCTGAATCTGTGCAGAAAATCAAAACTGAAAACTTAACCTTAAGACTGGGCATGGCTCAGTCCACTCTGCACTCTCTGTCCACCCTCTGTACAAGCCCACTCTGTGCTTGTCTGCTCTGCTGAAATGAAACTAACTCTCCTGCTTGTGTTTACTTGAAGAAATAATCTACTTATGGTAATGTATGTATGTATGTATGTATGTATGTATGTATGTATGTATGTATGTATGTATGTATGTAAATGAATCCAGCTGAATCAGTCATCTGTGTGTGCTTCTGAAAATTGATTTTTCTGCAACAAACTCTGATACTCTATTCTGTTCTATTCTAATTCTAGTTCTTCCTCACTGGTTCAAAAATCTTTTAAAACATCCTTTCATTCTCCTGAGACTCCCCAGTCACCCGAAACTTTCACATAACCCATAATCAACCCTCTCTGTTCTTTACTTCCAGCCCAAGACCCCTAAGTCCTGAATGTAACCAATAATGGTCATGAAAACATTTGCACACCAAAAGCTCTATATAGCACTTCTTTTCTAGTTTCAAATCCAGGTACATACTTGAAAGGGGTGCAGCATGCAGGATGGTAGATACAGTTATGTTCCTCACCTATGTTCGTTTGATAGGAAGTCAAGTTTCTGTTTGTTTATCCAATGAAGTCAAATTTGCTCACAAATGCTAGTAAAGCTTTTCTATGCTGTTGTCTTTCTTTGAAATTATTTTGCTAAAGAACTGTGACTTCAACATAAGTACCAGGCTGTCCTAGGAGACAGCATATTTGAAATGTTCTCTCACTGGTTGCTAAGAAATATTCTTTGGAAGGCAAATAACAGCTTTGGGTTTGGAGGTGGTGAATTTCATTGGGACCATGGAAAGGTTCCACTCCAGGCCAATTATAAACACTCTTCTTGGATTAGTCTTGGAAAGAATTCTGTTCCATCTTATCCTTAGTTATTCTACTTCAAGAGAGCTACTTGAATCAACTATCCAATGCCAACATGGGAAAAAAGGTCAGGACTAATGTTGTTGCTGGATCTTCTGTCTTTTCATTAATTCTTAAGGCTATTTAAAATCACTTTTTGAAACTCCCACCTAAAATAGTTCATAGGTGGTCCAAGTCTAAGAGACCACAAATATATATTATCTGAGCATTTCCCCAAATAAAGTGCAAAAAAATGTTTTTTTAAATGGAAGTCTTGTTAAACAAAGAGGAAAAAGGGAGAAAATGAAAGTATTTTTTTTAAAAAAGAGGGTTAAAATAAATAATCAAATACTAGCATTGTACAAATACTTTGAAGGAAAACCTTTGAGATGCTTTTCTTTCAATCATTAACGCAGCCACATCTTTTTTTCAGGTCATGCAGCTGTTCAGGAGATACACTTGGCTGTCTCTCAACCATTCTGCATGCACAACTTGGTTTAGCATTTTTCCAGAGATGTAGGACACTAGCCAGGGAATTAGATGGTCTATGGAATAACAATGAAATTGCTGAATTAATGATTTGCTTTTGCTTTTACTGCACAACATGTTTTCAGGAAGGAAATCAGAAAAATTGACCAACTAGAAAGACCAGAGAGGAACTTCAAAACGATATTCATAAATTGAAAGTGAATAAATAATAGGTCCAAATAATGTCTTTGAAGGATGTTCAGAATTACAGCAGCTTGATCTAAAGCTCTGTAAATGTTCTGATACAGGTTGTTCACATCTGGAGCCACTTGTGCTGTGTTCTCTCATTAACTAACATGGAAAAACAACATTAAAGAATATATGCTGTTCAGGATTGAACCATTTGGTTCATGGTGTTCTCTGAGCTTGGTTGTTTTCCTAACGACCTTTCATTATCAGGTTAGGTCACATCATTAGTGATGCTTTTTGATGATGTGACCTAGCCTGGTAACAAAAGAACTGCAGGAAAACAGCAAAGATCAGAGAACACCAAGAGCCCAATGAGACGACATTTGCAGGCTAACTAGACATTTATGAGTGAAGGGTGCCAAAGTCTACAGAAATCAGTGTAGGAGTTTTGAATTATGATCCTTTCAAATTCTCTTTTAAAAATAACCTTTAATTTTCTTGGTTTGGGGCATATTATGTTAAATTTCAGCAATAGCCCCTATAGTAAAGAAATACCTGTGCCAAACGTAGACATCTAGGTTGTTGTTTTTTTCCAGCGATAAGAAAGTTTGTAAAGAACTATTCTGCCATTCCCTGAAAGTAGTGAAGCTGATTATTGAGATTTTTTTCTCACTTTCCTTTCCCATAAAACAAATCACTTGTTAGACAATGATGGCTAATAGAGATAGTCCTCAACTTACAACAGTTCATTTAGTGACTTTCAGAGTTACAACAGCACTGAAAAATTAACTTATGGGCGTTACAACCATTGAGGCCTCCCCATGGTCATGTGATCAAAATTCAGATGCTTGGTAACTGACTCATATCCATGAGTCAGTTACTCTATCTATATCTATATATCTCATATCTATGAGTTAGTTGCAGTATCCCCGGATCACATAATCATCTTTACCTTCCGAGAAGCAAAGTATTAAAGTTTGTTGCAAAATCAAAACCAGAAGCACACACAGATGAGTGATTCAGCTGGATTCAATAACTTATTTATAAACATAATAACAGATGAATTTACAATACCATTAGCAGATTCTTTGTTCAAGTAAACACAAGCAGGAGTTAGCTTCATTTCAGCAGAGAGTACAGAGAGGGGAGTGCAGAGTGCAGAATGAACTGAGCCACACCCAGCCTTAAGCTTAAGTTCCAGTTTCGATTCTCTGCACAGACTCAGAAGTGGTTAGCTTCCATTGGCTGACTTAGTTGCTATGCCTATTCATTGGCTGACCTTGTTACCATTGGCTCTCCCAGTTCATGAATATTCTAACACAAAGTCAATGGGGAAACCAAATGCACTTAGCAATCACGTTATTAACTTAACAACTGCAGTGATTCACTTAACAACTGTGACAAGAAAGATTGTAAAATGGGGCACAACTCACTTAGCAAATTTCTCACTTAGCAATAGAAATTTTGGACTGAATCGTGATCATAAGGCAAGGACTACATGCATTGCCCAAACAAGATGAAGCCCATCCCTATCTCTGTATATCTGTACAAAGATGATGATTGAATGGGACAATGTCTCTGAAACTCAACTTTCAATATAACTTGGCATCTACATACAGCAAAGGTAAAGAAGTCTTCCCTTCCTACTTCTTCCCTGCTTTGCTATTTTTTTTACAAAGATCTGAAGTTTTACAGATACTTAAAGACCCAGCAGTGAGATCCAGGGATTTGGCCAACTCCAATATCCTTATCAAATTTTCCCACAAGAGCATTTCTTTCCAGGATTTCATATGTGAAATATATCACATAGGCAATTCAGAAAATTATCTAGATCCACTATTGCTTGGTCTAATATTACTTCAGGATAAATTGGTAGATAATCATATCAAGTATAAAATTGTTAACCTTGTGTGAATCAGCTGTGATTTGATTCAAATGGGAGAGTAAAGACTGGAAGGTGACATGCTTCAATCTGAACCTGAGTACAATTTGCTTTAAAAAAACAAAAAACACAAAAAACCCCTATGATTTATAGTGAGAAAGCATTAAAATCACAGTGAAGACAGAATGATGAGCAAGACCTCCTGCTTATTTTATCCATTCTGCCCCAAAGTGAAACAGCCATAAGCATCCAGAGCAAAGGGGAATGATGTCATGTTGCAGGCTGTGCCCTTTTGTATTTGCACTGTGATGTTGTACACAAGGAGTCGGTTTTTTGCTCTGCCTATGCCTGCAGATGTTTCAGTTTTGGGAAGAAAGGGCTGAAATAAGCAGGAATCATGTACCCTTTCAAGGATGTTAACCTTGCCGTCTTTCCACTGGGTTCTTCCAAGGGAATTTCTACAATGCATTTTTTGAAATGTCAACCTTATACTACTTTTTAGCACAAAGACGAGGGAGAGAAAAGTACAAGGCAATAGCCTTCACATTGTCTAGCAAACCACCTATAGACAAGTGGGCTGAATCCTGAGATCCTACTTTATGCATAATTCTATAATGCACAAAGTTAAAAAACGTAACCTTTCAAAACTCCCTTTTTTAAAAAAACAACAACAACAACCCCACAACTTTGTCTTTCAACATGTTTTTCTGCAGTGTTAGGTTTGATGTATTACTGAGGATTGGGCGCCATTATGGGTAATTCTTTTTTGCTGCCTCTGATCACTGGATTTTCTGGGATGCCAGAAGATTTAGCATATCAGGTTGGAAGTCTGGACTGTTTTGGATAGGGTTCCACTGACATGGACAGGATATCTCAGCAAAGTGTTCTGGGCAGACTTAGAAAAAATGACTATTGATTTGCCTAATGAATAGAGAAGTTTCGCTGCTTCTGATCACTGGGATTTCTGAGATACCAGGAATTTGACTCAGCTGATTGACAAATATGGCTCTTCCATTTAATGACCCTGTGGCAGATTGGAGTAGATCAACACCATCTGCTATCCTGTCACATGACTGTCCTGGCATGCAAACTGTACTTGTGGATGATAACTTGAGTCTGCGAAAGAGAAGAGAGAAGGGGTTGCTTACAGAGAGAATCTCTCACAGGAGGGAAGAAGACAGAAATGGGACAAGAAGCTGGCAAGGAAGAGTTGAGTTGAAGTTGAGGGAAAGAATGAAGGGGGAAAAATTGAGTGAGCCAAGATGGAATAAGCATTTTAGGTTGCTGAAGAGATGCAAGTTCATTATGGAAGGAAGATGATGCAGAAGTTTTCTCTTTCCTGTGCAGATATCCAGAGAGATAAGAGGAACCACAACAACAACAAGAAGATCCAGGTGTTGCTAGCCATGATAGTATGTCAGCTTAGTTTAAAAGAAGCCCTTTGTAGTAGCTCTTTGGGGAATTTAGTAGCAACACATTTTAGGGCAGAGACATCTCAGAAGAAACACTGTTTTGAACAGAGAGATGTTATTTCTAGTCAAACCATGAAGTAATTTGGTATATTCCAGCCTTGTTTGAACATATATAGAGGAAGGATGGCTGTTTGGATGCATTAACTGAATTTTGCTTGCTTAGCTATTTGATTGGAAAAAGTACTCTTTCAAAGAAATGAATGTTTATGCTTGATGTTCTAAAAATGAAGGAAAAATCATGATGGTTCATAAGAAACATTTAGCATGCTATTCTTGAGCATACTTCAGAATTTACAATTCCAAAATCATGAGCCATAATATCATGGTTATATCTTGCTGGAATGTATTTCATAAAGTTATACTGTATACCTCTAACTAGAAGTTTCTAAGAATTAATAAAGAAGAAAGTAATCCACTTACTGACTTAATAATGTCTAATTTCCTAGGCAAGACTGGCCAGATACTGAATCCTAACAAACTTTAACAAACAATGTTTAAACTAATGTTAGAGGCTGAACCACAAATTATTCCACTGATTTTCAGTTTCCCAAATAACATAAAGTAATGCATCATTGTTTGGGGGAAGAAACTGTTTTTAAAATTTTATTTTGTTTTAGGATTTTATGATAAAATACATGTTATCTATAGCAGTATCCCATTTTTTTCTAGTATTATTTCTGGTAATTTTCTTGTTAGCTGATGCGAGAGACACTTAAGTACATTGAATGGAGTTACTACAGGTGGGGGAGTAAAGGCCAAGTTGTAGAAAATAAAGGATGTGGAAAATAGAGAAGACTAAGTAATATGGAGATAACTACAGAAAACATTAAGTGGCTATTACACTCATACCTTCATTTTTATCTAAACAAAGTTGCTGTTTCAAGTATATATTCCTCTTTTGCCTCCTTAGGATATAAATAAGATATATTGATTGATCTGATAACCATAAGCAATTTCCTTGACTTTCCTTTATCATTCTAATTTTTGTTCTACATCCAGAAAGAGATTTCAATATTGAATAAATTTGGACTACAATTATAGTGCTTTACAAAAGTGCCTTCTAATGAAGCTGACCTAAAAACAAAACAAAATAACATCCAAAGCTCAGTAGACTTTGCATGTTGAGATCACACAATGGACTTCTCCATATAGTTTTGCATGTGATAGTTGTTTTAGATGCTCTGCTACTACAGGATGGGGAATCTGTGGAGTCCAACAGCCTGCTAAACTATAACTATTGACTGCTGGTGAACAGGAGACATTGAGTCACTGTCTCTTTGTTAAGACTTCATGTAACCACTACCAGAATGTTACCTCTGGTTGTCCCAAGTGTGCTTTTTCAAAAGGACTTTCTTTGTTTTCTTTTCTTGAAGATGTTTTGCCACTCATTCAAGAAGCTTCTTCAGTTCTGACTGAATGATGGGGAATGCACAACAACAGCAGCTACTGACTGGATCTCCAAACTTGATATTAAGCTTTGAAATGTTATTTCTGTTTCCATTTTTAGGTTTTTCTTACTGCTTTAACTGTTTTTAATTTGTAAAAATGAAGTGTTTTAATATTGTGTGTGACCAGCCATATGCTAAATAAATAAAATGGGGAATGGAAGGATTTATATCCATCTATAAATCCTTCCATTCTCCACCATTCAGTCAGAACTGAAGGAGCTTCTTGGATGACAAGCGAAACATCTTCAAGAAAAAAGGAAAGAAAGTCCAGTTGTCTTTTGAAAACGCACATTCTAGATCAGAGGTCTCCAAGCTTGGCAACTTTATGAGGTTGGCTGGCTGAGGAATTCTGGGAATTGAAGTCCACACCTCATAAAGTTGCCAAGCTTGGAGACCTCTGTTCTAGATGACAGAATCCATAGGCAGTTACGTCTGGTTGTTCTTTTATTAATCCAATGTTTTCATAACATTCTGTTATCCTTCTCATAAATAGTCCATCCACAAGCCATGCTTGCAAGCATTTTCTTAACTTTGAAAACCAACAATCACAAACTCTTCATTATGTTATGGTGAATGCAGAGGAATAGTTTAAACTCTGGTACATAAGGCATAAGGATAACATCTTTCTTTTGTATTTATGAAATGTTGGCAGGTCCATTGTAGACATTACATTTTCAATTTTTTTTTTAATGTCTTTATTACATTTTTCTCTTTCTACATGTCACAGTAATTTTTAAGCAGATCTACAGCCTTTTACATACATTACTTTTATATTGATACATTTTGTACATTATCTTAAAATATTTTCTAATTCTACATCTTCGTACACTTTCTCTTCATCCTTCTGTCATCAATCCAATCATACCACTTTCCCCATATTACATAATAATCTGAATCTTTTTGTCCTTTAAGTTCTATTGTTAACTTATCCATCTCTGGGCATTCAAATATTTTTTTAATTATCAAGCTCTCGGTGGGTGTGTTTGCATTTCTTCAAAATTGACCATAAGCAATCCTAGCTGCAGTTGTAATATGTAAAATCAAATATTTAGAGTTTTTATCATATTGTCCTTTAAATATCCCTAACAAAAAGATTTCTGGGGTGAATTCTACTGGTAACCTTACTACTTCTTGTAGCCAACTATGTATCCTTTTCCAGTATTTCTTCGTTTCTGGGCACAACCACCATGTATGAAAGAAGGTACCTTGCTCTTTTTTGCATTTCCATCAAAGCAAATTTAAATTTGGGTATATCTTCGCTAGTCTTGAGGGGGCCAAATGCCAGAGATAGAACATTTTATAGTGGTTTTCTTTATAGGATACCGATTTTGTTATTTTATAATTTCTGTTCCAAATTTGTTCCCAATCAGCCAAATGAATATTATGTCCCACATTTTTCGCCCAAGCTATCATCGTCCCCTTTGTTATATCTTCAGCTCTGTCAAATTGTAATAAATAGTTATATATTTTTGTAATCATTTTTTCTTCTGTGCCCGTCAAAAGTTTATCTAATTGTTGCATCTCTACCTCAATTCCAAATTCATCACTACCTTTCTTATATCTTGATTGGAGTTGAAGATATGGCCACCAATCTATAGTTATGCCCTTTTCCTCCAGCTCCTGTCTACTTTTTAATTTCCCGTATCCATCTAAAATATCTTTATATTTAACCATTTTGCACATATCTATCGTATTTGGGTGGCTCATTCCTCCATAGTGGCAGCCAGTTGGGGATTTTCAATTAATGGGTTTTTTTGTCTCCTGCCATATTTGCATCAGTGAATCTCTTATCTTATGTCTATGGAAGTATTTTTGTGGTTTATTTTCTTTGTCCCACGGAAATGCGTGCCATCCTTTTTGTAAGTCGTGGCCTTCCAAGGTTAATATCCCTTTGTTTCTCAAATTGACCCAGTCTCTAAGCCATACTAATGATGCTGATTTGTAGTAGTCTCTCCAATCTGGGAGCCCAAAGCCACCTTTATCTCTACTGTCTTGTAAATCTATTAATTTTATTCTCGGCTTTTTACCTTGCCATATAAATTTCAAAGTCATTTTATTCAGATCAGTAAAAAAAAATTGTCCAATTTTATAGGTATGGTCTGAAAAAGATAAAGTAATTTTGGTAGGACGTTTATCTTAATAGTTGCTATCCAACCTAGTAAAGATACTTGCAATGCCCCCTGCCTCTCCAGGTCTATTTTTATTTGTTGCACTAATTTCTACATTTCCAATTTAATTCTAGTGATTCCATAATGAATTAGTTATTTGCATCCTTTTTTCCTTTATGTTTTGTTCCCAAATGCATGGATATTTCAATTCTATTTTGTTGATTGCTAGATTATATTTTTCCTACATATATGCACAGAGATCAGTTATTTTTGGTTTTAAAATTATAAACAACATGCACAAATATTTTAGGAAAAATAACATAGGCATGAATTGAGAGAACTTGTTAGTATTCCATTCTTTTAGCAAAGGTTCTATCTGTCCCCCATTGATGGTAATGAGATTAAAATCAAGTTTATGGATTTTGGACAAACAAAACATCTGTCTAGATTAAGGAGGGTGATATAAGTCAAATGCATTCTAATCAGCTTGCTAGTTGGCCAAAAATATTTTTATGTTGGCCTTTTAAATTCCTTTCCCCTTGGCATTTTCATTGCAGATTCTCCATTCTTAGTAGATTGGAAAGTCACATTAGACAGAAGTCCACCTTAAGGGAAAATAGAAAGCCTATTAAACATGAGTGGCAGGAGATTCAGGAAATGCTGTAACTGGGGAAATTGTTCAAGGCATTTATATACATTTGTTTCTTAGAGAATTGCATGGCATGAGAAGCACAGATATTGGATGGTAATTGAGTTTTCATTATAGCTTTTGCATGAAAGTGCATGAGCTTGTTTTAAATAGCCAGCCCCATGACCTATGGCTCTGTGCAATTATCATTGCAATGGGCAAAGATAGACCCATGGAACCCCAGCAGACTGAGGTTGTGGCAGTGATCGAAACCCTCACCATTTGAATATGAATGCAAGTATCTAAGGGAAGGAACTTCAATCATGTATTGTGACTATGAATTTGCTTATTTTGACATCCCCTTAGGGGTGGGTTCCTCCTGCTTCAGACCGGTTCGCCCAAACCGGTAGCAACCTGCTGGTGTCACGATGACATCACCGACCCGGTTCGGTCGGTGCCGGTTCATGGGCGCTGCCATCTTTTTTTTGAAATTTTTTTGAATTTTTTTTGAATTTTTTTTGAATTTTTTCTTCTTCTGAGCATGCACAGAAGCCGAGTTTCTGGCACTGTGCATGCGGTTACCATCTTTTTTTGGGCTTTTTCCCACCCGGATTTTTCGGCACTGCACATGTGCATTCGTGTGAAGCGGTGCACGCCCATGAGGCACGCCCATGAGGCGCGGGAGGAAGCGAACTGGCAGCGAGGTAAGTTAGAACTCACCCCTGCATTCCCTCCATGGACACTGCTGACATGAAAACCAATGCTGTAGAGACACTGATTGTGGTCAGGTGGCAATAACTTGTTTCTCCCCCCATACAACCAGAAATAAAACAAAGGAAGAAACTTGAAAAATATATATAGAGAGAGATGTACTAACTATATGACATACAACAATAGTTAAATATGTTTGAAAAATAATACAGTTCAGACTTTCATTCTAGGAATCATATCATTTACTCTTTCAATTCTGTTTATCAAGAGCCAGTTCAAAAGCCGATTTCATCAAACTAGGCTGTGGTATTTGGTATGTAAATGTTTTTCCAGGAATATGCAGCAATAGTTTATAACAATTTGGGCATGACAGATCTGAAGTTCTAAGTAAGTAGATAAAGTCCAAATTTAAGGGATCCAATTTATCAACAATTAATATTTTCAAATCTAATCTCTTATTAAAATGTAATTGACCATATCCAACCAATATGGAGTAACGAATATATATATAACCAAATAATGGGGGTTAATGTTTCCAACACTTCACATAGCTATATATTTTAATTATTCACTGATGAGTCCTGTGGTTCCCTAAAATAAAATGCTGATTGATTAATCTCATCAGTTTATACTAAATATATTTAACATTTAAAAAAAAACTGTGATAGAATTGAATGGTGATCACAGTATAATCAGAATTATATCAGAATAATGAAAATTCTGCATGAGGAAATTGTGTTATGGTTATTTAAGAGTGACCACTGAATGCCTCAGCATCATAATCTGACTTGTGATGCAAAATTAGTGTTTAAAATCTTTCATTGCCTGTAAAAGAATCTGCTCTTTTTCCATCTCATTTTCAAGATGCTTTTGAATTTCTTCCCCAGCTTGTAGTCTCCAGAGGTCTTATCTCAATTCCCACAACTGTTTCCCTCTCTTCCTTGTTTGCAATGTAAATGATATATACACCGCTTCTTTTAAAAAAATCAGTCTACTCCCACTATTTTCTTGCTTGTCTTATCTGAAACCATAGAAGATCACTACAGTAGCAGTGTCAAACTCACGTCATCACGGCAATGTCATGTGACGTATCGGGACTTTTTTTCCCTTCGCTAAACCCGGCATGGCCATAGCCAGCGCGTGACACATTCAGCCTATGGGCTGGGAATTTGACAGCCCTGCACTACAGTGTTTACTTCTTTCCCACTACCATACTTCACTATAAGGGGACTGACATCTCAAATTCCAGTTATCTAAAACAATATTATTGTAAATTTCCATTATTTTTACTTGCGAAAGTTGCCTTCCTTTAATTTCATTGACATTTTTTTGCCTCCTAAATAGATTCTGAGATGTTATTTACACATTGAATAAAACATTGAATTAAAAAAAAGGAAGCATAGGTCGTTGTAGATTTAATCCCAAAAGCAAAGGGGGAAATTCTTTCTTGTATTTGTTATTTTATCTGGCTGATAATGTTCTTTGAAATAAATTAAGCTTGGAGTGAAGGCAGGATTTTCCACCTTCGGGTTATGTTTCAATGCTCATTCAATTTACTGGCCTGGCTGATTTAGCTGCCTAGAGGCAGCATATTACAAAAAGGTCCAGAGAGACTCATCAGAAAGAGCCAGATAGCACCTTTTTTTGACTAAGAAATTTTATTAAAAAGCACAAGACTTTGCAGCTCACTTCATCGGGTGCAATTTTTTTATTCAACAAAAAATGCTACCAATTTTCCATCATGGCTTTTCTGCTACAAGAAGAATCATATAATCTAAGCCTGTTTAGCAAAAATAACAGTCTTATGTTCTCTTAAAGACTAACAGCTTAGTTAAGGCAAAAACTTTTGTGGATAATTGCACTTTTTGAGATGCATGAACTATTATTCTCAACTAGGAAGATCTATAGCATCATCATTAGCTGAGAGGAGACATAGTAAATGTGCACAAGCAGTGTCCATCATTATAATAATAGTATTTATAACACAGGTATGACAATAGTGAGTTTGCATCAGTCAGATGATTAACATGAATACTTGGTCTCTTGTTAATGCAGAAAGCATATTGTCCTCTGCATTTATGTGGTACCGCTATATTTGAATTTTTGGGGAAAAACGTGATTTGGCTGGCAAAGCAAAATATAATATGTTCCTCTTTGGAACACGAGCAGGTGAAGATGAGCAGACCTTGTCACAGGAGTGTCAGAATAAATTGGGGATGGAATTAATATCTGGATCTTCTGCTGTGCTTAGTTCCTGTGTCTCTATTATTGTGACATAGTCTCTTTTTTGTTCACTTACCACTATTTAAATAATACCAAAGCAAGTGAGACAGGTTAGCCTCAAGATTAGGATCCTGGTTTATTCTTATTATCAGAAGACTCAAAGGAGAACATTATGTGCCAATTCTCAGCCTAATGAAGCCACTTTAAAAATATTGATGCTTTCCAGAAAATATAGAGGCACTATGTCAGTCTTATGAAGTAGACAAGACAAGAAACACAAACAGAAGAGTTGATTCTACTTTATTGTAAAGCTTCATTAACAGTATCTTGTGAATCTGGAAGTACCTATTTCCTTGGTCCATCCCCTTTACAGTCCTAGAAACTAGGGAGGGTCTCTTCTGAACCTCTTGCCCTGTCCACATTCCTGCTATGGACTCTGCTACCTTTTATGTTACATTCTCAGACTGAAGCACATAGGCTTCAGTCAGGTCCTCCATTTTGGAGGGAAAATACTGACTGCTGATTGGCTAGACTGTCTGGCAGCTCCCTATAAAAGGGTTGGCTGTCAGACAGAGCCTTTGCTGGATTGTAAATAGTTGCCAAATAAAGAGCTGTTGTTTTGAAGCCACTTCTGTCTGCCTCTTCCATTCACCCTAGCTAACATTTTATCTGACAGTTCCCTTGGCTCATTTCTTTGCCCTGACTCCCAAGCTCTTTCCCATATACCATTACATCTTCTGAGGTTTAAGATGCACAAAGCTTTGTTGTTTTCATCTCTTGCTTTTTCAAATAAACAGAAGCTTGAGGCAGAATGTCAGTGGTGCGGGTGGGGAATATTCCCAACACTAAAGTTTATTTATGAAGCTTTAAGAATAACAAGAGAGGAATATTAGTGCAAATTTTGAAAAGAGGAAAATCAGGAAAATCAGTGGGAAGGGCCTTTAGAAAAGGAGAGAATATGTTGGGTAGGTTGATGTGTTTCATTTCTATATCTTGAATTGTTTCTGTACTTTTATTTAGGTTCATTTTAATATTTTTTCATTGTTGGATCATTTATTGTTTAGTGGGGAGAAAGCTGCCTGCTTTCTAGGCTGATTTATTTATTTGTGAGATTTATATACCGCCTCACAGTGCAAGCACTCTCTAAGCGGTTTACACCATTAAGCAATGTATATTTATATTGCCCCCAACAATCTGGGTCCTCATTTTACCTACCTCGGAAGGATGGAAGGCTGAGTCAACCTTGAGCCGGTGAGATTTGAACCGCTGACCTGTGGATCACAGTCAGCTAAAGTGGCCTGCAGTACTGCCTCTAACCGCTGTGCCACTTCGGCTCTTATTTAGAACACCTCTTCTCCATAGTGGGTGGAGCTAGCCTCCAAGAATGGGTTAAATCTGCCCTCTAGTCAATCAGGGCCGAGTCTCAATAGTATAAATAGAACCCATTTGGATTGGCACTCCCTCTTTTATCTCGGTTCTTAGCCATAAGGACTCGTGCTTTTCCATTCTTGAAGGCTAGTTCCATCGTGACAGTGATTCCAGACAAACCTCTATAATATAACATCATCTGTGAGTGTTGCTATTCTATAAATCGAAGGTCCTTACCAAGCAGATACTATATTATGTGATTTCACATGCCAAGATTACCCACTCCTATAGTACCTATAGTAGCATTTCCCAATTTGAAGTCCATTGTTTGGAGTTCATGCACAGCTAGGATGATGTAGTGGTTAACATAGATAAGCTAAGATAAGATAACCTTTATTATAAGATAACCTACATATATTAGTCACTGTCCATTTTGAATACATAGTGGAAAGAGGAAACTTGACAGTTCACAAAGTTGCTACTATATGGAACAAAGCTGTGACTGAATCCAGATATTTTGCTTTGGATACCACAAAGTCTCCTCCTAGAAAGTAACAAGGAAAACTGGTCATGGAGAGGATGCCTAGCATCCCAGAAGGTACTCCGGACCCTGCTCAAACAGCACTTTAATGCTTATATGTAAGACTAGCACTGGAGACATGCAAGCTGAAGAGCTCCCTTAGCCCTCGAAATCCACTAGGTAGCTTTGGGCATCTTATCTTTCTGAGTACATCCTAACTTATATTATGAACTTTCTGTGATTTTCAAGCCTGTTCTACCTAGTGGGGCTAAATGTATTAAATGTATGATTATTTGTTTTCTTTAAGAAAGAAGTACAGGTGTTCATTGACTTATGATCATAATTGGGACTGGAACTTTTGTTGTTAAGCAAGGCAGTTGTAAGAGAGTTGTGCCCCAGTTTATTACCTTTTTTGCTATGGTCATCAAGTCATAAACCACTATGATGGTTAAGCAGATCACAGTCATTAAGCAAACCCAGCTTCTCCCATTGACTTTGGGGGTCACAAGCCAGCTTGAAAGTTGCAAATGGCAATCATATGACCCTGGGAAGCCATAACCATTGTAAACACATGTTGATTGCCAAATGGCCAAATTTTTATTATGTGACCATGAGGATACCTTGTCAGTCGTAAGTGTGAGGCAGTGGTAAGTTTTTTCAGCATTGATCTAACTTCAAAATTCACTAAAGGGACTTGTAAGTGAAGGACTAGGGCTTAAAGACAGTGATCCAAACTAAAAAATGAAATTCAATATCTAATCCCAACTCATCTATTCCTGAAACTGACTAATTGTGAAAGAAGGTTTTGTTAGAAGTTGGATTGAAAGAAAAATGGAAAGAGTTTTAATCTGCAAATCCATAGTTCTTCTAGTTCCTTCCTTGTTTAAGATCTAGGGTATATTCCTGAATGAAATTGTTGTCATTTGGGTATCCCATCATGTTTTCTTCCTTCCTTCTTCTAAAGCCAGGGGTGGGCTTCAAAATTTTTAGCAAGGACTGCCTGGTTGCTGGGTGGGTGTGGCCATGGTGGGCATGGCCTAGTTGGCCTCCTGCACCACGGCGGAGGGACATTTTTGCCTTCCCCAGGCTCTTAAGGCTTTCCTCGAGCCTCCGGGAGGGCGAAAATGGCCTCTCCAGGCTCCTGAGGCCGGAAACCTCCAAACTGCACAGAATCTTAGCTAGAGGTTCTTCTGAACCATGTGAACCCCCAGCAGCCCACCCCTGCCTAAAGCCCAAGGCAATATGCATCAATAAGAGAAAGAGAGACAGACAGAAGCCTGGTCACTGGGTTTAAAAGCTAACAAAGCATACAAAGGAATGAATTGCAAGAAATTTAGAAGAGAGAAATCATTCGAAGAAGGAAAGAGTAGTCCTTGTACATCTTTTTTGGGCAGAGCTAGTTGTTCCAATAGATAAAATTGTGACTTTGCTATTTGGCCAATGGATAGGCCAGGCAACTTTCCCTTGCACAACATTTGTGTGACTCAAAATATAAGGTGAAAATAAATGTAAATTTTGCTTCAGTTTGAATTTTGGTTTCTAAAACAAGTGCTTCAGGAAATGATGCTTCCAGGGCATGTGAAACAACCCTAGGTAATGAAGTAGTGTGATTAACTGTCATTTCTACTTGTGGCTGTAATTTTCAAGTAAATTGCCCTCCCTCTTCTAATACCTAAATTGCACACCTGATGCTATTCAAACCTGAGAGTGACCTCTCCTCAAAATGATTGCTTTATCCACTGAATAGATATTAACAGTCTAACTTTGGAATAAGTGAATAATTCAGTTAGTTTAATGCATCTGAATTATATTTCTTGGATTTGCTCCCTTATCGGATGTCGTGGCTTTAAAAAACATAGCCAGTTGATTCATACCAACTGTTGTCTGGAGACTTATACTGATTGTCAAGAGGCCAAAATGGTATGCCTAAAGGAAATGGGAATGCTGCAACTTTATTTAGCCTTTCAAGTTTCAACTCTTAATTTGTTTTAATCAAGGTAAGGTTTTTTAAGCTGCTTAAAGGCACCATAAGAAAAGTAATGGGCAAATGTTTGTAACACTGAGTGCATAACTCCTAATACTGAGTTTAAAGTTCCTATGAAAGATTCAAAGGCAAGCAAAACATTGATCCCCTCCCCCCATTTTCCAACATGTTTATACCATCCTCTGGCTAGATTCAGGACAGTGTACTTGACATTAACACAAGCAATTAATTTCATCAAAAAATCTTCTGAAAGCTTAAAAATAGTAATTAGAAATAACATGCTGACTGCTACCAATCTTCTTTGCTAGGTGCCAAATGCTCACTTTAAAAAATGGCTTTCAGTATTATCTAAAGCTCTCAACTGTGGAAGCCAAGCAGACCTCGGGGGGGGGGGCAGCTTACTCAATAGAATGGAGCAACCATAAAGATACAATATGTTGCCTCCTGGTACACCCCTAGTGTCAGGGTTCCAAATAGCATCTAAAATTAAATCAGAGTCCGAAGCAGAGTATTCCTCAAAATTCCAATTTATTAACGGAGCCATGTTGGCACATTTTATTTTATTTATTTATTTTGGTTTTCTTATATGCCGCCCAACTCCTGAGGGACTCAGGGCGGCGTACAGCAGAGAAAATACAAGAATAACCAACTGTAAAAATTATTTAAAAACAAATATAAAAATTAAAAACACAATATTAAAACCATCCAACAACCATGCAGCAACCATACATACTTGGGGGTGAGCTCGAGTGGATTAGGCTCTACCCCCAGCCTGCAGGAAAAGCCATGTCTTAACGGCTTTTCGAAAGGCCAGCAGAGTGGGGATAGTTCGGGTCTCTGGGGGAAGTTGGTTCCAGAGCGCGGGGCCCGCCACAGAGAAGGGAGAAACCCGAATCTAAAGCTACATGGGTTTCTCCACCCAGTTTAAAGTTCATTCCCTTGTTCCCACACCCACAAGTTCATCATGTTGACCAGTCACCTTTTGCCAATGTGTCCGTTACTCCTATCAGCTTCCGGCCAGGTGCTGAACAAAGGATGACCTTGAAAGCCTAAAAGGAATTTGTTATGGCTACATGTCTACATTGCTCATGCAACAGCCCCTCCCAAATTCCCACAGCAAGAATACATTCTGAAGCATCAAGTGTGGCAGGCCAAAGTCTCTAATAAAATATGGCTTCGGCCTGACACCTCTTTTCTCTTGAGAGGGTGAAACCATTAGAAGACCTTTCCCAGGTGCCCTCTGTACGATGGACAGAGTCCTACTGAGTACAACAATACATGGTATCACCCAGGACTCATAAGTTTATAGTAATAATCATCACTTTGAATTATAGATGTCTACTACAAACCAGTGCAGTGATTGCCAGACTGGTGTTACAGGTAGTCCTTGACTTAGGAACACAATCAAACCCAAAATTTCCATTGCTAAGTGATACAGTTGTTAAGTTGGCTTAGGACCAGGTTACCTCCGGGACCGCATTCTGCCTCACACTTCCCTTTGACTGGTTAGGGCCCACAGAGTTGGCCTCCTCCAGGTCCCGTCGGCCAAACACTGCCGGCTGGCGGGTCCTAGGGGGAGGGCCTTCTCTGTGGCCGGCCCCGTGCTCTGGAACCAACTTCCCCCGGAGACCCGAACTATCCCCACTCTGCTGGCCTTCTGGAAAGCCGTTAAGACATGGCTTTTCCTGCAGGCTGGGGGTAGAGCTTAATCCACTCGAGCTCACCCCCAAGTATGTATGGATGTTGAATGGTTGTGGGTGATTTTAAATATTGTGTCTCTTTTTAATTTTTATATTGCTTTTAAGTATTATTTATAAATTGGTAATTCTGTATTTTTGTCTGTTGTATGCCGCTCTGAGTCCTTCGGGAGTTAGGCGGCATATAAGAATACCAAATAAATAAATAAATAAATAAATAAGTGAATCACTGCAGTTGTTAAGTTAGTAACATGGTTGTTCAGTGAATCTGGCTTCCCCATTGACTCTGCTTGTCAGAAGATCTCCAAAGGTGATCACATGATCCCAGGACACTGCAACCATCATAAATATAAACTAGTTGCCAAGTGTCCAAATTTTGATCATGTGAACATGGGAATGCTACAATGGTTGTTAAGTGTGAAAAACAGCCTTAAGTCACTTTTTTCAGTGCTGTTGTAACTTTGGTCACTAAATGAACTGTTGTAAGATGAGGACTACCTGTATTCTACAGTAGCAGTTACTTCCTAACTACCTAGCTGTAGCTTCAAGGTCATCTTCAAAGACAGCCCCATGTGCAGCAGCTGCTATTATCTGTCTTTCCTTTTTCTCCTGAAATATTTGCTCTTTGCTATTGTTATTTCATCTGTGGAATATTATTCTATAATAATATTATTATATTATATGATTTTGGAAGGGGTGATGTTCTGTTCCAATGCAGCTATAGCTGACAAAGGCAACATGGAATTACCTGATATCTCAAGCAAGCAGAAAGTCCAAAAACATAAAGCTTATTGGTGAAACAGGAGGTAGAAGAAAACTTGGTGAACAGCAATGAGTTATGGTCTACAAATATTGTCTGAGAAGATCCAAATAGAAGCCAAACAACTTCAGAATAAATAAGCTATGTGATTCAGTCCTGCTTTGTTGCAAACTGAAGAGTTTCCACAGTCTGGACTTTAGAGTCCCACTAGCTAATAATCATGAGCAAGGACTCATTGTAAATATATCTATTGTGCTAAGCATATGTAGAGTTATCTTGTGTTGAAACGACAACAAGGAAGGGAAAACTTGAAAGAAGCATATTTGAATATCTGTTTGGAAGAGTAAAGCACTGGTCTTTTATTTCCTCTTACAATAAGAGAGTGAACAAAACAGTAATACAAGCAAGAAGTGTCAGGGTTTCAAATAGCATCCAAAAGTAAATCAGAGTCCGAGTCAAAGTATTCCTCAAAGTCCCAATTTATTATTAGAGCCATGTTGGTACATCTGGGTGAAACCCGAATCTGAAGTCCTCTGGGTTTCACCACCCAGTTGAAAATTCAACTCCTTGCCCCCACACCCACAAATCCATCAAGTTGTCCAATCTTCACCTGCCATGTTGGCAGGGACCACCCATCTCCTTCCATGCATGTGCAGAGGTGCAAAGACAAAGGATGACCTTGACTTTCTAGAAAGAATTTGTAATGGCTACATACTAACAACCTCATACAATCCCCACTCCCATTTTCCCACAGTAGAAAATGCATAGTAGAATAGTATAAAGTGTGGCAGGCCAAAGATCCCAAATAAAATGGCTTCGGCCTGACAAAGGCACTTTCACATTCAAGTGCCCTGCTTGTGAGCCTCTAGCAATTTTTCATTTGCTACAATGGAAGCAGAAAGCTGGATTAGAGAGGCCTATGGTCTCACTCGAGTCAATACCTTGATATTATTGTTGATTGTGTTCACATACAAAGATGAATAATTCTTCATTCTCAAATTCAGGTTGCAAAGTTAAAACTGACAGACCTGATTTCATCTGGTTTTCCATCCACATTCACAAAGTTCTATCATGCTTTGGATGCTTTAAATATTGATGCACACTGAAATTTAATTATTGGGTCACCTTTAAGATGTTCGATGGGTTAAGGGAGTTGTAGTCCATCACATTTGGAAGGCACCAAGCTGAAAAATAATACTCTACAATCACTTGATTCAGCAACTGTTATGAGTGTGTGTGTGTGTGTGTGTGTGTGTGTGTGTGTGTGTGTGTGTGTGTGTGGTATGTGTGTGCATGTTTCCCAGTTCTAAGAGTAAAAAGGAACCATGCAACCATATCTATATATATAAAAGTGAAAACCACTCACATATTAATCATGAAATCTCCAGAACCGTAAAGACTACAAACTTGAAATTTGCCACATATGTTCCTCTTGCGTTCTAGGTGCTCACTAAGGAAGGATTTTTCAAAATGATCATTGGAGCATTAGTATTTCCTATATAATTATTAACACGCTCTGATGTTAAAGAGTTTTACTCCCCCTCCCCACCTGAAAAGAAATCTGATCCAAATGCAAAACACAAGCAGAGGAGTTTCAGTTTCGCTTTTGCTTGCAGAGCAGCAAGCACCTTTACTACAGAACAGTTGAGCTAAGACACGTCCAGGCTCCTTCTTGTCTCCTTGCTCACACAGCAAATACTGTTTGAGTTTCCAAACACCCCTGAACTCTCTTTCACACTGACAGAACACTAGCCAGATAAATACCGATGGATGTTGGTAGGCAGAGGCAGAATTTTCCCCCTTATTTTCCTCCTCAGTTCAGATGAATCTGTTCCTTTTACTGTAACATCAGTTAAAGGGAAAAAAAGGCAAAAAACACAGGAAAAGATTTACCAATGCAATTAGGAAACCACAAGTAAGGGAATCTGCACACAAATATCTTCAAACTCATCCCCAAGTCAGTAGACAGGCTGTAAAAAAGTACATCTAATAACCCCTACGTTAATCAGTCACAAATGAGATCAATGCCTTGGACTAATAAGTATTTGTCTGGTTTTAAATATGAACCTCAGATTGATTACTCCAGGGATGAGGTTGTTGATCTCAGACCCCGATTACCCTGTGCCTGGTGCCATGCTCTAAAGTGGCAGAATGAGAGGCCCGGGATGTGCTGCAGTGGTGGTAAAATCCACCTCCCTCCCCTTCAGCCCTCCCCTGAACCCTTACACAGCCTTCTCACCCACCAGCATCCAATGGCAAAGCCCTTTCTTCTGCTGTCCGGAAGTACAATGGATGCTTCCAAATGGCGTCTTTTGGAGCCAGAGAGGTGAAGAAGGGAAATTTTATGCCAACATTCAAAGTGCAGGGACAGGTCTACCACAGGATAGAGAGTATCATGGAGGGGCCTCAGCAGCAGCCTTCATTTCTCCAGATATATTTTGTTGGTGATGATGACAATGAGACAAATGGCTGTCCAATCTCTTCTTGAAAACCTCCAGTGATGGAGCATCCCCAACTTTTGAAGTCAAGGTTATCTACTGGTTTATTGTTCTCACTGTCAGGAAATTTCTCCTTAGTTCTAGGTTGCTTCTCTCCTTGATTAGTTTCCATCCATTGTTTCTTGTCCTGCTTCAGGTGCTTTGAAGAATAGATTGACCCCCTCTTCTTTGTGGCAGTCCCTTAGATACTAGAACACTGCTATCATGTCATCCCTAGTTCTTCTTTTTATTAAACAAGACACACCTTTTCATTACATATTCTTTTCATTAAACTAGACATACACAATTCTTGTAAATGTTCCTCATATGTTTTAGCCTGCTGCCCTCTAATCACCTTTGTTGCTCTTCTCTGAACTCTTTCCAGAGTCCGAATATCTTTTTTATATCATGGTCACCAAAACTGGATGCAGTATTCCAAGTGTGATCTTACCAAGGTATTATAAAGTGGTACTAACACTTCATCTGCTCTTGATACCATTCCTCTGTTGATGCAGCCTTGGACTGCTTTGACTGCAGCACACTACTGGCTCATATTTAAGTGATTGTTGACTAGTAGTCCAAGATCCATCTCACAGTTACTACTATTGAGCCAGGGACCACCTATAGTATACATGTACATATAAGGACTGGCTGTAAGTCACTTTTTTCAGTGCCATTGTATTTTCAAATGGTCATTAAATGAATTATTGTAAATTGAGGACTACCTGTAATAGGTTCCAATCAATGTAAACACTGATGCTGCATATGTATCAGTTTGCCCCACATCTAGAACCCTTTGAATGTTCCTGTTTTACCATAAGCCTTTACTTCATTCTTAACTGAATATCAAAGATTGATCTTTTCCCTAAAGAATTTTCCTGATCCCCAAACCACATATCTAGACCAAATTTTAGCATTCAATGTTACTTAGATGAAGGGAGAGCTGTTCTCTACTCCATTTGATAATTTATTGTGCCTTATGCCTAATGGTGAGAAAATATACACACAAATGCCCATACCTATAACATATTTTTGCTATATTTGAGATTTTTGGATATAATCTCTTTGAGTCAGAGAAAGATATGACATCCCCACTGGCAAAAAAAGTAAGGAATTAAATACGCAGGTTAAATCCCAAAAGGTAATTATGCATTGACATCACACCTCCATCCTAAATTCTTTCTGTGAATTCTAATGTATTTGATCCTTAGAACTTTCTGTCTGTGTCTCTGAGAGTGAGAAATTGATAATTAATAGGGATGTGAAGAACATTCCCGGGATGAAAGAACTGTTTTTTTCTAGTTGTCCCTGTTTATCATATATGGAACAAAATGGGGTTGTTTGTTCTGGATTTAATAGGGAAAAACCAGGAATAAGGATTTTCCTTGGTGAAAGCTTATGTTGACATCACCAGTGGTAATGGCAGCTAGGAAAAGGCAAAGGTGGAAGGGAAAATGATGAAAAAAATATAGAAGAGGAAAAAGAAAGATAACACAAGCCAGCATTGCCACATTCCTCTTGCATATCAGTCTGGGATACTTGTACATTTTCTTTCAGTTGAAATCAGGAACAGTCAAAATGTTCTATTTTTATTAAATGGTGGCCAACCTAAAAGAGGTTAGCAGAACATCGGAAACATGATGATTTGACCTGGGTTTGAAAGTGTATATTTATAGATAGTTGTCAATGACCATTCAGTGAGCAACCATTTGATGTTATGAAGGTGTTGAATGAAAAGTACTTACAAAGTACTGGTCCTTGATGTTCCAGCCATCTCAGCAAGCATAAAGTCACATTAACCATAATCCAGATGCTTGGCAACTGGCTCACACTTATGATGGTTGCAATCCACTCCTGTAAGTCACTCCCCCTTCTGCCACATTTTTCTCCTGAGGAGCCCATCAATGGAGTAGGAGATCCCAGGAATCTCATACTCCATAGGGTACACTTGTACATCAGATCATATTCACATGGCACAATATCAGCCACCTGCATATTAACCTGCACCTGGCAACAATCACTCCCAGCATAGCCACATTTGTGCTGCACTGCTGCAGTCGCTTATCTGCCTGCCGGCTGCTTGCAAGTTGGATAAGATTTGCAGCTCCCTGCCAGCTTCCGTACTGACTTTGCTTGTTGGAAGCCAGTCGGATGTCACAAGGGGGTTCTTGCTTAATGACCTGCAATCCTCACTTAACAATGGCTACAGGGACTACTGGGATTGCTGTTGCTAAGCAATGAGGTTATGCATCATCTTGCTTTATGACCACATCACTTAGTGATAGAAATGATTGTGAGGACCACCTGTATGCTTTCTGTGTACTTCTAATAACTCAGCTAATGACTTCTACTGGTAGTCTCATTCTTTAAGATGTGGCAAGATTTCTGATTCAAGCTGCAACAAGTAGCTAAATTGTCCCTAGGGATGTTGGAGAAATTCGACTGAGCCACATTTTAATGACCTAATTTGCCATTCCCAGATGTCTCCAAGTATTCTTCTTCTAGGAAGTTGATGATCATGTATCACCACCATGTTTGCTTTGACTCATGACTGACTATCAGATAGAAGAAAATCGTGTTGAAGTCCTGATCATTTTCACATTCTATGCTATTGATCAAATTAGTTTGGTTAACTGCTTTTAGGAATATATTATCACTCCCAGGTAAAGAGAATATGCTCTAGTAATTCATATGCACAAATTGCCATTGAGAATATAATCCCTGATGACTATGTGGATTGGAATACTATATAGTTAATGTTTATATTCTGCCCTTTTTTCAGTTTTATAGTGTTGCTCTGAGCTTAAACATTATATACAAATGCATAGATGTTAGGGAAAGTTGCATACAATAATATGGTGAAGTTATGTAGCAATAGCAATTGGATTTACATACCATAGTGCTTTACAGCACTCTCTGAGCAATTTACAAATCA
Source organism: Diadophis punctatus similis (assembly GCA_023053685.1). Classification (NCBI taxonomy): domain Eukaryota; kingdom Metazoa; phylum Chordata; class Lepidosauria; order Squamata; family Dipsadidae; genus Diadophis; species Diadophis punctatus. The sequence goes on from JALIGW010000001.1 coordinate 60,346,112, forward strand.
ACATATTGCCTCCAACAATCTGGGTCTTCATTGTACTGACTTCAAAAGGATGGAATCCTGAGTCCAGGTCAGAGTCGAACTCCTGGCTGAGGGCAGAGTTAGCCTGCAATACTGCATTTTAACCATTGTGCAACCACGGCTCCTATATTAATGTATTAAGTATAAAAATGTATTAATTCTTATATTTAAGGAAAATATAAGTAAAATTGTATTCCTGGTTTTTGCATTTTTTTCCTATGGATTGTTGATTTTTACTGTTTATTTTGTTTATATTATTATAGTATTGTTCATTTTAACCCGAGTTACAATGAATTGTATGTTGCTCAGAATCTGCTTTGATTGGAATAGTTTTGTAAGCATTGCAAAATAGAAAAAAATGTGCATGTTACACAAGACTATTTTAAAGGAATATATACATTTCATTACTATATCAGAAGATTCTATTTGAACATAAAACCCAAGCATAGGGTGAATTTGTCTTCTTATCCCTCCCCATAACATTTTGGTATTTGCTTATATCTCACAAATTTTAAGTTTCTTTTTAATATCTTTATGCCTAAATGAAAGACTACACCATAGCATATCACAGACCTCATATAAACTGTACATTATCTGTATTTTTAAATTAAACCTGACTATTAATCCTTTTCTACTGGCAGACATTTCATTTTTCTTCTCTTTTTAGCCTGTCTAACACAACCACAAAGCATCAACTATGCTAGAGCACCTGGGACACATTCTAATGTCATGAATATATTGTAATTCTCCTAGTAAATCTCATTTCATTACAAAACAAATGTAAATGGAAAACATACTCACAAAACACCCACAATCTAGCATGTATCTATAATTGTTTCAATAAATGTTACAGTGATTAGTAGTTAATTGGAATTTACTGGATTTACAGCTATAAAAAAAGCAGGGACCAACTTACATTTTTTGTGGAAACTGAAGCTTCACATGGCAATGTTATCATGTCAAATGTATAGAAGTATCTCAAGGTCATTTTGCTGAGTTGTTTAGCATGTTATTTAATTGCTTATTTGGGTTTTCCCCAAGCAGTATCACATTCCTGCAATCACATTAATAATCACATTCAATGGTTGAGGTTCCGAATCAGAGGTATCTGCAATCAAGATGGTGACCATAACCACGTGTTTAACCATCCACCTCTTTTGGATGAGTTTTGTATAACAGCACTAGGGTTTTGATTGTAAAGTTGTGGCTACCATCTTGATTTTTTTCAGCCCTCTGTAGATACTCATCCTTTTCTGTGTTGGATGGTCACTTATTTGAATTTCACCTTGAACCATGAAACCTTAGCTAGTCCTTGACAAGTTGCCTTATTTCAGCAATTGATCACCTCTCTGTGAAATGTTTTTATGCATGTTAGGGATATTTATTTTTTTAAAAAGGTCAGCAGTAAGAGTCATAGGAAGCCATCTTCTCCAGTTCTCCTTAACTTTGTCCAATTTTTTTTAGAGAGACCTCAATAGGTAAGGCTTGTAGAATGTTAAAAGGACTATTTTTTATTTTTTTTAAAGCGTTGATATAATTGCAGAGTACAACAATATTCTTTTGATTGATTACAGTGACAATTGTAATAGGATATGTCTGTTCATTAACCAACTATCTAATCCCTCTGCTGCTGTTGCTACAGAAGTGTGTCCGTGTGTGTGTGTGTGTGTGTGTGTGTGTGTGTGTGTGTGTGTTAACTTTTACACTTCTTAATGCTTTTCATGACTTTGAAGCCTATCTGCATTTGTATCTCTCTCCACCCACCTCCATCTCCATCTCCATCTCCATGTTTGTCTGTCTGTCTACCATCTATCTATCTATCTATCTATCTATCTATCTATCTATCTATCTATCTATCTATCTATCTATCTATCTATCTATCTATCTATCTATCTATCTATCTATCTATCTATCTATCTATCTATCTATCATCCATCCATCCATAATACAGAATAACAGAGTTGGAAGGGACCTTGAAGGTCTTCTAGTTCAACCCCCTGCTAAAGCAGGAAATCCTATACCAGTGATGGTGAACCTTTTTTGGCTCGGGTGCCAAAAGGGTGTGCGCGCGCATGATAGAGCACGAGTGCGTGCCCACACCCATAATGCAATGCCCTCCCCCGTGCATGCGCACCCCACACTGCCCCTCACACATGCGCACAGCCACCTGCACTGCCCCCCTGTGCATGCAGGCTTCACTGAAGCCTCCGGACTTCCGGTAGGCCCATTGGGCCATTTTACCCGTCCCCAGGGTTCAGGAGGCTTTCCTGAAGCCTGGGGAGAGTGAAAACGGCTGAAAAGAAGGCCGAAAATCAGCTGACTAGCATGCATATGTGCACTGGAGGCAACGGCTCGCGTGCCGGCAGATATGGCTCCGCGTGCCACCTGTGGCACCCATGCCATAGGTTCGCCATCACTGTCCTATACCATTTCAGACAAATGGTTGTCCAATATATTTTTAAAACTTCCAGTGTTGGAGATTCACAACTTCTGGAGGCAAGTTGTTCCACTGATTAATTGTTCTATCTGCCAGGAAAATTACCCTTAGTTCTAGGTTGCTTCTCCTCTTGATTAGTTTCCATCCAGTACTTCTTCTCCTGCCTTCAGGTCGCTTTGGAGAATAGGTTGACTCCCTTTTCTTTGTGGCAAAGCCTTAGATATTGGAAGACTGCTATCATGTCAACCCTACTCCTTCTGTTTATTAAACTAGACATACCCAATCCCAGCAACTGTTATTTATATGTTTCAGCCTCCAGTCCCCTAATCATCTTTGTTGCACTGTTGCACTTCTCTGCACTCTTTCTAGAGTCTCAACATCATTTTTACATTGTGGCAACCAAAACTGGATGCAGTATTTCAAGTGTGGTCATACCAAGGCATTATAAAGTAGTATTAATACTTCATGTGATCTTGATTCTGTCCTTCTATTAATGCAGCCTAGAACTGCATCCATCTATCCATCTATTGTATCTATCTGGGAGATGTCAATTTTGATGAGAACTGACTGCCTTTTTGTTTTTATTCCCTAACTGCCTCACTTCTTTGCTCCTTTTTAAAGTCCCCACTCCATCGCTAGTGCGATGCTAATGCCACGATTTGAATGCTGCAATACAGCATTTCTTTTCTTCTTGAAAAAGAAAAGTTACATTTGATTTGCTACTCTATTTTTAAGGCGGTAAACATTTTGTATTTGACGGGGGTGGGTGGAAAAGGACTATCTGACATATTCTGTATTGTGGCATTCTGTTCTCTAGCCCTCTACAGATTCCTAGACAAAAGGGCATGCCAAGCAACTATTTTGTAATGTCTAAAATGGTCCATCTGGATCAGCCTTGCATCCAGAAAGACTAATCTCCTGCTGGTCAGAGGGAGAAGCCATTTTCATAGCTGGAAATGCCAATGATAGCATCTGAAACTGTATGTGTGGGAGACTGTTTCTCCAGCCACTAAACACCAGGCCTTGTCTTTGACAGAAGCACTTTGTGATGTATGCACACTTCAAAAGAACTGCATTGGATCACACCAGCAGTCCATGTAGCTCAGCAACCTGCCATTCACAATGGCCAACTGTAAACAGCAAGCAGTTTTACAAGCCATCACAGGTGTATATCTCATGCTTCTCAGCTCTTTTATTTTTGGAATTTGTTAGATCCTCCTCTGAAAACAACAGCACTGGAGTGGGCTATGTGCAAAAGATGCAAATCTGTTGTCGCTTGTGGAGACTTGGGTGGGCAGATTCGTGTCCAACTATTTCTGAATCATTTCTGCAAGACAAGCTCTCCCCCCAATTCTTCAAAGAAGCAAACTCAGCCAAAATAAATGAGAAGAACCTTAGCTGCAGGGTGTACTTTATTCCAGCTGGCAAAAAATCAGAGGAAGGGGAAGAACTTTATTTATTTATTTATTTATTTATTCATCTATCAGGGGAACAGCTTCAGAAACACACACACATACAGCTATCTTCTTCATTACCCTGTTGAGTATACACCATTAAAATAAGCACATACCTTAATTAAAGAAGCATGTGAGATATCCTTCAAATCACTCACAGTCAGGTCAGTTTCTTTGCCTTGGGTATCTCAGTCTAACTGGAACCTCAGTCTTCTTATCTGCCTCTTCTCCTGAGAGGTTTTGATCCTTATCTGCTGCATTGCAGGGAGTGCTGAGATGCAATAGAGCTGTTCAGAATAGCTTGCTTTGCAAGCTAAATTTGCTTTCTTTGATAGATATTCCCATTAACAATAATGAATAGATAGGCCAAGGAACGTTCTCTAAGGAACTGCAAAGCAGTTAGCATTCTGCATACTTCCCAATTACATCAAATTTCATGTTTCCTTCTTCTACCCTCTCACCCAATCCCCAGAACATGGATAAAGGTGGAATGGGAAAGCTTATGTTCTTTTTTTTGATAGATATTTTATTAATAGCAATAGCACTTAGACTTATATACTGCTTCATAGTGCTTTACCTAATACTTCACAGTGTCAGCATATTTTCCCCAACAATCTGGGTTTTCATTTTACCAACCTCGGAAGGATGGAAGACTGAATCAGCCTTGAGTCGGTCAGGATTGAACTGTTGGCAATTGGCAGAATTAGTCTGCAGTACTGCATTCTAATCACTACACTACCACAGCTCTTAAACATTACAATTAAAAAGATGAAACCTAAAAACTACAAACTAAAAATAATATAAATAGAAAGTGCAGAAAAAGAAAAAAAGATAACAGTATAGTAAATAAAAAGGAAAATATATATAAAGAAATGCCTTTCCTTTTCATCAGAAGTATAAACAATTCTAGTAACTTATCTCCTTCTCTTAAAATTAAACAAATGATTGGTTTATTATTTGTATATCCTTTTAATTATTCAGACATCAGCTAGTTTCTTTTCTAGGTCCAAGGTAGCAATTTTTTCCATATCATTCTTGTAGCTTATCATTTTTAAATAGTTTCTGATCAGTCTCTAATTTGACTGATATAATCTGTTCCTCTTTCAAAACTTCTTTTGAAAATGTCTATAAAGATAGACACTATTAAAATTAGCATTTGAGTACATTGTTCAAAAATATTGTTCAATATGTTAAAATATTTTGCTTTACTCTACAGCAGTGGTTCTCAACCTTCCTAATGCCGTGACCCATACCCCGCCCCCACCACGACCCACCCTGCCGCCGTGACCCACACCCCACTGCCGCCATTTGGGTTCTTTTACCCTCTGCGCATGCGCAAAGCATTCTGCACATGCGCAGAGGGTAAAAGAACCCAAATGGCGGCATCTGGGCGAAGTCTCCCAACCCCTGTGAAAGGACCATTTGACCTCCAAAGGGGTCGCGACCCCCAGGTTGAGAACTGCTATTAGTATATTAGTAAGTCAAATTTAAGTGTTCTTTTTTAATTGGTGAATTCACTTGTAACTTTGTGAAATCAAAATTCTAACCACCCTTTTGCTGTTTATTTCAAAAGGTGTTTTTTTCTTCTGTTCTTAAATCTGAATTTAAAACTTCTTTTGTTAAGAATAGCAGGAAACTCATGAGGTGCTGTAAAATCTGTCAATCTAAACCTATAGTTAAAAAGCAGTTAACAAGCAATAATTTATTTTTTGGAAGTCCATCAAGACCTGGCTTTGCCATCAGGCCTGGGAGGCCTAGGGGACCAGTTTGATCTTGAGGTGGCTTCTTTGGTAATTAAATTAAGGGGTGTGCATAAGTGCACCAGCATGCCTACCATCCCTGTCCTAATGTTCCCTCTTATCAGTACTCATTTTATGTATATAAACAATGTTATATCTATGTATATTACCAACGCGTACTTGACAAAAATAAATAAATAAAAATAAATAAATAAATCTTGTGTGTATGTGTGCAAGATATGATTATGATTGTTTTTGACATGTTCAGTTTCTTTATACTTTTTTTTGCTGTATGCCATCCAGAGTCACTTCTTGTGAGTTGGGCCACTATATAAATAAAATCCAGGAGGTAGGCAAACCCTGGATCCTTTTCAAAATCTTTGACCATGGTTTGAGCAAAAAGATGTCTTTCTCTCATCTGTGAGAGATCTCAAGTCCTCTCTTTGTTCAGAGAGGAATTACGAAGAGATAGTCTACTCACTGGCTCTTCATTCAGCCATGGAAATTGGCTCTACTGTTAGAATAGAATAGAATAGAATAGAATAGAATAGAATAGAATAGAATAGAATAGAATAGAATAGAATAGAATAGAATAGAATAGAATAGAATAGAATTCTTTATTGGCCAAGTGTGATTGGACACACAAGGAATTTGTCTTTGGTGCATATGCTCTCAGTGTACATAAAAGAAAAGATACATTTGTCAAGAATCATGAGGTACAACACTTAATGATTGTCATAGGGTACAAATAAGCAATCAGGAAACAATCAATATTAATATAAATCATAAGGACACAAGCAACAAGTTACAGTCATACAGTCAAAAGTGGAAGGAGATGGGTGATAGGAACGATGAGAAGACTAATAGTAATAGTAATGCAGCCTTAGTGAATAGTTTGACAGTGGTGAGGGAATTATTTGTTTAGCAGAGTGATGGCATTTGGGGAAAAACTGTTCTTGTGTCTAGTTGTCTTGGTGTGCAGTGCTCTATAGCGTTGTTTTGAGGGTAGGAGTTGAAACAATTTATGTCCAGGATGCGAGAGGTCAGTAAATATTTTCACAGCCCTCTTTTTGACTCGTGCAGTATACAGGTCCTCATTGGAAAGCAGGTTGGCAGTAATTGTTTTTTCTGCAGTTCTGATTATCCTCTGAAGTCTGTGTCTGTCTTGTTGGGTTAGCAGAGCTGTTTTTAGTTCACTATTTCTTTCCTGTAAGTCCCAGGAAAATTTGTTGTCCATGCCCTTCCTCCCTTCCCCCACAATAAAAATATTTTACATGAGCTCACATACTGATGTATACTACCAAAACATATTTGGTAAGAATGCAGAGAGTGAACAAAGAATATAAGCATGAGCTAAGCAGTATGCTTGTCTTATTTATTTATTTATTTGTTTGTTTGTTTTGTTTGTTTGTTTGTTTATTTATTTACTTACTTACTTACTTACTTACTTACTTACTTACTTACTTACTTACTTACTCACTCACTCACTCACTCACTCACTCACTCACTCACTCACTCACTCACTTACTTACTTACTTAGAGGAACTGCAGCCATCATGAAAGAAAAGTTGTTGCTAGTGTGACCAATAACGAGCTTCAAAATAAACTGGAGGTGTATAATTTGGAGTGAGGGTTGTGTTTGGCCCCTGAGCTGTATGCATGAGTCACCTTAAAAAAGCAAAAGGCAAGAATAGTAAAGGCAGTTGTAGAAGAACTTGTCTAAAAACTTGCATGCACCATGGTGACAGAGTGGTTAAAATGCAATATCGCAGGCTAACTCTGCTCACAGGAATTCGAGTCCTTTGATCTTGACTGGCTCAAGATTGACTCAGCCTTCCATCCTTCCAAGATCAGTAAAAGGAGGATCCAGATTGTTGGGGGCAATATGCTGACTCTGTAAACTGCTTAGAGATGGCTTTAAAGCACTACGAAGCAGTATATAAGTGCTATTGCTATTGCTAAAAATGAACATTAATAATTTACAATTTAATATTTAAGTAAAGTCATTATTCTCCACTTAGTTAATAATGAACTAACACTTTACATTGACAGATGGATCTTGGAATAGGAAATTGTGTTGTTTTAGATAGGATATTACTCCTCTTACAGACTCATTTTTCCAGTTTTGATATTTTTATTACGGCTTTGCACTTGGATGTTTAGATGTAAATTTGTACCTAGGAATGTTTTCCTGATGAGTTCATGGTGACATGTACCTTAGTTGCAAATAAATGGAGTACTGTCATGAACTGTGCATGAAGCTATCCTCAATCTGTCTCGCTGCTAATGGAACTTTCTGGAGGTTCATAGATCCACCCATAATATTGTATCCCAAACTTTTTTTAATAACATAACTAGAATATAGACAGTGACATCCTGTCTTTCCCAATAATAGTAACATACTTCCTATTTGCAGAGTCTGAGATGTTCATTTGGTCCACATTTTTAAGTCCATAAAACTGATTCCATTTCCCATACTAATAAGTATATTGGAACTCAGTTAACCTTCAGGTTTCTTATTTCTCAAAATAGCATTACAGTGAGCCCTCGCTATATCGCGGTTCACCTTTCACGGTCTCGCTGCTTCACGGATTTGCATCGTGCATTGTGTTCGGCATTCTGATTGGCTGATTGGTAAAACAGCTTGCCAAGAGCAGTGAAATACACATGAAAACTTCCCTCTTGCTCCAGCGCAAGCCGTCATGGAGCTTAACTCCGATACCTGACTGCCTGGAGCCGTACAAAGCGCCTGGGGCAATGGGAATGCCAACCGTGACGAGTCGGAGCGCCTGCTGCTAGTGAGGTTAACCGCTGCTCAGTGAATGCTGTCCGTCATCTCCCGGATTGCCGTGGAGGGGAGGCGCGTTAGCGAGTCCTGCTTCATGCGCTGCGTGACTCAGCAGCTGGCCTTGTAGCCTCTCTGTTTCCCGCAAGCCGCCTGAGAATCGGGAGCGATATGAGGCCAGCTATGCCTCCCCGAATGCCGACTGCCAGCTGATCGAGTGGCGGGGAATAGGGAGGGATATGAAGCCAGCGCATGCACGCGCCAAGCCGCTCCGAATGCCGACTGCCAGCTGATCGAATGGCGGCAGTCAGGCAAGCCACAGAAACCCCCCCTCAAGCGGGTGTAGCGTGAATTAGGTTACTACTTCACGGATTTCGCCTATCACAGGTTCTTTTTGGAACGTAACCCCCGCGAAAAACGAGGGATCGCTGTATACAATTTTTGAAATAAGATGTACATATAGACATCTACATTTTCAGAGAGTGATGGGTGGCCTGCAGGCTGCATATAAGCTCCCTGCTTGAATCCTTTTTGAAGCACCTCTAGAGTGGATGTAGGAAGCGTTTCACCATTCCAAACACTATTCCAAAACTATTCCAAAACAGGATAGATCCTCCCCCCTCCATTTAGAGAAGCTAAATTTAGCATCCTCCAGAGATGCTATGATGCTATTATCCAATTCCTTGACAGACTGATTAATAAGGAGGAGAGATATTTTGGTCCATGCAAAATTTGGGGGAAATGGGGATATATTTTGTACAGAAAAAGATACATGCAAAGCAAATGTGGATTTTCCCATAAATGGTGCAGTATGTTATGGATGCAGATAAATCAACATATGCAAAACAAAATAGAATGGAAGTAGATCGCTTCATCTGTCTTTACAAAAGATGCATTGTCCGTTCAACATATTAAGCTTTAAAAGAGGCTGGACTTGTAACGAATGGGCAAGTACGGAAGACACATTAGTATATAAAAAAGGAAGTCTGTCTGAAGAACACCTACACTTCTGGTTGTGACTAATCAATCAGTCAGAGTATGAACGTTTTTGTTGCTTTCATAGAACTAAATATGAAGTTCATTTTCTTCCTGGAAAAAAAGAGAACTTACATATAATTAGTCTGATGATTAAGCACTGTTTTCTACCAAATTCCATTAATTTTTTATTAGGCCATCCAAACAGAGAGAGAAATGAAAAGAGAACATTTTGACTTTCTGTGGAATTAACTTACAATGAAGAACAAAATACAAGGGTCCAGTAAATGACAGCAATGCAGCCCTCTATAAATTAAAAAAGTAGTTTTAATAGAACATTTGGAGAGCATTGAGGCAGTAGTACAGTAATTAGCATCCATGCCTAGATTTTGATTTAACTTGACCCTCAGTGACTTCAGAGTGATGCTGTGAAAAGATTTACCTCAGATTCAATTTCAACATAGGGAAACAAGAAGGAAAACCATCATATGAGAAAATCTATGGATTAGGAAAACACAGCATCAATCTGCCATGGATATAGACACAAGGAAATACTTACCCTTGTACTTTTTTCTTACTGAGACTCCAACTCCCTCCAACTCCCTTTGTAAACAGTATGTAATTTCAGAGAAAAGAGAACTTATTTGAGAATCTGATAACACATGATCCTTTTTCCATGCCACAGTTGTTCGTCAGGTGCATCTAACATTCTCTTTTTAGAGACATGCTCCAGAGGCCATGCACAGTATGTGGAGGGCTTTGCTGAAGCCCACAGAATATTGGAGCAATCCTTTTTGGCATTATTCTCATAGTCGGTCTCAATTTTCAGTTGCTGGTTTCATTAATTTTGCAGGCTGGCCCTTTCTGCAGTGAATGATTGGTTGCTAGCCTTAGGACATGGTTTCTATAGTATCTTTAAAGCAACTGAAGCAAACTCCAGCTTCCATATTCAATAGGCTGGCCACAGAAATGGAGACAAAAAGGTAAGTATGTGGATGTGGATGTGGATGTGGATGAGGGGTTCTTTTTGTTGGTTTTCATTTGTTTCTTTCGTCTGTTCTAATGGAGAGACGTATGAAGGAGACTGCTGGCATTCTTCATACCATATCATGTTGACATGATAGCATTTCCCAATCTGGTACTATCTAGGTATGTCAATCTTATAGTTCCCAGAATTACTATCTATTGTGAATTGGAAGTATGTGGGAGTTATAATTCCAGTTATAATCTGGAGAGTTCCAGGATGAGGAAAGTATAACTAGAATTCATATTGGCAAGGCTTAATCTGAAAGCATTTGAATTGCAGGTAGTCCTCACCAGCTGCTGTACCCTAGAGGTGGAGCTCATGCCTCACAGCCAGGAGGTTGTGAGTTCGATCCTAGGTAGAGGCAGATGTAGGGTCTCCTGCTTGGGCAGGGGGTTGGACTAGATGATCTGCAAGGTCCCTTCCAACTCTATTAATCTGTATTTAGTAACCACAGTTCCAATATTTGAGGGGCTGCCACAAAGAAGAGGGTTCAACCTGGTCTCCAAACCAGCTGAAGGCAGGACAAGAAGCAATTGATACACGGTAAATGAAGAGCAGAAAACAACCTCGAGGGTCTCCTCCAGGTCCCGTCAGCCAAACAATGCTGGCTGCCAGGACCTAGGGGGAAAGCCTTCTCTCTGGGGGCCCCTGTTCTCTGGAACCAACTACCCCCGGAGATCCGAATTATCCCCACCTTGCTGGCCTTCCGAAAAGCCATTAAGACATGGCACTTCCTGCAGGCGGGAAGTTTGGAGACCATTTAATACCTTAGGTCTTCCCCATGAATGTATGGTTTGAATGCTTTTTTTAAAAAAATTAAACTGTTATTATGTTTTATTGACACTGTTTTTTTATAGTTATTCTTTACATGTTGTACGCTGCCCTGAGTCCCCAGGGAGTAGGGCGGCATATAAGAACACTAAAATAAAATAAATAATAAATAGAAATAAGGAGAAATTTCCTGACAGTGAGAACAATTAATAAGTGGAATAGCTTGCCTTCAGAAGTTGTGGGTGTTCCATCACTTGAGGTTTTTAAGAAGAGATTGGACAACCTTTTGAATTGGTAGAGGGTCTCCTGATTGAGCAGGGGTTGGACTAGCAGATCTCCAAGGTCCCTTTCAACTCTGTTATTCTGTTATTCTTTACCATAACTAGGAATAGCTCAAGACTTATCTTCCACAGCTTTCAATCATGGACATGCAACTTCCAGCCACCTGTCCATTGTTACACATGGTCTTGGGGTAATAAGATTAGTCACTCTATAAGACTTTGGAAGCAATCTGATGCTAAAACGGTGATTTGTCAAGACTGCTAGTTTAATCCAGTTCAGCTTCCTACCTCATAAGATTTTATATTATGATAATTTGCTTTTCAATTTTTCAAAATCTTTTAAAACTTAAGCAAATGTGTATACTTGTGGAGAGAACAGAGAAAAGATGCCACCTATTTATCTTTCTCATATGGATTGGTATATGGGAATCAACTTATGTATCTATGTGTAGGAGGAATGATTCAATTAAAAAAAATAACAGATTAGAGAAAAAAATTAGCCGAGGTGGCGCAGTGGTTAAAATGCAGCACTGCAGTTCAGTAGTTCAGCTGTTCAAATCTTACCGGCTCAAGGTTGACTCAGCCTTCCATCCTTCCGAGGTCGGTAAAATGAGGACCCAGATTGTTGGGGGCAATATGCTGAACTCTGTAAACCGCTTAGAGAGGGCTGTAAAGCACTATGAAGCGGTATATAAGTCTAAGTGCTATTGCTAGTCTCCTGTTCAATACGTAATTTTGTATATCCATTTTCATGCTATATTTGTTGACATAATAATAGCAATAGCAATAGCACTTAGACTTATATACCACTTCCCAGTGCTTTACAGCTCTTTCTAAGTGGCTTGCAGAGTCAGCATATTGCCCCCAACAAACTGGATCCTCATTTTTACTGACCTCAGAAGGATGGAAGGCTGAGTCAACCTGGGGTCTGTCAGAGTTGAACTGCTGGCAGTCAGCAGAATTAGCCTGCAATACTGCATTCTAACCACTGTGCCACTATGGCTCTTAATAATAATAAAATAATCTTACAAGTGAGCACCAAAACATAGCCTCACAAAAGTATACAGTGCATCCCTTGGCAGGAAAAACAGTTAAGTCAACTGTGGTAAATGCTTTTACGGCCTCTCTTTAAGAGCCTTCAGAAATGGAAAAGCCACACTCTCTTAGATAGACAGTCCTATTATTTTACAGGTCTATATGTTCTTTTCTATGATTAATTTTGGCAATTAAGGGGTTGAACCAAAGGAAAACCTCCAAAATTTTACACATCTTCCCTTTTTTTAAAAAAAAAACTGAGATTGTCAGGTCTACTGTATGTATTCAAATATAATTTACCTAAAAGGATAAAATATGTTTCTCCAGTTTATGATAATGATAAGCTGTTGATGAAAAGGATATAAGCTATATATTATCATAGTAGTAATCTCTGCATATGATGTGAAATCAATTCAGTGCCATCATTCTCAACTTCCCTCTCCTAGTCTCATGTTCTTGACTTAGTCAGTATAAGGTAAGCAAGCAATGATAAAGAAGGAAAAAGTTGCTTCAGCAACTGATCTCTGTAATGCAACCTGATATGCAAAGATATTTTCTCTATAGATCTGAGAGGTGATTCATCTTTCAGGTTGGCCATGCTGTTGCTTTTCCTGGGTAAAAACAGCTGAACACCTTGAGTGCAGCATATGAACAATTACTGTGTAGCAGAAGGTTGTGGCTGCATTTGCCAACCTGGCTCTTATAGATTCTGCACCGTTCATTGCTTAATATAGAGCTCTGACATAGAGTTATGTGAAAATCAAATTGTTCCAGACAACAAAATGTTCCACAGGTTTGATTCTGGATACTAGCTTAGCGCATTTTCCAAAAAGGTATGTGACCCTGTTTGTCTGTTGCTAGGAAGAGCATGATGTGAGTGCTAGAGAAATTAAGAATCCTCCCCATCCTTAAAACACACATGCACTGCAAAACCATAAATTCAGCATATTATGAATGTTCTTTTAAATTCATTCTTTTTAAAGTTGAGATATCTACAAGAAAGCTATCTTGTAATTTGGAGATTTAACCGTAACAAAATAAATTCTTAATCTTTCCTCATATATCTTGGCCAGTTCAATGCATTGAACCCTCTACTGCAAAAAATGGAGTTATGCATTAAAATGCATAGCAGATTAACCATTTAAAGCTTATTTGAGGGGATTTTTAAATGCTAAAATGAAGCAGAGTTCTGAAGAAAAGCAAGCAGATGTAACAAGGACCACATATGTTCTGGAGCATCTGTCCCTGGATGAAACCTGAAAGAAGACTCCTTTACTGATTCACATATAAGAAGACCATGAGACTGTCTTTTACTAAAGGAACAATAATGATGGGGCTTACCATAAGGATAGGAAGCAAGTAATACAATGATCCTTGTGAAAGAGAGGAATGGTGGAGGGCAAAAATATAACATTTCTAGAAATGTTAAAATTAGTGGGGGGGGGAAGTGTGATTGGCTGGATGATTAATAGGATTATTCATATGATTAATGGTGTGATTATGATTAACATAGGATATAGAAAAATGCTAACTAGCATGACTAAAAAGGAGCTATATGGTGCATTCAAACGTTTTATCTTTCAGTAAAGAAGTACAGTATGCAGTGTGGTAGAATTTATGAGCAGATTTACAGGGTCAGAAGGATGACTTCCTCTCAAACTCCAGACTTCTGCATTTTTTTCTGAGCAAACAGGAGCATCAGTTCCTTATTTATAATATCTACTCCAATCTAATCTAATTGTTGAAGGAAAAACGAACTGCTGCCCACTCTATTGCACACTCAGATTTCTGACAACCATATTAGAAGGAAGTCAGGAACAGACTGATCAGCCTTTACAAGTGTGAGTTTGTAACAGGGGTGGGTTCCTACCGGTGCGGTCTTCTCTATGGCACTGGTAGTGGCTGGCGGATTGCGGAATGGCTCCGGTGCCGTCCTCACTGGTCCGTCGCGCAGCACCATCTTTTTTCAGGAATTTTTGAGCTTTTTTGCTTCCTGCGCATGTGCGTAAGCAAAATCGCACAAGGGGACATGCACGCGCATGTCCCCTCGCAAGATTTTGCTTACGCGCATGTGCAGGAAGCAAAATCGCAGGAGGGGGCGTGCACATATAGCGAGCATGCACACGCGTGAAATGTGGCGATGCACGTGCAGCGCACCGGTAGCAAGGTAAGAGCTTGCCCCTGGTTTGTAAGTAAAGAAGGTTACTTAGGGGTTTTTTTCTTCCATTTATTTGGAAAATGGCAGAGCCCCTGGGAAGGAAGAGTGCACCTGGCTCTTACAAGTACTGCTCATCCTCAGCACAAGAAGTGTGATGGATGTGTCTCACCTGCAGCAAGAGTTTACTTAAATATTTTATTTGTCCTTCTTAAAGGAAATGCTCAATAATATATATCCCCAATTCTTTGGGATGATGGTAGTGGTGATGGTGGTGGTGAAGACAAGTAACTGAAAAGAGTGCTTATTAAAAAATTCTTTTAATTTGTTATTTTTAGTTATGTGTATGTTTTGCACAATTTTGAACTATGAACTGTATTTGCAACACTCGGATATCAACACGTGTTTCTTGGTTTGCTGCAGATTTAGAAGATACTAGATACGAAAGCTGAGAATTGGGTAGTTTCTTTAATGAGGCTTTAAACTTGCACACTGCATGCTGCTTGTATTAGAGAAGATCCAGGCTTTGTGTCTGAAATATGCCCTTCCAGGCCAGCTCAGTAGTCTGTGATGAATCAGGGTACAGATTATACTATTGTGAATAAAGCAAAATGATATAAATTCCTATAACTGGCAATTGGGCATTTTTTCTCTCTTCTAACATTGAATCCATGATCAAAAGAAACACCATTGAGTGAGATTTCTCACAGGGAATGAAGGAGAGAGAGAGAGAGAGAGAGAGAGAGAGAGAGAGAGAGAGAGAGGGAGGGAGGGAGGGAGGGAGGGAGGGAGGGAGGGAGGGAGGGAGGGAGGGAGGGAGGGAGAGAGAGAGATGCAATCAAAGAGTACTTGAAGAACAAGGAAGCTATCCTTTGGTCATCATTGTGACATAATTAAAGCAGGATCTTTTTCTTCTCCCAATTTTCATTCTGGTCATGTCCTTATTAAGAGAAAGGTCCCTCTGTTCTATCCAATACACCAAAATGTGCTTATCTCAGTCAAATTGTGATGTTCTGTTGTCCTATTTTTCTATCAAACAATGGCGGTGTCTCTCATCCAAGAAGAGTTTAATTTCAGTCTTGAACATTTAGACTTCTATAGCTGGAAACAAAGGTCTGTATAACTTGAGGGTCAAGACTCAAACAACTAAGGGTCTACAAAATAACAGTTCATGGATCATGACAGTGAAAATATTCCCAGTATTGTCTCTAAGACTCTAGTCATATTTGAACATATCACCATAATAGGGGTATAGTTGAAAGGCAAGAAGATAAACTCTTTGTGGAAAGAATCCTGAACTGCTTCTAGAAATCTAAATGTATAATAACAATAATGACAACAACAACAACCACACCACAACAACAGCAATAAAGCCCTGAATCAGAAGACCAGAAAAATAATGACAATGAATCAGGGGTCCTGGTTGTTCTCTGAGCTTGATTGTTTTCTTGCAGATGTTTTATCACTCAAACTAGGTATCCTCATCAGGAGTTTTAGCACTGATGATGTTACCTACTTTGGATAATGAAATGTCCACAAGAAAACAACAAACTTCAGAAAGTACCAAGGACCCCTCATTTCAATCCTGAACTCCTCCTTTCATTCATTCAGCAGCATTGGCAGACTCTACTTACCAAAGAGTGTAGGTGGGTGTGGAATGTTGCAAGTAGACCAGACAGTTGAAGAACAAGAAAAGGACATTGGGTGAATATCTGAAGGACAGTGAAATAGATGTACTGAAGTCTAGAGATACTTCACAAGAAGAGTATTACATTCCTCTGTTCACAACAGAATACCTTATGAAACCAGACTTGAAATTTTGGGACTTGAAAATTTAGAACGATGCCGCCTTCTATCTGACCTAAGTGTAGCTCACAAAATTATCTGCCACAACGTCCTACCTGTTCACGACTACTTCAGCTTCAACCACAATAATACACAAGCTCACAATAGATACAAACTTAATGTAAACCGCTCCAAACTTGATTGCAAAAAATTCGACTCAACAACAGAGTGGTCAATGCCTGGAACACTTTACCTGACTCAGTAGTTTCTTCCCCAAACCCCAAAAACTTCAACCTCAGATTATCTACCATTGACCTCACCCCTTTCCTAAGAGGTCGGTAAGGGGCGACCTCTTCATGCCTACCGTCCCTGTCCTAATGTACCCATATATTCATACCTCTTTTACTCTTATTCATGCTTGTACTATTACATACTGTATATATTCAATCATGTTTTTACAGTTTATACTTTGCTTATTTTATTTATTTATTTATTTGAATGGATTTCTATGCTGCCCAACTCCCGGAGGGACTCTGGGCGGCTCACAACATATTAGAATCCATTACAAAATATAAAAGACAGCAATTAAAAGATATAAAAAATACAAAATACAAAAGTTAAAAGAGTATCTCACAATCACAAACAAGGGGGGAGAACCATATCTAATCTAGTTGGTCCCACTTTCACCCTGCCTGCCGGAAGAGCCAAGTTTTTATTGCTTTCCGGAAGGCCAGCAGGGTGAGGATGGTCCTGATCTCCGGGGGAAGCTGGTTCCACAGGGAGGGAGCTCCCACAGAGAAGGCCCTCCCCCTCGGCCCCGCCAACCGACATTGTTTGGTCGATGGGACCTGGAGGAGGCCGATTCTGTGGGCCCTGACTGGTTGTAGGGAGGTATGCGGCAGGATGCGGTCCCGAAGGTAACCTGGCCCTTATAATCATATATGCTTGACAAATAAACAAATACAAATACAAATACAAAGTTAGTATACCATGAAGGCTTACTGTATACCAAAGAGGCCAAACTGGCCTACAAGAAAGACCAAATGAAAAATAGAAAAGAGACATGGCAAGGCAAAATATTACATGGCCAGTACATTAAAAAATCTAGCAGGCAAAGCAGATAACAAAATCTGGCAATGGCTAAGAGCAGGAAAGGCTCTTAAGGGCAGAGGAAAGGAAGAAAGGGCAGAAAGGCTAATTCTGGCCACACAAGACCAAGTCTTAAGAACAAAGACAGATTTGACAAGACAGCAACAGACAGCAAATGCCATCTTTGCAAAGAAGCTGAAGAAACAGTGGACCACCTAGCTAACTGCTGCAAGAAGACCACACAGACTGACTACTAACAATGGCATGACAAGTAACACTGGTGCATTGGAATATCTCCAAGAAATACCATTTGCCTGCAAACAAGTACCTGGAGATAGCAGAACAGAAGAGAAAGAACTGGAGAGAGTCACAAAACTCAAAATTCTGTCAATATAACTGGAATGACTGTTGCAAAAGAAAGCAAATATAGCACTGATAGTAATAGGACCCTTGGGTGCAATCCTCAAAACAACTGGACCACCACTTAAACACCATCAGCATTGAGAAAATCACCATTAGTAAGTTACAAAATTTACTAGGAACAGCTTACACCCTGAGATAATATCCTTAGTACCCTCAAACAACAGCATCTGTCTATCCCAGGTCCTTGGGAGGGACTGGATAGGTAGATAAAAATGCCAAATCCAGTCTAAACATCTGGTTGACTGTGGGCCAACATAATAATATAATTAACATTTTTTTCTAAGCTGTGTCTGGATGGCCAAAATATGGTCAAACCATAACATGATTGTGTCACAGATTTGCATACTGGATAGACATTTGGCTGCAATTTCAAAGAGCATGTTTGCATGTCTGTGTTGGATTTTAAAGCAGTGTACATGTTAATTTAAGTAATCAGCAATACAATCCCCTTTCATTCTTGACAAATACGTGCTGCATTGAGCTGCATAATGCATGGGACTTAAGAGACATGATATTTGTTCATAACTTTTTCCTCAAATGGCTCCTAGGCACTCTGCTACATTGGAACATGAACTGCAGATCACAGAAACAATCAGGACTAAAAAGTCATCTCTGTATGTCTGATGAAGGAGATTAAGGTGATTTAACCTTAATTGCTTCTCAGAGTAGTGTACAGATCAGAATTAAACAAATCCTTGGCTTTTATGACTCCTGAATATAGTTAAAGGTTTAAAAATGCTCAAGGAAATAGAGATACTTGAAGAAAAAAAATGAGTTAGAATTATATTAGCTTTCTTTAAAGTTAACAGGTTCAGTCTGTTTAACTGTGTTAGTTACAATACAAGTGTTTAGAGATGCAAATATTCAGAAGAAATATATTTTGTTTAGAAATGGATAAAAATATTGTGGCTGGGTCAAATTCATTCTTTAAAATTAGGAGAGTAAATTTCTCTATAGATATACTGTATAATGCACAATGCACAAGCCAGAAAGATGGCTGTGAAAATATCTACAGACCCCTCACGTCCTGGTCATAAACTGTTTCAACTTCTTCCCTCAAGATAATAATGCTGCTGCTGCTGCTGTTGTTATTATTATTATTAATAATAATAATAATAATAATAATAATAATAATAATAATAATAATAATAATAATAATAATAATAATAATAATAATAATAATAATAATAATAATAATAATAATAATAATTTTGTCAAACATGTACAAGATAACAGGTATAGTATAAACATAAATATGAACATAGTAAATGGATACAAAACAATGGAGACATAGTACAGGGATGGTAGGCACGCTGGTGCGCTTATGCACGCCCCTTAAAGACGCCTTAGGAATGGGGTGAGGTCAACAGTAGACAGTCTAAGGTTAAAGTTATGGGGGTTTGGGGATGTAACAACAGAGTCAGGTAGTGCATTCCAGGCATTGACCACTCTGTTACTGAAGTCGTATTTTCTGCAATCAAGTTTGGAGCAGTTTACCTTGAGTTTGTATCTATTGTGTGCTCATGTATTATTGCAGTTGAAGCTGAAGTAGTCATTAACAGGTAGTACGTTGTAGCTGTTAATTTTGTGTGCTACGTTTAGGTCGGACCATAGGCAGTGTAGTTCTAGGTTATCCAAGCCTAAGATTTCAAGCCTGGTGGCGTAAGGTATTTTATTGTGAGCAGAGCATTGCACACCAAAATAACCAAACACAAAGACAGTTTCCCCCCATGCTGTCACTCTGTTAAACAACTAATTCCCACAACACTGTCTGTGCCCTGAGATGTCAAATCACCTAGTAGGGCTGTTTTGCTTATTATCCTTCCCATCTGTCCTGTTATCTATTTTTTTAGATTCTCATGACTATAACTTCTTGTTGTATCTCATGATTTATATTGATTGCTTTTATTTAGTATCCTGTTATGATTTCTGTTGTTTGCTTTAGTATCCTATGACTATCACTGAGTGTTGTATCTATGATTTATGATGATTGTATTTTATGATTATGATCATGATTATCACCTGTTGCTTTATATACACTGGGAGCTTATGCACCAGAGACAAATTCCTTGTGTGTGTCCAATCCAACACTTGGCCAATAAAGAATTATCTTCTATCTATCTGGGGTCTAAACTATTTGGTTGAACTGACTGGATTTTTTTTAAAAAAATGAATGGATCCAGTTCAAATAATCAATCCAATTTGATTTAGAAGGAAAGGTCTGAGGAAGATTTTTACAACCCTCCTATCTACTACTGTAGCTCATCTCTTATTGTGTGGTAAAAAATTCTCATTATTCAAAGGAGGCGGCAAATCTAGCTACTGAATGAGCCTTTTAAGGGAATTGGGCTTTTAAAGAGACTTATGAGCTAGTTCTTATCCTTTCCACCGTATCACTCCTGAGAGATTTTTCTGCCTATTTCAGCAGTCTGAAGACTGATTAACACAGCAGCTTTCTAGACTGTGGCTGCTACTGCTGCTGCTGCTACATTATACTTCAGAGCCCATCAAGCATTCAAAGATCTCTTAGAAGGTGAAAGGTACAAACTGAATATGAGCGGTTAAGGTTATTATTTTCCTGGGAAAAAGAATAAGAAAGAGGTAAAAAAAAAACCCGAGTAATAAAATTGTTAAAGGATTTCAGTGTTTTAAGGATGGATGATAATGAAATAGGAGAACAAAGTCAATGAACGAGGTTTGCAGGTATGACTTTCCAAGTAAAAGTAGTTAATTCACTGATAATAGGACTTTTAAGAAATGGTAGATAGGGGGAAAGCCTGAAAAAAAATAGACCCATTTTTGTGAAGCAGCTTGCCTCCAGAAGTTCAGATGATAGGTCTTTTGGTTTTAGGAAAGCAGTCAACAGAATGTTACTACGATTTTCAAGTTGGGTTTTAAAATTGTGTAGTTTGTTTAATTTTAAATTTAATTGTTATGGTTAGGTTTGTGGTTCTTAATGTACACTTAGATTATTACTTTATAAAGTGTGAACTGCCCAGAGTCTTTGAATGGATTTGAGATAAAAATGACCAAATAAGTAAGTGAATAAGCAATATAGTATAACATGAATATTCTTTGAAGTCCTGTTTTTGATAGTATCTGAAGTTTTGTTCATCATTTTTCCATTTTTTAAATAAATTGATATTATGACAAAATTAAGGAAAGTACAAATCTTGAGCTACAACTACATTTTTGTTCATATGCTGGTTTGGCAGCATGGACGATGTTACCTAATTTGAAACATTTGGAGGAAGAAAATCAAACTCACTAACCATACCCACATCCCAAGACAGAGAACTGAATTATACTTGTACTTGTTGGGATGGGGTGGAACAGCACTGAAAAGTATGATTCCTATAGCACAAGAGAGCAAGTTAAAGCTTAAACACAAACCCATACTGAAGAATTAGAGAGTTGTGAAAAATGAATGAAGCCCAAAATAATTTCAATCTAGCCGCCTAAAAATCGCTGTGACAGGCAAAGAATTGACTAAGGGGATAAAACTCATTGGCTAGATATATTTGTCAGTGTCAGAGAGAGTTCAACACTTCAGTCACAACAACAACAACAACAACAACAACAACAACAACAACAACAACAACAACAACAGAGTTGAAAGGGACCTTGGAGGTCTTCTAGTCCAACCCCCTGCTTAGGCAGGAAACCCTACATCACTTCAGACAAGTGGTTATCCAACATCTTCTTAAAAACTTCCAGTGTTGGAGCATTCACAACTTCTGGAGGCAAGCTGTTCCACGGATTAATTGTTCTAATTGTCAGGAAAATTCTCCTTAGTTCTAAGTTGCTTCTCTCCTTGTTTAGTTTCCACCCATTGCTTCTTGTTCTACCCTCAGGTGCTTTGGATAATAGTTTGACTCCCTCTTCTTTGTGGCAACCCCTGAGATATTGGAACACTGGTATCATGTCTCCCCTAATCATGATAGCAGTTAAGTTAAATTTAAATTTAAACTAGTTAAGCATTCTCTCTCTGTAGTACCGGGCTTGCAACATTGCACATTGTCTGTAAAATTCACCAAAAGGCCATGGAAGCTGCAAAGGGGTTCAGAAGATTACAGAGTGCTTTGAAGCCACCTGGTTCTTTTTATTGCTTTGAAACAGGTCCCCAGTTTGATTCACAAATCTGTCTCGATCGGATGACTTGATCATGGTGACATCAAACTGAAGTTTCTCCTTTGAAGATTTGCACAATCCTACTATATAATATTTCCCTTTTCAAAGTGGACGCTTTTAAATATGAGTTGCTATGAAAAATAGATGGGAGGATCAAATTGTGCTTATGTTCTGTTTGTGAATAGCCCCTCTCCAAAAATACATCTGTATTAATGTTATAGGATCAGAATGCTGCCTAGATGTTGTCTGAAAACAGAGGACAAAAAGAGGAGTCAAAGAGACCAGAGACATTCCAACTTACTTAATGCTATGGCAAGCATTCCATAATCCTTTCATCTATCTGGATATTTATGCTTTTTAAATTGTTTTTCTATCCTGTTTTAAAAAATTTCATTCTCAAATGAATTTGGTAGGAAGAAAGGGACAAGCCTCAATTATATGTTATACTTTGTTGGCAAAATAATTTCTCCCTTTTCACAAAGCTATTTGCTATTTCCTCTCCACTTGGATAAGAGGTAGGCTTAGTAGAATCCCTCCTTCCCCCTTCCTTTTCCATGATGATTTCCCAAATTTTCACAAGGAATTTTAAGTCATTTTAAACTCAGCAATTCACAGCAGTTAGTTCTGAATGTAATAGATTATAGACATTACATTGGTCACCACTGAGACTTTATGCATGGGGTGAGTGCTTCAAAGCATCATCAGGATGATGGGACTTGCTTTTGATTCTGGTGGAACCTAGGATTGGGACTTGTGTTCACAGTTGAAGGCCCTTGGAAGAAGGTGATTGAAGAAGACTTTTCTGAGGAATGTGGCCACTCTGAAGGGGATATTAGTCAAACTGTTATGTATTCAGGACAGTGGTGGGTTCCTACTTGTGCGGTCCACTCTATAGCACCGGTAGCGGCCCGCTGGTGACGTCACAGTACCAGTATGGTTGGTTGCCGGTGCCTGGGCACCGCCATTTTAAAAAAAAATGTTTTTTATTTTTTTTAAATTTTCTTCTGTGCATGCCCAGAAGCCGAGCTTCCGGCACTGCGCATGAGCTGCCTTCCTACCCCACAGTGAGTCCAAGCAGGGGAGGATGGCTGAGGGAGCGTGTGAGACACTGAAAGAATGGGTGGCAGGAGCTATTTCCATTCCCCTCCCTTCAGCAGTCAGAGAAGCCACAAACACACAGTGATGATCCTAGGCATTTTCGCACGTTTGAGGCTTCTCGAGCTGCTGAGGGGAGGGGGAATGGGCGGCAGGACCTATCTCAGTTCCTTTTCATGTAAGGTATAAAATAGCAAAAATAGTAGTGACATCTCTCTGAAATAACTAATATATGACCGGCAAGCCACGCCCATCCGGTCACATGGCCGGCAAGCCATGCCCACCCGGTCACATGGCCGGCAAGCCATGCCCACCCGGTCACATGCCTGGCAAGCCACACCCACAAAATAAGCCACGGCCACAGAGTGGTAGTAAAAAAATTAGGAACCCGCCCCTGATTCAGGCTACACTGTTTACTCCAAGGTCCGCTATTCTGAGTGGGAAAATGGAGACCGCTGATTGGTTAAACCAGCTGACAGCCTTGTATAAAAGGGAGAGCTGTCAGCCTGGTTCCTTTGCCGGATCTAACTTTATACAATAAAGTTTATACAGTTACAATAAAGTTTATACAGTTTATACAGTTATACAATAAAGAACTGTTAGTTACACTACTGTCTCCAGCCTCTTCAGTACCAGGACTTAACACAGACAATGAAAGCTGAATTATTGGGTTTGATTTGGCTTATTTCTAAGTATATTTAAAATGTCACATAGTTGCAGCAGTTGAAGGACACTCAACCTCTACTTCCTTTATAAATTGTAGTTTGAGTGCACTAAGCTTCTTGAATTTCAGTGTTATTCCACTCTGTGAATTCAATCGTGTCTGAAAAATGTTGGGAAAGCATGACCTTCCCTTTCTATTTTTTTTTAAAAAAATAATTACTTACTTTTGTCTACACAGCTGTTACTATTGGGGAGGAAGGTTACAATATTTCTTTACAGCTGTTGTGAATCTTTTGTTATTTCTGATTCCTTTTCTCCAGCATTTTAATTGTTCAGATTACTTATTATTTTGAGAAACAAAGATAATCAACAGAAAAAAAGAAGAGACATATTATTGAGGAAAAGGAGAGGGAGGGGGGAAAGGTTCCCGAAACTTGATTTTCAGAAGGTAGAATTACTTATGAATACATTTGTTAAGTGAGGAATTACAAACTTGGGTCCATCATTAAACCGCTATTACAGATTTTACAGATTATTAGAGTTGGAAGGGACCTTGTAGGTCATCTAGTCCAACCCCCCGCTCAAGCAGGAGTCCCTACACCATTTCTGACAAATGGCAGTCCAATCTCCCTTTGAAAGTCTCAAGTGTTGGAGCTCTCACAACCTCTGCAGGCAAACTGTTCCACTGGTTGATCGCTCTCACCGTCAGAAAGTTTCTCCTTATTTCCAGGTTGAATCTCTCCTTGGTCAGCTTCCATCCATTCCTTGTCTGGCTTTCTGGTGCCTTGGAAAACAGCCTGACCCCCTCCTCTCTGTGGCAGCCCCTCAAATATTGGAACATTGCTATCATGTCTCCCCTGGTCCTTCTCTTTGCTAGACTGGCCAAGCTCAGTTCCTGCAACCTCTCTTCGTATGTTATAGTTTCCAGTCCCCTAATAATCCTGGTTGCTCTCCTCTGCACTTTCTCTAGAGTTTCAATGTCTTTTTTGTAGTGTGGTGACCAAAACTGGACGCAGTACTCTAGTTGTGGTCTAACTAAGGCTATTACCACCTTCACCATTCTTCTCTCCCCCCACGAGAGAAAAGAAAAGTAAGATGTGGCTTCATATTTAAGAAAAACATCCCCCCCCAATTATATTATGCAGGAAAATATTGAGAATTTATTGCTATTCTGCTAATCTCAAAGGAATGTGTCCTTGTTTTGCTCAAAATGTTGTTGAGATTCAGAATTACTATTTCTAGAATCTGTGATCTTTCCTTTACTTGTCCTTAAAAAACTGAATCAGTATTATTGTTGTTGATGATGAAGTGTGTGTGTGTGCGCGTATGTGAGGGAGGGAGGGGGAAAGAGAGAGGGGAGACAGTGAGAGGGAGGGGGAGAAATCACTGTAATCTAATGATTTAACATGGGTGATTGAGACTCCACTTTGGTTCCCTAATGGAGATCTAAATGTTATTAATTATTCATTCATCCTAATTCCTCATGCAAAAATTCTGAATAAACCCTTACAGATCAATTGTAAGGATTACTGTAGAAAGGGTTTCATTTCCTAGATTTTGATTCTAATATCTTATTGGGCAATAAGATACTGGCAGTGTCAAAATATTTGCTGATTTCAGAGCAATACGAATGGTATGGCTTAGAAGGAAAAATGCCTGTCTTTTCTTCTGAAACATTTGCAGTCTATACCTAAATGTGGGAGATAACTAATTAATATCCCCAAAGAGCTCCAATTGCTAATCCTCCCTTTCTCCCTTTCTCAGGTGCTGTATAATTAATACCATCAAGATGGCTTTAAAATATTTCCATTAGAAAGGATTTTTGCTGGAGATCTGTAACCAGCATTTTATCTGATCATTGCCCAGTATTTTAGCATGAAGGCATCTATCCTCAATTACATCACTTTCCTATGTTGCTCAGTATAAGATGTACATGTTTAGAAGTACATCTAGAAATTGACTAAACAAAAAAACAAACAAACAAATGTTTTTTAAAGAGATTCTGGGGAAAAAATATCTACAAGCCAAAGTGTTTTGCTACAAGTTTTGTAGCAAAGAGGAAAATGTTATCCTTAATTAGTTATGGCTTTGTTTTTATAGAGCACAAGTTTTATGGAGCATTTTTATCCAGCACAAGCTCCCGGGCAAATATTCCTCTCAGCTATGGTTCTATTCATATATTTCAATAAGAATGGTGTATATTTCTGATATTTTTTTTCCTTCCTAGCAACATTTTTCACTTTAAAAGAAATGTGGCAAAGTTTTGAACATCAATAGATCATGCATGAAAGGTAGTAATGGGGAAAAACCATAAGAAGAACAAAATATTTCTAGTGTTCTGCTTACTGTGAGTGGCTTCCTTTTGCTTTTGTTTTAAGTTGAACTGATAGAGGCGTATATCAGGGGCGGGTTGCTCACTTACCTTGCTACCGGTGTGCTGTGCGTGCATCACCACATTTCGTGCGCACATGTGCGCACTACGCATGCGCACCCCCACGTGCGATTTTGCTTCCGTGTGGAAGCAAAATCACGCCAAAATCTCACGAGGGGACACGCGTGTGCGATTTTGGCAATTTTTTGCTTCCGCGCATGCGCGGAAGCGAAATCTTGCTGAAATATCTCTCTCGCGCGTGTCCCCTTGCAAGATTTTGGCACGATTTTGCTTCCGCACATGCACAGAAGCAAAAAATCACCAAAAAATTCACAAAAAAAGATGGTGGCTCCTAGGCACCGGCAACCGACCACACCAGGTCGGTAGCCTCTTGATGACGTCACCAGCCCACTGCTACCGGTGCGATAGAGTGGACCACACCGGTAGGAACCCACCACTGGCGTATATGTCTTAAATTCCCAACTCGAACACTGTTTATTTGTAGTTGAATCTAAATTTTAATATACAACATTTTCCCTTAGGTTACCGACCGTGTATCTATGCCCCACAAAAGAGACTTTCTCATGAAGTTGCGCTTGTAAACTTATTGCGAGGAATCATAACACAGCAAAGTAGCTTGCTCTTTTATTGCAGTCAGGGATAGATATTTCTAAGAATTGAAATACTTGAAAATTCCTCAGGTCCCTGTAATATCAAATATGTAGGTTGGGGAGGGTACCAGTAGGAAAAGAAAAAGAAAAAGAAAGTGAAGCAGTTTAAGAGATTACAGTATTTAATGTATAATCCTGATCAGGTTGAGACCCTTTAAAATGCTGGTCAAGATCTTAAATGAACCAACTTGTAGCTGAGATAATAAGCAACTTATCTTCTTCCTCACAGCAGGGAAAGTCACTGAAGCATCCCTATGTTGCCTAGGCAACTGGGTACCATTTCCCAGGCTTCTAGCATAGAAAGACAGGAAAGTATCATCCTGTTTCCTAGACAACCAAAAGGCTTTTCCACCCTAATCTATAAGCACTACAGCTCCCTCCATATTTTTGGAAAGAACTAAGTGGCTATGATCACCATGGACGCAAATAGCCAGAATCTATTAATAAGATGTGTGAAAGGTAGAGTTTATATTGTATAAGAAACCCATTCAGCCCATTTCCCTTTCTTACAACATACACATACTCTTTTTGAAACAGAGCAGAAATAAGACTAAAAAGTTATTACTCTAGTATGTTCTATGACTTAGCTCTCCCTGCAAAAGGAAATTTTTACTATAGTGATTAAAAAATACCCAATCTATGAAAGCTAGGAAATTCAGAACCACTTTATAAAAGATCATTTAGTTTGGAGTCACACAAGGTTTCTAAAAATTGATTGCTCCATGAATTTGCTGTCCATTCTTAGTGATGATATAGACCAGGGGTTCTCAAACTTTTTGAACAAGAAGCCACTTCACGGTCCCTCAGACTGTTGGGGGGCCCGGACTGGCTAGGTGGCGTGGCTGGGTGGCCATGTGGCTGGGTGGGCGTGGCTTGGTGGTAATGTGGCTGGGTGGGCGTGGCCAATTTATCAGTCCATTTTGCCAATTTAGCAGTCCATTAAATAATACACACAAATTAAACTTTAATTTGTTTTCCTCTTGGGGGTATTTTATTTGTTTTTGTTTGACTTTTCTTTTTACTAGATCATTTTTTAAGTTGTTTATGAGTCTAGTGGTCCACTTCAGAAAACTCAGTTTTCCAGCAATTCTTCTCAGCCCCAAGGAGGTTACAATCAACATCTCTCTCTCTCTCTCTCTCTCTCTCTCTTCAAGAAGAGCAAATGGGGGTTAGGCTGTTAGGCTGAAAGGCTGTTTTTTAAAGTGTTTTCAAAGACTTAATTTAAAGCAGTACTTTACAAACCCAGAGCTGCTTTTCAAGGCAGCAGCAACCCCCCTCCCCTACTCAAACACCAGTCCTGGATCACGTGGCTGCACCGGCGAGATCACCCCTCGGCTGGCCCTCCCCCACACCCTTTGGCAGCAGCTGTGTGATCAGAAGTGCAGCTCAACCGGTGAAAGAAGTGCGGCTGGAGTGGATGCTCGCTGGAAGATAAGGTCGGCGGTGAGGGGTAGGGCAAGGGGCGGGGCTTATTCCCACACTCCGCGGGTCGGATACTTTGCACTATCGGGCCGTATCCGGCCCGCGGGTTGTAGTTTGAGGATCCCTTTCTAAGGCAGGGGTCAGCAACCTTAAACACTCAAAAAGCCATTTGGACCCTTTTCCCACAGAAAATAAAACACCAGGAGCCACAAAACCCTTTTGACATCTAAAATGAAGATAACACTGCATATATTGTTTTTTTACCTTTATGCTATGTATAAAAAAACCTGTAGTGTGTTGCATTTATGAAATCAATGACCTGCTACAGAGAAAACACATTTTTATTTCTGCATGCAACAAAAACATTTTGAAAAAAAAGATGGGTCGAAAAGCTCAGTAAATCACGGGCCAGCGGTTATCGCACATTGGCGGTTGTGTATTTTGAGCGACAGGGAGCCGCAGCAGAGGGATGAAAGTTCCACATGCAGCTCCAGAGCCGCGGGTTGCAGACCCCTGGTCTAAGGCAATCTATTGCTAAAACCAATCTTTTGGTTTTCTTTTGACAAATTCATCACTGCTGTAACTGATTCCAACCACCTTGCTGGTGGCCATCCTCTTCATCTCTTTTCTTTTACCTTTCCCAGTACTAAAGCCTTCTCCAGAGAGCTAGGCCTTGGCACAATGTGTCCAATATGATCATTTAAGTCTGCTCATTTATGTCTACAATGAGAACTCCTGGTTGATTGTTCAATTGTTTATTTGTTTTCTTGGCTATCTATTGTATTTCTCAGGGTCTTCCCCAGCCCCAGGTTTCAAAAGCATCAAAAACCTTTCTCCATGTCCAACCTTTGCTTCCATAGAGTGTCACAGGGAAAACCCATTATTTGCACATTTTAATCCTTGTAGATACAAATACATCCTGGCATCTGAACTTCTTTTCCAAAGTCTTCACAGCTACTGTACCAATTGCTCATCTGTGGTGTATTTTTTAACAGTTGGTTCCTTTAACATTGATAGTCAATCCTAAAAACTGGCAGAGTCAGTTTGCTATATTAGTTAAGGCATCAGGCTTGAAACCAAGAATCTAAATGTGATAGTCCCACCTTAGGCACAAGGCCAACTGCATGACCTCAGGGCAGTCGTACTCTCTCAGTCCAGGGGTGAAATCCAGCAGGTTCTGACAGGTTCTGGAGAACCGGTAGCGGAAATTTTGAGTAGTTCGGAGAACTGGTAGTGAAAAAATTGAGTAGTTCGGAGAACCAGCAAATACCAACTCTGGCTGGCCCCAGAGTGGGGTGGGAATGGAGATTTTGCAATATCCTTCCCCTGCCACGCCCACCAAGCCACGCCCACCAAGCACACCATGCCCACCAAGCCATGCCCACAGAACCGGTAGTAAAAAAAATTGGATTTCACCATTGTCTTAGTCCTTTGAACCATTGCTGGTCCAAGAAGTTGTCAGAAATCAACACTGATCCAAAGGGACCAAAAAGAAAATGGAAGGAAGGAAGGAAGGAAGGTAAAGAAAGAAAGAAAAGAAAGAAAGAGAGAGAGAGAGAGAGAGAGAGAGAGAGAGAGAGAGAGAGAGAGAGAGAGAGAGAGGAAGGAAGGAAGGAAGAAAGAAAGAAAGAAAGAAAGAGAAAGAAAGAAAGAAAGAAAGAAAGAAAGAAAGAAAGAAAGAAAGAAAGAAAGAAAGAAAGAAAGAAAGAAAGAAAGAAAGAAAGAAAGAAAAGCAGAAACTATCCATCACTTCAGTATCTTCAGGATGGTTGCTGTAACTATTATCATTAGTTAGTCTTCTTTAATCTTAACCCTATTTCTTCACTGAGCTCTTTGATTTTCATTTTTAGACTATGCACCTTTTGCATTTTCAGCAGATAGCAGATAGTATCACCAGCATAGCACAGGTAATTGATGCTTCTTCCTCCAATTTTAAAGCTATGCTCATCTTCTTCCAATCTCACTCCCTCAAGATACATTCCACATATAAATATCAGGAGAGGCATAGAGTCTTGTTTCACTCCTTTTGCAAAGCTGGAGCTATTGTCTTTCACTATGGCCTGTCTGTATTGTAGCTTTTTGGCTTGTGAATAGGTTCCCCATGAGGGCAATTGGGATTTTCATTTTTTTTCTTAATACATTCCACAGCTTGAGATGATCTACACGACTGAAGACCTTTCTGCAATCAGTAAAGCACATCTTGCCTTCTTTTGGGTATTCTTTGGCTTTTTTAATTATCCAGCATCTATTAGGAATAGGTTTTTGTGTGTGTTCCTTGGTCTTTTCTGAAGCCAGTTTAAATATCTGGTATCTCCATTTCTATGTAAAGTTCCAATCTGTATTGAATGATCCTACATATTTTTGCTAGCATAGGAAATTAAGAAGAGTGTATGATAGTTTATTGATCACTTTCATTGATTCTTCTTCTGTTTCTTGGCATATTTCTTTATATCAGTATAGGCAGCTGACTTACTAATGACAGCAGTGGTGAACTAACTTCATCTTCTAGTTGCTGAACTTCTTGTAAGCAGGAAATATCCTCCACCTATCCTGGATGTTAATATCTTTGCTGTCCAGAACTTCAGTGTACTGTACTTCTTTCACCTTTGATCTTTGAATTAGTTATTACCTGTCCATTGGACCTGTTAGTACACCAATTTAAGATTGGAACATCCTTCTGAGTTGCAAGAACTTTTGGAAGATTTTCTTTGTTTTTCCATGTCTATTTCCATCCTCACCATCTTGATAGATGTTGCAATATTGTTAATTGTTTCTTGATATTCAAAATGTTTTATTAAATTCCTTGCTCAAATCTTTGCCTTTTTTGCCTTTGCCTCCTCTCCTCACCTCTCCTCTGCTCTGCTCTGCTCTCCCCTCCTCTCCTCTCCTCTCCCCTCCTCTCCCCTCTCGATTCTCTACCATTTGTTCTGACATCCAGTTTGCTTTCCCCTCCTTCCTGTTCTTTGGCAGTCTCTTTTCACATTTATCTTTAACATTTT
Organism: Diadophis punctatus similis; assembly: GCA_023053685.1. Taxonomy (NCBI): domain Eukaryota; kingdom Metazoa; phylum Chordata; class Lepidosauria; order Squamata; family Dipsadidae; genus Diadophis; species Diadophis punctatus. The sequence continues at coordinate 60,377,438 of JALIGW010000001.1, forward strand.
AAAAATATCATTCCACAGTTCCTCTGGTTTTCTATCAATGAAGATTAGAACTTCAAAGTATTCTCCTTGAGAAAGGTAGTTATATATCCAATATCGTTATCATGGAAACTGGTTGGCTCTTGTTCTCCCACTTTAGTGTGATTTGTACCTTTCATAAGAGCAGTTTTTGATTTAGTTCACTGTCACACTCTGAACGTGTCTTCGTTGCCATGATTGAGTTCCTCTAGCTCAGGGGTGGCCAAACTACAGCTCTTTGAGGACCTGTGGACTTCAACTCCCAGAATTCCTGAGCCAGCCATGCATGCATGGCTGGCTCAGGAATTCTGGGAGTTGAAGTCCACAGGTCCTCAAAGAGCTGTATGTAGTTTGGCCACCCCTGCGTCTAGCTCCTTGTGCTAATATTGCTAATGTGATTTCTATGTACTGTGCTCCATCAGACTTCATTTAGATTTCCTGGGATATATTTGCTACTGTCTACTTCTAAGTTTTTTTTAAATTTTCTAGTCTATTTTAAAGACTTTGGATCTCCTGGTAGTATTTCATCCAATAATTATTTAAATTTAGTTTTTCATAGCTATGCTGTGGAACACAGCAAGGCTGGATTTATTTATTTATTTATTATTCGCACTTGTATGTCGCCCACTCCACAGAGACTCTGGGTGGCTCACAACAATAAGAAATCTACATGAAAACAATAAATATAGAAAAAAACATTGAAAACAATAATTATTAAAAACATTAAAAACCTTAAAAAACAACAATTTAAAAATCCCATACAATTAATACATTCATGGGGCCAAGAGTGGATGCTTCCTGCTGTATCCCATAAAATAAAACTTCTAAATAAATTGCTTATGGCTTTGCCAAGCTAATACCTGTACAATTTATTCAGAAGAAATTGGGAAGCAATAATCATATATGCCGAAAGACCATTTCTTCCCTGCCAATCTCCTGCCCAGCCAAGCTGTTATTGGCATAGACGTTGAGCCCATTAAAGGAATTGTACCTTTTAAGTGGGTGGAAAGCTGGAAGGTCAAAACCAGAAATCCTTCTTCTGACATTCTTCTCCCAGATATGCTCTTTTACCTTTTCTTTTAAAAAAACATATTTTACATCAAAAACCACATCCACACGTGGAGAGAAAAAGTTCAGCACAGAAACAATGTGCTGCATTCATTACTTTGAATGGGGCTAGCTGTCCCTCCAAGGAAGAAGGTAGAAAGACTTAATGCTTTGCAAACAGCTGGATATTGCTTTCGATGCTATTTTCATAATGAAAATACCACTATATTTTATGTTGCACACCACATAGAAACTCCATAGGCAGCTGTCAGCTTTCTCACCCTACAGATTTTATTATCCTCTTATGTTGCTATCCTTAGGGCAAGCATTTCTATCTTGTTTCGGAGAAAACCTGCAAAACAAAAAGCAAAATGTGTACTAAGGTGGCCATCCATGGGTATAATACCCTGGTTTTATGCAAGCAGTGGAGGAATTGGCTTTTCTCCTCTCTGTGCATGTGCGTGGGTGCACAATCCTATCCGAGTAACTGCTGTCAATATAAGCAGCAACATAAGCTTCCCTGCCTCTGTGAATAAGAAAAGTATCCATATATTACAGTCTCGGTGGCCTTTTGCTGTAAATCTATGTATCTATACAGATTTATCTTGTTATTCTGTTCCAATCAGATTGACAATCTCTACTGCAGATTCTCTATCTAATCTCCAGTGTGGCCTGATCATCAATCATTGCATTTATAGAGTATGTATAGGAAGCCACACTGAAGCAATTTCTTCTTCAATATGTGCTTCAGAAGTGGGTTCCTGCTTCTGATTGCCGGTGCGGTTAATCGCTGAGTTCGGCGCAGAGCCGAAGAAGCTGCTCCCGTTCTCGGAATGGGAGCTTTCCCCGGGCGCTTTCCCCGCCCGCATGGATGCCGCCAATTGCGTTCTTTTGCCCTCTGTGCATGCGGAACTCTTTGGGCATGTGCAGAGGGCAAAAGAATGCAATTGGGGGCATCCATGCGGGCGGGGAAAGCGCCCGGGGAAAGCTCCCGTTCCGCGAACGGGAGCAGCTTCTTCGGCTCTGCGCCGAACTCAGCGATTAACCGCACCGGCAATCAGAGGCAGGATCCCACCTCTGATGTGCTTCCAAAATGAGTGAAATTTATCCTCCAAAATCAGGGTTACTAAAGCCTGTGGACAGAAATATAATATTAGCCAAAGTTTGAACATTGGTATCCACCGACTAGACTTAGCATTACTTATCCTGCCTACGTGCAGCAAACAATATTCAAGATGAAGTGACAATCTGGAAGAGGGATCTTAAAAAACTCTGAACTGATTCCAGATGGGTAATGTATCATATGGACCTAACGGTGCTCCGTATAACAGTTGGGTAGAAGAGCTGGCTTAGTAAAACTTAATTGCTGCAGGTATAAATTGAACACCTCTATGCCAAAACAAAGATTGGATGACAGCTGCAGTCCTTTGGGCATTTTCCATCACTTAAGTCAAGTGATGATTTGCATGATGATGAAGGCAGGAGTATCGTGCCAAAATACTTGAAACAATTGATTTGTCCCAGCACTTTTCCATGCCTGTTTTAGGCACTTTGGCTTCCTATTTAAAAAAAAAATGAATGTATTACTTTTAAGAAATTTTATTCACAGCAAATATACTTACAGGTGAAAGGGCTACTGTGGCCAAGCAAACAACATTTTTTAGGATATTGCAATTGCATTATTGTTTAATCCTGTCTGAAAAGGAGCTCATGCAACTTTCTCCATGCACTGAATGGCTCAAACCTTGAATGCAGTGAATGATGTGATGGTCGTGGGCAGAGGTGGGATCCTGCCGGTGCGGTTAATAGCTGTTGTTCGGCGCAGAGCCGAAGACGCTGCTGCCGTTCGCGGAGCGGGAGCTTTCCCCGGGCTCTTTCCCTGCCCGCATGGATGCCGCCAATTGTGTTCTTTTGCCCTCTGCGCATGCGCAAAGCGTTCCACATGCGCAGAGGGCAAAAGAACGCAATTGGCGGCATCCATGCGGGCGGGGAAAGCACCCGGGAAAAGCTCCCGCTCCGCGAATGGCAGCAGCGTCTTCGGCTCTGCGCCGAACAACAGCTATTAACCGCACCGCCAATCAGAGGCAGGAACCCACCTCTGGTCGTGGGACTCTGAGCCAATACACTTGCTACATCATCACTGCCTTAGTGTTGTGCACCACTTATGAATGTTCATTTTGATTTTGATTACAAATATTTTTCCATGTGTAGAGCTATATGCACGAACATCTCCTAAAAGCAAAGAAGGAGCATGGTTAAAATATCTTTCCTGGAAGATTGGAATTCTCTACACACTGGTTATGTGAATTGAGACCCCTTCATAAGGATCTTAAATTGACTTCTGATTGGATGCATACAAGAACAAACTGTGCTAGAAATTAGATGAGGTTAGACCACAGGTGTCAAACCTGCTGCGTCACATTGCTGTCATGTGATGTTTTGTGATGTTTTTTCCCTTCGTGGAGCTGGGGTGGGCGTGATCTGTGCGTGATGCATTTGGCCCACGGGCTGCCAGTTTTACACCCCTGGGTTAGACCATGCAGTGTTGCATGAGCTTCTACACATTAATGCATTACTTAAAGGCAGTCACATATGGTCTCTTCTGAAGTCCGTCCTTCCTTCCTTCCTTCCTTCCTTCCTTCCTTCCTTCCTTCCTTCCTTCCTTCCTTCCTTCCTTCCTTCCTTCCTTCCTTCCTTCCTTCCTTTCTGAAATGTCTTTCAGGGAAAATCCATTCCAAGGAGATTCATAGATATGATTAAAAACATAAAGAACAAGTAAAATTGCTTCTATATAATTTTTTAAAAATCCCAAAATGTATATTAAGGCAATAAAACATTAGTCCAGTAACAGTGGGACCAATTATGGCCTCACAACTAAAACAGCATTCTGAAAAATTCAGATGATAGAGATAACTCTTTTTTTGAAAAAGAGATACAACAGTTTAAATAATAATCATAATTATTTTAAAAACAGCAACATTTTTAAAATAATCATAATTATTTAAAAATCAGAGATAGCAACATTTTAAAAATAGTAATCCTATTTTTTAAAAAAACAAACAAACAATTCTGCCACTAAAGGCTCTAGTTTAAAAAAAAATCATAAGGGAAAATCCAGGAGGATCTCTCTTTGAGAATAGGAGTTATATGACCTTTTTTATATCATGGCAAGGATGTGTATTTAGAAAATACTTGCATTTCCTGCATTAAATTCTGCAAAGCACATTTGAAGATAGGAGGATGGAAGTATAATTATAACTGTTATTCACATGACATGCAATCTGAATCAATCCCTGTTTGCAATTTGCAAGTAAATATTTTTTAAGCAGTCAAAAGCAATTAAGGCTATTATTATTTTAAATCAGCTTATTGCTAATCAGGTGGTTTTTTTTAAAAAAAATCAATCACTGTATTGAAGGAGGAATTTTGAGTGCCTAAAATTGTGAAAGGATAGTGCTTTCAATTAAAACTTATCTTGATTTTACAATTTGGTTCAGATCTATTAGCAGCTTTTAAAACTCCAGAATTATGGCTAATACTGGAATGTATTTTAGATCAATCTAGGTTTATAGCAGTAACTTTTAAAAACTATATAGTACCATAAATATCTACACTAAATAAATGCATTTGTAAAAACACCCCATGGATAAAATTCCTTCAGATACACATTATAATGAATAAAATGAATGATTTTTATTTGGAGTTAGGGAAGAAATAAATATATCACCTACTAAACTTTCATCTTCACTGGAAAAAGTAATTATGTTTGGAAGAGATAGTGGTAAAAGGAAACCAGACCATCAAAAAACATGGTGGCTGGACACCATCAAAGCTGACAGCAGCCAAAGCATAGAACAACTCAAAGAAGTAGTGCAAGATCAGAAGATGTGGAGAGACCTGACCCATAGAATCATTAAGAGTTGGACACAACTGAATGAATAACATCATCATCATTATCATGATCAAACTTTCATCTTGCTTGACTTTAGCTTATTTTTATTAGCACTATTGGTAACCTAGCCATTTAGCTTTTCTTTTACTATCCAATGAAAATTCTCCTAGTATTAGAAGGCCATGTAATCAGTCACCAGCTACTAGTTCTAGTGTATATAGCAATAGCAATAGCACTTAGACTTATATACCGCTTCATAGTGCTTTACAACCCTCTCTAAGCGGTTTACAGAGTTCAGCATATTGCCCCCAACAATCTGGGTCCTCATTTTACCGACCTCCGAAGGATGGAAGGCTGAGTCAACCTTGAGCCTGGTGAGATTTGAACAGCTGAACTGCTGAACTAGCAATCAGCTGGAGTAGCCTGCAGTAGCTGCATTTAACCACTGCACCACCTCGGCTCCTATATGGATAGATGTATAGATTGAGAGGTTTAGCCAGCTCTCCAATTTGCACCTGACTTTGCTCTCCATTTTCCCTGTTATAGATATGCTAAATTGTTCATAATCTATTCTAAAATTCATTGCTTTTGCTTGTTTTGCAAAGACAATTCTGTGCCTGTTCAGGCAATTTGTTAAATGTAATTCCTACTCTTTGTTCTAGGAACTTAAAAAATGTATAAAATTAGCTTTAGATGTGGAATTTAGGCTTATTTTCCTGTGGTTTGATGGTAGGTAACGTGCAGTGGTGGGTTCCTACCGGTGCGGTCCACTCTATAGCACTGGTAGCGGCCCGCTGGTGACGTCAGAGCTTCCGGCACTGCACATGCGCTGCCTTCCTACCCCACAGTGAGTCCAAGCAGGGGAGGATGGCTGAGGGAGCGCGTGAGACACTGAAAGAACGGGCAGCAGGAGCCTAGGATTATCAAATGGTGAGAAGCATTCAGGCCGGACGGAGCCTCCTAGAAGAACCGCTGCCACGGTCTTGCTGCTTCCGCTGTGGGGAGCTGCATTGCAGGTGGGCAATGCCCCCCGCTTCTCCGGCTGCTGCCAAGCTCCCGAGGCCCATGCCCACCCGGTCACATGGCTGGCAAACCACACCCACAAAATAAGCCACGCCCACAGAGTGGTAGTAAAAAAATTAGGAACCCGCCCCTGGTAACATGGACTATCACCTCACCTACTTTTGTGGCCTGCTAAGTCAGAACATGATGAGTAAAGGGTTGATTTTAAGATGCTATTATTTTTCTATGATGGAACAGTGGAAAAAAATATGGCACTGAAGCATGGAAAATTTAAAAAAATCTGCCAACCAAATACTCCAAGTGGGCTGTTTTATTTTGAACTTGGGACAAAATTGTTCTCCCATTTTGTGCATATTGCCATATAGGAGGATGTTTCATAAATATAAGTTCACAGCTGAAAAGGGTTTGTTTCTATACAGCTAGTCATTGCTTAGAGAAGAACGGCAAATGATTCTACTGAAATGGTCACCAAGTGACACAATGATTAAGTGAACCACACATGACACAGAGAGAGTGATGCTGTGAAGAATGCAGGTTGCTAAATTCCTCAAGATTTCTCCCATAGTTGTTCTGTTTCTGACTTGTTCTTTTTTTTCTTTTTCTTTAACCCCCCTCACAAAGTGGACCGATTGCTTAAACAAGTTCCTGGGCTGTTTTTCCTGCAGTGCACTTCTCCCTAAAAAGTGCTATCTGCAAGTTAACAAACTCATCTCTGTGACTTTAATTAATTGAGTAGAACCCTCTGGCTGATTTTGCTGCTACTGAAACTGATCACACCTTAATCAGTTTCACACTGAAGCCTTTTGTTGTCCTAAATGCAAACATTGATGGCAAGGTTACTTTTTCATCATTGTAGCAATTATGAATGATCATTATCCAATGTAATCATAAATAAATACTTTCAATAGCAGAAGTAAGCCATAAGATACCCACGGACACTAGTATCCTGATTTAAATTTTTTAAAATGATTCCTTCATTTTCCCCCACCAAAAAAATGGAATGCTGTTATCCATCAAAAAAACCCACATCAGCCTTCAATAGTATTCATAGTTGTATTTATCATCACCACCACTAACATTTCATAGTAAGAGATGGCTTACTTTAATAGATGGCTAGTCACCTGGCAGAGAAGAGTAATTATTTCTATGAAATGTACCTTATGGTCTAGTGTTTATGGCCTGGAGTGGAAGTTGTCTTCTTGCAAAACAAGAAGTATTACTGTATAAGCATCCATTGTGTGAATTACAGGTGTGAAACTTCTTTAAACAAAGTCATAAAACCTGTAAATATTGGAAGCAAGTGAAACCCAAGGTAAACTAAAGATATGAGGAGAAAAAAGAAAACAGAAAAGGGTGGGTTATTAATCATTCAGAATGTAGGCTATAAGAAAATTCAAAAATAAAACAGTATATAGACATTTATTTAAATTTAGAAGATTTATTTCTGCTTGGGCAGGGGGTTGGGCTGGATGACCTGCAGGGTCCCTTCCAGCTTGAACTTGTTAAACATTAGTTGCTTTAAGATAGTTGGAGAAAATATATGCTGACATATATTCTTTTTTTAATTAAAAAGGGGCCCAACTAAAGGGACATTCCTTAATACTAGGGTAAGGGAAATAAGAAGATGCTGTACCTGCAAAATATGTTATGGGGAGGTGTTGGAAAATATGTCAGGGATATTGTAAGTCTCTGAGGCGTTACGGAGTAGATGTGATCGATAACTGTATCCGATAGGAGGGGCATGGGGGGGGGCATCGAGATAGAAACTATAAAATGTAATGCTTTTGAAGTCTTAAGTGTGGCTTTCGCCTCAAACCTCAATTTGAGGGCAGGCTGAAAGATCCTTTGCAAACTGTCATATTTATTTTTAAAAAATAAACTCTCTTTGTTTCAACTGATCCAGTTGTTGGTTTATTTCCAACAAGAATAACAGAGTTGGAAGGAACTTTGGAGGTCTTCTAGTCCAACCCCCTGCTCAAGCAGTAGACCCTATACCACTTCAGACAAATGGTTGTCCAATCTCTTCTTAAAAACCTCCAGTGTTTGAGCACTCACAACTTCTGGAGGCAAGCTGTTCCATAGATTAATTGTTCTAACTGTCAGGAACTTTCTCCTCAGTTCTAGGTTCACAGAAAAAAAAACCTTCTTAACCTCCATCATAAAGTTATTTTTACTCTAGGTCCATGCTTCAAAAAAACCTATGGCACATCATAACCAAATATATCTTGAAGGATTTATACTTTCAGTGTTGGGGGAACAGTAAGGTGACCAGACGTCCCGCTTTTGGCGGGACAGACCCGAATTTAAACAAATTGTCCCGCGTCCCGCATCGTTTCAAAAAAGTCCCGCTTTTTTGCAAGACAGAGCCTGGGCCCTTCTGCCCGGATGTCTCCCACACAGGCCGGTGTAAAAAAAAAAAAGAGCCGGGATGTTTCTTCACATCTACGCCGCTTCCGAGCGAAAGGAAAGGAAGCGCCTCATCCACATCCCCGCCCGCACCTTTTTTTTCTCTCTTCCTTTCCCCAGGGTGATTCCTAGCGACGTCCAGGGACTCTTTCAGCAGCCGAGCCAGGCCCCGCCCAGCTTCCTCCCCGCCTCCCGCATGTCATTCACTCTTTGAATCTCACCCCCACCCCCGTCAGCCCATATACTCCCTGCCTCGCACTCGCCAAAGCGGATCTGAGGGAAACAGCTCCGGGCCGGGCAGGGAAACCCCCCCACGTTTCGGGGGACCAGTTCATTCCCTCTTACTCAAGGGAAAAGCTGCTGGTGCAAGCAGGTAGGAAGGGAGCAACGGATGGCAATGCAGTGGAAAAACAGGTGGAGGCATTGTTTGAAGACGAGTGAATTAGGCTTAATTTGCTGGAGTTCTGCTTAACCTCAGCAACTGGTGTTTTATTATGCTTTTTCACATTTACCCATCAGGCAAATGATCAGAATTCAGCCATCTGTACTCACTTACTGCGCTCAAAAGCCCTTCAAGCTAATCGCCAAAGAAATGCCCTTCCCCCCCTCTCCCTCCCCTGTCCAGGTGAGAGCAGTCCCTGCCACTGGGGCCTGAGAAAAAACTATCTATTGCTTGGGAAAAATATATATATTTCTAACCCCCTTGGGAGTATTTTCAGCTGCAGGGTAACTCCCAGCCTCTTCTCACTTGGCAAAAGTGCAAAGAAAAGCTCTGTGCATCACTGGCTTTGCTTTCTTTACAGTATTTCCGGCTTTGCTTTCTTTACAAGTATTTATGCTTGATTTTCAAGGGGGGGGGGGTTATCTTTTTTCACTACTTATGGCCATTGTAGAATCCCTGTGGTTACCTGATAAAATTCAGACACTTGGCAAGTGGCATGTATTTATGACGGTCACAGTGTCCTGGGGTCATGTGATCACATTTTGTCACAATGGGGAAGCCAGATTCGCTTAACAACGTTGGCTAGAAAGGTTGTAAAATGGTTGCAAAACTCGCTCAACAACTGTCTCGCTTAGCAAGGGAAGTTGTGGGCTCAATTGTGGCCATAGGTTGAGGACTATCTATATTCTGAAATAATGACACAGGTTTGAACTTCCCTCCCATTTTCACCAGGTGACAATTTGGAGCTGGCAAACAAGCTGGCAACCGGTTTAAACTCATCTCCCTCTGACAGCTATCACTTCTTCGTTTGCTGAAAGGTTGTTTCTTCCTCATAGGGATTTCTGCGCTAATCTCAATTTACCTAACATGTCCAGCTCCTGCTAAGAACTTCCTTTTCACTGAGTTACCGTATTTTTCGGTGTATAAGATGCACCGGTGTATAAGAAGCACCTTAGTTTTGGGGGAGGAAAATAGGGGAAAAATCTACCTACCAGGTATTCATCTGGCTAGCGTCCTTAGTCTGGTCAGCTTCAGCACATTATTTTATCCCCTGGTTAGGGCTGAAAAAAATCTTTTTTGGAGGGAATAGCAATGAAAACAAGCCTGCAAAGACTTAGGACTGGAAAAAAACTTCTTCAGAGGGAATAGGAAGCTGGGGAAATCGTTAGCACCTCTTTAGGGCTGGAAAAAAAACTTTCTTTCATTGGGAGCACCTCCAAACGTGTCTGTTTCAGGCACGAGAAGGATTCCTCCAAAGTCCTTCCACTTTCTTTCATTGGGAGCACCTCCAAACGTGTCTGCTTTAGACAGGAGAAGGATAGCAATAGCACTTAGACTTATATACCACTTCATAGTGCTTTCCAGCCCTCTCTAAGCGGTTTACAGAGTTCAGCATATTGCCCCCAACAATCTGGGTCCTCATTTTACCCACCTCGGAAGGATGGAAGGCTGAGTCAACCTTGAGCCAGTGAGATTTGAACAGCTGAACTGCTGAACTAGCAGTAGCCTGCAGTGCTGCATTTAACCACTGCACCAACTCGGCTCACTGGATTCCCCCAAAGTCCTTCCACTTTCTTTCATTGGGAGCACCTCCAAACGTGTCTGTTTCAGGCATGAGAACAGACAGATTAACAGAGTTGGAAGGGACCTTGCAGGTCATCTAGTCCAACCCCCTGCCCAAGCAGGAGACCCTACATTTGCCTCTACCTAGGATTGAACTCACAACCTCCTGATTGTGAGGCAAGAGCTCCACCTCTAGGCCACAGCAAGATGCCCTTCCACTTTCTTTCATTGGGAGCACCCCCCTTGTCCCCATTAGTGGAAAGCTGCCACTGTGCTTTTTATAAGATCCCTTGGTGGAAACCATCCGGAGCTCTGAGCTGGTGCAGAAAGGGGAGGGGGTCAGCTGTGAAGAAGCAACTGCCTTCCTTCTCTGAAATTCACGTCTGGAGTTGATGTCCACAGCTCTTAAAAGTTGCCAAGGTTGGACACCCCTGACTCTAGTTATCAAAAGTCTTGTCAGGCTCAAAACCAAGAATGTCACCGGGTGATTCTTTCCTTGTGTCCAATCACACTGACTTTGCCAATAAAGAATTCTATTCTATTCTATTCTATTCTATTCTATTCTATTCTATTCTATTCTATTCTATTCTATTCTATTCTATTCTATTCTATTCATTTATTTCATAAATACATAAATTTTCTTGAATTTTAAATTTTAAACGACAGCAATCTACTAAAAAAATTCACTCAAATGAGAAATATGCCAAAGAATAAAATAATACTATACATATTTTTAATGTATTATATTTGTAAATTGTACTTATGTTGAAATTTATATATATATATATATTACAATACTATTTTTGTGTTCTATGAAAATTTTTGTTGCTCCATATAGACCAAATTTTTAATCAGGAACCCACCCACCCCCGGTCAATGGTGTCCCTCTTTACCAATGTTAAAATCTGGTCACCTTAGGGAACAGGGAAGTAAGCAAATGACATGGTATACAAAGTAATTAAAATAAAACAAGGTATAAGGTAATTACTTTACTCATTCCCCTGTGCACCTCAGGTTGTCGCTTTTAGATTACAGTATAATCATATTTTTAAAATCTATGTTATTTGAAAAATAGGGAAAATGTGGTTTGACAGGAGCCACCCACAGTTTATGATATTTAGATACCTGAAAGATTCAATAAGTAGAACTGTGTTGAAAGGCCAGGTGTTCACAGGAGTCTGGTACACATGAAGTAAGTGGTGATGGCATTGCAGAGATTCCATAATTCCACAACTATCACTAAGTGCTGTATCTTATGATTACCTATCTCCTCCCACTCATGACTCTAACCATGTTGTTTTTATTTTTACAATTTATATTGTTCTGTTTATTTTCTAGTATGATTTAATTGCTTATTGGTAACCTATGACTATCACTAAGTGTTGTAGCTTATGATTCTTGATGAATGTATTTTTTCTTTTTCCTTTTTTTCCTTTTATGTACACTGAGAGCATATGCACCAGAGGTGGGTTCCTCCCAGTTTGGACTGGTTCTATAGAACAGGTAGTAACTTGGCAGCTTGGGTCGCTGGAACCGGCAGCGACCCAGGCCTGCCATGCCCCCGAGCTGGTTCTCTCGGGGGCGCCATAGGTGCAGCCATCTTGTTTTTTGCTTCTGCGCATGCGCAGAAGCTTTATTACTGCACATGCACACACACGCACACCCTGCGTGTCCCTGAGTGAACCGGCAGTAAAGAAAACCAGAATCCACCCCTAATATTCACCAAAGACAAATTCCTTGTGTGTCCAATCACACTTGGCCAATAAAGAATTCTATTCTATTCTATTCTATTCTATTCTATTCTATTCTATTCTATTCTATTCTATTCTATTCTATTCTATTCTATTCTATTCTATTCTTTCTATTCTATTCTATTCCACTGAGAGCATATACACCAAAGACAAATTCCTTGTGTGTCCACACTTGGCCAATAAAGAATTCTATTCTATTCTATTATCCATGCCATTTCTGTAATAATGTCATCATGCATCTAACATCAGCCACAGGGGCGGGTTCCTATTTTTTTTACTACCACTCTGTGGGCGTGGCTTATTTTGTGGGTGTGGCTTGCCATACATGTGACCGGGTGGGTGTGGGCCTCGGGAGCTTGGCAACGGCCGGAGAAGCGGGGTGGCATTGCCCTCCCGCAATGCAGCCCCCCGCAGTGGGAGCAGCAAGACCGCGGCAGCGGTTCTTCTAGGAGGCTCCATCCGGCCTGAATGCTTCTCCCCATTCAATGATCCTAGGCTCCTGCCACCCATTTCCCCTCCCCTCAGCAGCTCGAGAAGCCTTGAACGTGCGAAAATGCCTAGGATCATCACCGTGTGTTCGTGGCTTCTCGGACTGCTGAAGGGAGGGGAACTGAGATAGGTCTTGCCACCCATTCCCCCTCCTGTCACAGCTCAAGAAGCCTCGAACGTGCAAAAATGCCTAGGATCAGCACCGCGCATTTGTGGCTTCTTGGACTGCTGAAGGGAGGGGAATGGAGATAGCTCCTGCCGCCCGTTCTTTCAGCATCTCACGTGCTCCCTCAGCCATCCTCCCCTGCTTGGACTCACTGTGGGGTAGGAAGGCAGCGCATGCACAGTGCCAGAAGCTCGGCTTCTGGGCATGCGCAGAAGAAAATTTTTTAAAAAATTAAACTTTTTTTTTAAAAAAAATGGCGGCGCCCAGGCACCAGCAACCGACTGCACCGGTACTGTGACATCACCAGCGGGCCACTACCGGTGCTATAGAGTGGACCGCACCAGTAGGAACCCACCACTGATCAGGCACATCCAAATGATACTCATCCCAGGGTTATTCTTGGTCAATTATTGTAAAAATATTCATGTCTACATTCAGTAGACTTTACAGTGGACTGAATACTGCTCTAGGGGGTAGATAGGTAGAGAATAGAACTGTTTCTTGATTTTCATTTTCCAGTAGGTCTTCCTTTCAATGATTGTTATGTGATATTTTTTAAACACAACCTCAAAAGGAATCCCAAATGCAGTGTCAAACTGTGATAAAAAGGTAATGTCTTAAATTAAAAATCCAGCCATGGAGTTATATTTCCTTTGGTCTTACACAGTTCTATATGGAAAATTGAAAACTAGGGCACCATTAATTTTCAACAGAGGTGTTTTGTTTTGGCTTTCAGATTTTCAGTTCAAAGATCTTGACAGTTGGGATTTGTTTTTCCACTTCTTGTTACAAAAGTATTTTGAGCTAATGCTGAATTAATGTTGTCTGATTGTTTCCTTGAATATGGAAGTGTTTATTTGTCATTATAAGTTCTCAGCCTAAGTGATATATAAGTGTCACATGTCTTAGTAGGAGAGTAGGTTGACTTTGTTCAGTTCTCTATGTCAGGGTTCCAAATAGCATCCAAAATTAAATCAAAGTCCGAGTCAAAGTATTCCTCAAAGTCCCAATTTATTAATAGAGCCATGTTGGTACATCTGGGTGAAACCCAAATATGAAGTCCTCCGGGTTTCACCACCCAGTTGAAAGTTCAAGTCCTTGCCCCCACACCCACAAATCCATCACGTTGTCCAATCTCCTATTGCCATGCTTGCAGAGTCCCCCCATCTCCTTCATTGCAGGTACAGGGGTGCAGAGACAAAGGATGACCTTGGCTTTCTAGAAAGAATTTGTTATGGCTACATACTAACAACCTCATACAATCCCCCCTCCCATTTCCCCACAGTAGAAAATGCATAGTAGAATAGTATAAAATGTGGCAGGCCAAAGATCCCAAATAAAATGGCTTCTGCCTGACACTCTGTTTAAAAGGATAGATGACTGATCCACCAAGTCAAATTGTGTAGAGTTTCATTATTTCTTCTTTATTCATCTGCATATCCTATTCTAAAATTAACAAGGTTTCTTTTCTTCAGACATGTTTTTTCCACCCAGTGTGAATGAAAAGTAAATGTAGGCTATGCAAAGCATGGCCCTGTCTTTAATGTAATGTATTCCAAAATATATCTTTTAGAAATATATGGAAATTCCAACATTCTAAGCATCTGCCTTGGACATCTTACTGTATCATTTTTATTCTTAGAACATCTAAACTGAGTATGCAAGGAGGGGAAGCAGAGATAAATACATTCACTAAATGCCTTTATCATTACTCTCATCCTGTGGGTGACTGTGCAGAGCTAAAAGCTCCATTATACTTAGAGATTCTCTGCAAAGTTTAAACCAAATTCCAAGCTTCACAAACATTTTCCTGCCATCCTCTTACTATGCATGGGCAATGAAATAAGATGTTTCTTGAAAGCAACATCCTCTCTTTGCCTCAGGGGTGGGTTCCACTTATCTTCGCCACCGGTTCGCATCGCGATGTTTCACTCGCTCCGCTCACGCACATGTGTTCCCTCGTGCAATTTGGCTTCCGCGCATGCTCAGTAGCTGGAATCGGCCCGAAAAACAGCTGAGCAGCTGAGCAGCTGTGTTCGGGCACAGGAATAAAGGTTCGAGGGCAGGCGTGAGGGCCATTTTACAAGCAGCAGAACAGGAAAAACCTTCAAAACAGTACAAACATTTGCAAAAAATTCCAAAAAAAAGATGGCGGCACCCACGGACCGGCACCAGCCGATCCAGTTATGTGACGTCACCAGCAGGTCGCTACCAGTTTGGGCAATCCGGTCCAAATCGGGAGGAACCCACCCCTTCTTTGCCTGCAGAAATTACACAGGACTATTGAGTTGGAAGAGATCCTATAGACTCTCAAGTCCAATCCCTTGCACAGTGCACAATTCTAGTGTCTGTTCGAACTCATACAACAAAAAGGAAAGTTCACCACTTCTCTAGGTCATTAGTTATCCTGCCAAACTACTCTTACTATTATTGATCATTTGGAATTTGCCTTCTTATAACTTCAATCCATTGTATGCTGTCCTGCACTTTAGTATGGTGGAAAATAGACCTTGATATTCCTCAAGAATGCTACCATGTTCCCTTTTTGGCTTCTCCAAGTTCAATTCTTTCCTTCATGGAATTTAATTTCTAGTTCTGTGATCATTTTATTTCTTACATAAAAGTTTATTAGAATTTTTAATGTAGAGTAAAAACTAACAAGAACTAATATTTAGAATGACAAAAGAGAAGAAAAGAAAAAAAGCAAAGACAAAAGTATACAAATTAAAGAAAAGAAAGCAAAGACTATGAAGAAGTGACTTCTGGTTTGGTTTTTTTCAGGAGTTGTAATTATAAATATAAATTAACCTCTTACTCTATGGTTCAACATTATTTACATGTTTGTCTAAATCAAACCCAAAAGTTCTTTTATCTACTTTAAATATTTTTAATAATTGTACATACAAAAACCACTGACATGAATATGCTTCTACCTCCAGTTCTTCTCTAATTTTTATTCTGCATTCTCCTTGATAGAATTAGATAGATTAGAAAATTATAATATATCAGAGTAAGTCAACCATTTTTGTTTAGTAAACGATTAGTAATCATTTCCCTACTATAAAATCCTTCCTGTGTTGAGGGCCACAAAGATACTTTTGAGCACATTGTAGTTCTATATATGTTCCAAATGCACATCTAACAAAATTATTTAAAATATCTACATTAACCTTAGCTTTATCATTCCATAGATATCCATGCAACTCAAAACTTAAGTGATTCCCTTCTAACACTAAAAGCCTTCTGTTTCTCAGCAACATCCATTTTTTTTCATCCAGACAGAACAGCAGGCTACAAAATATAATTGCAAATCAGGTAAACCCAGTCCTTCTCTTTCTTTTGCATCTTGTAACTCCTTATATTTAACTTGTTTTTCCCCTGCCACACAAATTTAGATATGTTGTTCTGCCATTGTTTAAATGATTCATCAGACGTCAAAGCTAGTATTGTCTGAAATGGGAAAAAAATGTTCAAGGTGAGACTTCCATCTTAATCACAGAAATTTTGCCCTACAATGATATTTTTTCTCCCATTTTAACATATATTTTTTAAAATTTCATTTTAAGACTTAACATAATTATTTTGGGTGGGGGGAAACATACAATTCATATTTGTCATATTAATGTCCAAATATTTTATATTCTTTTCAACCTTAAAACCCATTTTATTTGTTAATTGTATTTGGTCTCATGACTTCATATTTTTGTCAACATCTTTGTCTTCAGGTTTTTAAATCTTTAAAAAAACTTTCCTTCTTATCTTTCTTAAAGTGTGGTGCTTGGAATTAATAATATTTACTTTGTGAATACTAGTGATTTGATCAAGACAAAGTAAATATTATTAAATATAATAACTATTATAACTTCCCATGATTTGGAAACTATATATATTTTAAAGCAGCCTAAATTGAAGATGCCTTCTTGAAAACTGCTTCACACTGATGACCCATATTCACTTTATAATCAACCATTACTTACATATTTTGGGGTTACCTATTTTTACTCCTCCTTGGAGCAGAATGGGACTGTTCTCCTCATCCACTTCACCGCCCCTGGTTCGACCCCAGGGTTCCGCCTCCAGCCATTCTGCCGCTGTCTTTTCTCCTTGGCTGAAACGGCCCTAGCCCTTCTGTCACAGCCCTTCCATCACAGCCTCTTCGTCACAGCCCTTTTGCCAAACAGGCCCAAAAGCCCGTTCACCCCGGGCTTTTTGGGCGCACGGGACAGTTTGCTGCCAGCCAATCAGAGGAGAAAGAATCACACCCCCTTCTCCCTCATTCCTTCCAGTTCCACTCCACTTTGCTTGCTCACTTGTGTGTCTGTTTGCATGAGGATCCATAGATAGCAATGGGAAAACAATCACACCTCCTTCTCCCTCATTCCTTCCTTTCCATTCCCCTCCCACCCCCTTCTCCTTCATTCCTTCCAGTTCCACTCCACTCTGCTTGCGCACGTGTATGTCTGTTTGCAGGATCCTCATGAAAACAGACACACAAATGCACAAGCCGAGTGGAGTGGAACTGGTAGGAATGAGGGAGAAGGGGGTGGGAGGAGAATGGAAAGGAAGGAATGAGGGAGAAGGATGTGCGATTTTTCTCCCATTGCTATCTATGGATCCTCATGCAAACAGACACACACGCGTGCAAGCGGAGTGGAGTGGAACTGGAAGGAATGAGGGAGAAGGGGGTGTGATTCTTGCCCCTCTGATCAGCTGGCGGCAAACTGTCCCATGTGCCCCAAAAGCCCGGGGTGAATGGGCTTTTGGGCCCGTTCGGCGAAAGGGCTGTGATGAAGGGGCTGTGACGGGAGGGGCTATGACGGAAGGGCTGGGACGGAAGGGCTAGGGCCATTTCAGCCAAGGAGAAAAGTCAGCGGCAGAATGGTTGGAGGCGGAACCCTGGGGTCGAATCAGGGGTGGCGAAGTGGAGGAGGAGAACAGTCATAGACCCTCCTTGGTGACAGGCCTATCACTATCTCCTATGTGTGCCTTTCATTGTTTATAGAACATCGCTAAGTTTTTTAAATAACCACCTTGGTTTTGTGGAAAGAATTTCAATAATTGTGAAAATAATTTTAATTTAAAACTGAATGTATTCCTGTACTATCCTTGACCTTCCTTTTGATCATTAGCATGACCCAAAAGTAACCGAAAATAGAAAACCATGTTGCAAAGAACATTAATCCAGTTTTTCTTCTGATAATTAATGAGCAGGCTATACTAATTAACCTGCACAAATAATAGCAAACAGGGAAAATCCTTTATACAAACTTCCTTGACACAAATGAGTTACCCAGATTTAACCCACACATCAAAGAAGAAGGTCTAGAAACACAATAAAAGTTAATTAAAATATTTTTGTCACTGTAGTTGCATGTCCACCAAATTAAACATCACAGAAAACAGATACACACACACATCCTAACCCCCACCCACCACACACACAAAAGACTACCTCGCCTATAAATATTTTTAGTTTTTGTACCTCAATCTTGTAGTTTACCTTCAAGAACTTATGCTATTGGATAACATTTTTCTTCTTCCAACAGCATGTCTGGATTTTATTATGATTCATTCTTTCACAACCCTGTCTCAGATTGGGACCTCAAATATTTCTAAGTGTTTCTACTATCTTTCTTTCCCACCCTTTAGAATTGTTTGACATACTGCTTTGAATGTTTTTATCTTTTTAGGAACTCTATATGCCTTGAATTATTTTTTATCTTTGCCTTCTTCTGTCATGTGATCTCATTTATCATTGCTCTGAGTTTTATTAAAACCTGCTTCTTTTTTCTGAAATCCAAGATACACATTCACTTACTGTCAACTCTAAAAAGTCAAGGGCTCCAACAATATTTGACCAATTCTCCCCTCTATATCTGCAATGACCATTTCCTCAACAAAACCTTGTCCTTGGTTGGTATAAAGTCAAGGATCACCGATAGTCTTGTGTTTTTCTCCATTTCTGAAAGACAAACTTTCAAAATGATTGAATGGGCTATTGGTGCAGAAACATGTCTCAACAAGATACAGATGACTTACTATTGTGTCAGTTCATCACCTCTGACTTTTTGACAGCTTTTTGATGGTTATGTTTTAAAGATCTTCAGGTTCAACATGGTTTCAGTTTTTCCTCTTTGTCATACTTAGGATAGTCAACTGGACTTTCTTGCTTAGGGTAGATCACTAGTCAACTAATCTTCTATTTCAATTTTTTTGGGTTAGTGTTCAGACTTTTTTATAACTGTATATGCCTATATGAAACACAATTTAATTTCTACCTCTACATTGCTTTGTTAAACATGAGAATCAGCTGCAGGTTATTTATTTATTTAAATTTTATCTTTTCTCTAGAGTTCAAGACAGTATACATAGCACTTCATTTTTAAAAAAATTATTTTTTTGCAAACAGTGAAGTAGGCTGCCAGCTATGTGGCCTTGGACCAGTCATTCATTCTCAGCCTTAGTTAGAAGATGGTGGCAAACCACTTCTAAAAACATTGACAATAAAACTGCAAGGATTTGTCAGGTAGTTGCCAGGGTCAGAAACTGACTTGAAGGTACACACACAATGCAGGAGAAGAGTGAACACAATGTGAACATCACAATTACCAACAAAGAATTGTTTCATTTTGTGATAAAGATATTGTGTACACAGTAAATCTTAGTTCATAGATGTGTGACTTAGCTATGCATACACATAACATGGCCAGTTTCTAATAAATTTGGAAAAGAACATACACAAATATTGATCAGTCTTGCCCTGTCATAGTCTATGCAATTATTTATTAATTGAAATATATCCCTTCTTGTCTCTCGAGGTTCCAGCGGCTCTCAAATGCAGCTTGTAAACACATAGTGAACTTTAATTAGGAAACTAAATTTATGAGGTAACTAACAGCAATAACAGAATTTAAAAATATGAAATATAAAATGTACAAGTATACTTTATAAAATACAAAAAGTTATAAGGGCAATGAGATAACCTCCCTTCCTTCCTCATCTGTTGTTCTTTTTATGAAGTCTTTCTGATGACAAGCCTGCGGGTGATTGATTTTTATAAGGAGCTTGGGATTGCAGAGTGGGGTAAAAAAAACCTCTAAATAGCTAAGTAAGCAAGTAAGACAAAAACCATTATCTTATCAGTGTCTCCATCAATCTAAGCAATTAGTTTCAATTAGCTGAGCATGCAAAATTTACATGTGGCACTAAAATAATTCTATTCCCATTGCAGACTGAATGAGCAACAAAAAGATTAATACATCACCAATACTTTAAAACCTAGTGTTCATTCACTACATTAAAAATAATAATAATAATAATAAACTTTCAAGGTTTGCATACTAGAGAGAATACATGCACTACTTTATAGTGGCTTGAGAATACATACAAAAAGTGGAAATAGATTTGGGGAAAAGCTTCCATTGGCTAAATAAATTCATGTTCCTTGTGGGTAGGGAAAATTTGTGTTACCCAAATCTAATTGTAGTAAAGAGAGTATTCCCCGCCCCATCCCCTAGCACCCCCTATCTTAAAAGGCCCTTTAAAAAATAATTACACATTCTTAGAAAAACTCAATTGACATTAACAGATGCTTAGATTGCTGCACAGAAGTCAGAGAGAAGCAGAGAAGAATACATGGAACAGGAGAACATTGTATATATACTGTAACCCCAATTGTGACTATTATCCATTAGCTCAACATAAAAGCGCATTGACATATCTCACAGCTTTAGTCTCAGAAACGTGAAACAATATAGAGGTGGCAGGTCATCGAGATAGAGGTTGCATTTGTAGCCAGACCAGAACAATATAATCCACATACAAAATGGAATTATTGTCAAGCCTGGAGGAACACATGGGCAACATAAATTTTGCCTGGCCAATTTGGTCTAGCTAAGAGAACCTGCTGGTGGTTCCCTACTTCAAAGAGGTAAGAGAGACCATTCTCAGAAGTGCTACTTCTAAATGGCAGCTCCAATCCTTTGGAATGGCCTTCAAGTGGAAATCAGATTGGTTCTCACTAAGTCTACTTTCCAGAAGCAGCTCTTCCAGAAGGTGTTTTGACTACAATACCATCTTGGCTGGCTTCACAGATTATTTTGTAATATATTTTGTATTCTCTGTTTAACATTATGTGGATTGTGGATGTTTTAGTTATGTATTTTTATCTTTCTGAACCATTGAGAGTCCTTTGGGGTTGTGGTGGTCTATTAAAATGATAAATGCATCAAATGGCTCAATAATAGTTGTACACGCTCAATGACCATGGAATGCCAGCCAGAAGAGGGTGAATGGAGTGCAATTAAAATGAATTGAGCATGCATTAGGGAATGTTTGCAACTGATGATGCAACATCAACTCCTTGAAAAACAAAGGATGTTGGTCAATGGTTGTTTGGGAATTCTGGTGTTTTATTTCTTCAAGAAAATGGATTTTTTAAACCCAGAGTCATAATCTCCCAGGAATGCTACCTTCCACACATGGAAATCAAATGCATTTTTAAATTTAATGTCCAGCCTCAAGATTTCAGACTATGTGAGCATATGCTAATTCCTCATGGGCTATTTTGCTTGCCCATTCTGCTTCAGTATATCCTGAATGTGCATAGCCCAAGACAGAAACCCATCTTTTCTACCCTTTCTGCCTTAATAATATATGTTGAAGGAAAACAGAAACTGCTGTTCCAAGATAGAGTCTCCAATGCCTAGTAAATTAATGTGGGACTCTTGTCTTCTCTGTATCTTTATACATGAGATTTCTGAACAATTCTTTGGGGAGGGTGTCTAATTAGCTAAGAATACATTATGCAAAAGAAAGCAAAGGTTTTTGAAAGAAAAATCACATTAAAAGCTACAACAGTTAGAAGAAAATCATAATCAGCAATAATGACGTGGCACACAGAAAGGTCTAGGAGTGTGATGAATACTGGAATCTTAGCATCTCTGCTACATTGTTGGGTATTGGACTAAAATAGCTAAAACAACCTTTGTATGATTTTCACCTATACAGTGGCAACACAATGGAGAAGAATGAATATGAATAATTTCATTCATTTGTTCAACAGAGTGCTCTGCCTCTCAAAATCGCAGGAAGGAGGGGGAGCTGAACAATAATAGCTCATGTTTGCAAGTTATCAGCAAACAGTAGTTTTAATATATATTGGGTCCTTCTCTGAAAGATGTTTGGCTTTCCTTCAGGAGATTTATCAGCCAAGAGAGGAAACCGGTGGAATGTTTCTGAACTCGAAAGATAAAATTGAGGCTAGTAACTACAACCCACTGGGGTAGAAAAATGAATCTGGGAATAATTCAAAATATAAATCCTTGAGGTTTATACAGTGAAGTACTGTTGACAGCTTTTTAAATTCCTTGATTTAAAACAAATCCCTATTTGCCATTGTCACTGCCCACTAGATCTAGGGTTATTCTGCCATTGCGGGAAGTCTGCTAAGTTGATGTAAATCAACTGGTTGTTTTTCAGCAACGTCCTTCCAATCCTGTCATATATTTCCACTGCTGCCACCAGTACATCCAATACACGTAACAGCTGAAAATGGAAGTCTAGCTTGGAAAGCATATTTTCAGGCAATAAATACCAATAAAAACAGATGCTTTGGTGTTGCTAATACTTGCACATAGCCCACACAGGCTGTCTAGCCCCAAACCTTTGAATGCTAAATTGGTACAATATTATTGCTGGTCTTGTTTTGTATCTTGCAAATTAATTCTGTCTAAGTGATGTAAAAGACCACCACTGCACCTAATATGAGCCCTGCTGTCTTTTGTAAGGAAAATCTTCCTGAGTCTAAATTGCAAAAAAAAATCAATATATATATTGAGATTGGCACACTAAAACCCACCAGCAATTTACCAGATTCATATATCTTGCTGTTATAAGTTGATGCTTTTTTTGTGCGTGTTCTTCTTCTTACATACTCCTCCCTCCAAATAAATTGAGTCGTGCAGTCAAATCACATGCAAAGCAATTGTTGCTATGATTTTAACAGTCACCCAAATGTGATTTGGGGTGCTTTCAGTGTTTTTTTTTACCTATGTTTCATTTGATGTCAGCTTTAGAAGGTTGATCAGATAGGAAGATCAGAGAAGCCAACTCTATTTTATTGTAAAGCTACATTAACAAGTCTAAAAATACAATTCTTCTGCTGTCACCTTTACATTCTGAGAGAGAGTTCTTTCTGAGCCTTGCTCCTTTCATGATGCAATTGTGAACCATGCCCTCTCTTATCTTATTGTTCCCTAGGCAGCATCTTTTCAACAAATCTTCCTATGTCCGTGATGGCGAACCTATGGCACGCGTGCCACAGGTGGCAGGCAGAGCCCTCTCTGTGGGCACGCATGCCATCACCAGCTGCTCTTCTGGGTTCCATCGTGCAGGCACACTGGCCAGATGCTCTCTTCCAGGCTCCATTGTGTGCCTGTGCGCCAGCCAGCTGGTCTTTGCTGCTCTTCCGGGTTCTCTTCCGCGCGTGCATGCTGGACAGCTGGTCCGGCGCACACGCGAAGACCAGCTGCCCGGCATTCATGTGCGTGGTGGAACCAGGAAGAGAGCAGCTGGCCGGCGTGTATGCGCAGGATGGAACCCGGAAGAGCAGCTGGCTGCTGACACATGCAGCAGCAGCCAGCTTCTCTCTTCCAGGTTCAAGTGCGCATGCACGCTCCAGTTTCGGCACTCGGTGCCGAAAAGGTTAACCATCACTGTCCTAGGTCATTCTCACATACCATTATTTTTGTTGTCCTGGAAAAAATAGGACAACAATGAAAATTTGGGACTGTTGAAAACAAAATATGATAAAGTTGATTTAGGGATCCTGGAAAATTGAACAGGTTCTGAATGTTCCAAATTTTATTGGGTGCTGTGCTCTTTCCGTAATCCACTGAAGGAGGTGAGATCATAGCTTTTATGGACCAAGGGTGGATAGAGGAGTGCACCCAACTAACATAAGCTCATGTTGTTTGTTCTGTTTTGCGCTCATCAACTTTCTCCATCATGTCAATGCAAATTTAGAGATTTGGAGGCCAAGCCAAAATGCCTTTGCCAGACTTCATCTTGGCAATGTGTTTTAGCTGTTTGTTTTTCTAACCTGCCTTGTGTTGATTGTTTTAAGGAGATATGAAAACTCCTTTTTAAGACCCACCTAATTAAGCATGATGCTTAATTAGGTGGGTCAAAGTAACAGAGTAATGGAGGGCTGACATCTACAAGAAATTTTACTGATGAAACAGGCTTTTCTAGATTGCTCCTTTATGCGCTAGATTAAGAGTTACAGAATCAAAGTTCTGGAAATTTGGCATAGTTCAATGAGTTAAGGCAGGGGTGTCAAACTCACGGCATCATGTTATTGTCACATGATGTATCACAACTTTTTTCCCTTTCACTAAACCGGAGGTGTGTGTGGCCAGCGTGTGACACATCCAGCCCGCGAGATTGACACCCCGAGTTAAAGTAAGAGGGACTTCCCCTAAAGAACTGGCTGACTGGCTTGCACATCAACAATCAGAAATGAGCCCTTTTCTAGCTTTATTGTTAAGTGAAATGATGACCAAGTATCTTGGCTGCTATGTATATTCATCTTGGATATTTCTTGTTGTTTCTATTGTTTAAAAATATTTTTATTCCTTTAATTGTGATATATTTTTTAATTGTAAGCTGCTCCAGAGTCATTGACTGAGCCGGGCAGCTATAGAAATTGATTGATTGATTGATTGATTGATTGATTGATTGA
This sequence comes from Diadophis punctatus similis, assembly GCA_023053685.1. NCBI lineage: Eukaryota > Metazoa > Chordata > Lepidosauria > Squamata > Dipsadidae > Diadophis > Diadophis punctatus. The sequence goes on from JALIGW010000001.1 coordinate 60,401,975, forward strand.
TTGAATGGAATGAATGAATGGAATGAATGAATGAATGGATGGATGAATAAATAGATAAACAAACAAATAAATAAATAAATAACACTTGCACTCCTCCATTTGGAAGATGACAGGAGTGAAGATTAAAGGGAGGCGTCACAGTTGTATTAACTAAAATTATAAAAAAAAACCCTGCAATGAGCAATGATAGAAGCAAAGAGACTGAAGTTGTTGTGCAGTTTAGATAATGGATCCCCATCAGGATTTGTGAAAAGACAGTTCCATTCCAGGTCAATTGCATAGCTGCATCATCTCTTATCATTGCCTTCCTGCCCTGAAATCAGACATGGGATTTCCACTTTGTTAAGTAGTAACAGCCACAACCTGAGAGTGGCCTCTACTATACCCTTTCAGACCACTTGACATTGAGTTCTAGCCATGTCCAGTGACTGATTATCCTTTGCTATTTCAGGGAGCTTACCAAAGAAAGCAGAAGTGACTTTTACTTCCTACCAGGTAAAAACTGAAGATATTGAAAAGAACCAAATGTGGTCCAAACCAAATGAAAGGAGTAAGCCCCCTTCTCAAAAGATGTTGCCAATCCAGAGAAATCCAAAAAAGTCCTACTCAATAAGAAACATGGTGGTCATTAAACCTCTTTTGTATATGTAATTTCTTAATAATGCAAAAGGACCACAAGAGGGAAAAGCTAGCTATTTGTTCTACATCAATCAAGAAATTATCCAAAAATGCTATTGTAGGGCAGTATTTTTCAAACTTGGCAACTTTTAAGATATTTTAATTTCAACTCCCAGAATTCCCCAGCCAGGTTGATGGCTCCTTTGAAGTCCATGCAAGATAAGTTGCCAAATTTGGAAAAACACTGTTGGAGGGTATATTAAAAGAATCACACAAACGTGTCCATGTTTCTCCCTTCCCATTTTATAAGAGAGAGAGAGAGAGGGAGGGGGAGGGGGAGGGGGAGGGGGAGGGGGAGGGGGAGAGGGAGAGGGAGAGAGAGAGAGAGAGAGAGAGAGAGAGAGAGAGAGAGAGAGAGAGAGAGAGAGAGAGAGAGAGAGAGAGAGAGAGAGAGACTGATGTCCAGCAAGAAATATTATTTAATATTGATGATAATTCTTTTAGATTTCTTAGAAACCTGAACAAGAAGCAATGTATGGAAAGTAATCAAGGAGAGAAGCAACCTACAGTAGAACTAAGGAGAAATTTCCAGACAGAACAATTAATCAGTGGAACAAGTTGCCTCCAGAAATTGTGGGTGCTCCAACACTGGAGCTTTTTAGTTGCCTCCAGAAATTGTGGGTGCTCCAACACTGGAGCTTTTTAAAAAGAAATTAAACAACCATTTGTCTGAAATGTTATAGGGTTTCCTGCTTCAGCAGGGGGTTGGACTAGAAGACCTCCAAGGTGCCTTCCAATTCTGTTATTCTGTTCTGTTCTGAATGTATGAAAACTTAATTATGCCTATTAGCTATAAACACCTAGTTGACCTCAAAAAGGTTTTTTTTGGATGTGATTGAGTTTTACTTGGATGTGATTTCACCAATACATATTAAGGTACAGGCTAGAAAAAAAGTCCTGCTGTTTTAAATGAATCTTTTAATTCAATAATATTTTAGGAATTTATTTTTATTTAACCTATCTCTGATCTACCTTTTGGGCAAAAACATACCTGTAGGATATTTGATCTATTATAACCACTCGTAATTTAGCAGCTACTTCATTTAGCAACAGTTTACATCTATGATGTTAATAAAAGTTAATTTTCTGACTAACCTGCACATTTATGACCAATTTCCATGTGCCTGACAACAAAAGTTAATCAAGGTCTGGTCAGTTTCAGACACTAGCACAGCTGGCTAGAAAGCTGTAATTCTTCTATGCCTGGGGATCCCCTGGTAATAGGAAGCCTAAGTGCCGGCTGCATTATACATATTATGTTTCCTCTCATGATCTTGCTTTATTTAGGTTCATTGTTTTTAACAGGGTTTATAGACTGTTTTAATTATCAGTTTTATTGTATACTTCCCAGAATCACTTCGTGTGAGATGGGCAGGCATATAAATTAGATAGATAGATAGATAGATAGATAGATAGATAGATAGATAGATAGATAGATAGATAGATAGATAGATAGATAGATAGATAGACAGACAGACAGACAGACAGACAGACAGACAGACAGACAGACAGACAGACAGACTGACTGACTGACTGACTGACTGGCTGACTGACTGACTGACTGACTGACTGACTGACTGACTGACGCACGCCACATTGTTGGGCTTGTTAACTTGCAGGTAGCACTGAGGAGAATAACAGTTCCGGAAGAGAGAACTTGTTTAAATAATTAAACAAAACAAGGATCTTCTCTCTCCGCTCCCCCGTCCCCCATCTCTCTCTCTCACACACACACATACACACACACATACACAAAAAGATAAGCATTCACTTAGCAACCATTTTGTTCCCAACTGAAAGACTGGATTGCAGTCACTAAACAAGGAGAAGGTATAATCTCAATATTATTTCATGCCGGCTATCTGGGAATAGGTAAGGTCAAGAAAGGGGCACAGTAGAGATCCCAGGAAAGCTTTGTACTGTGCAGGAATAGAATAATACAATTTTGAAAGCCTATTCATGTTTCTCTATTCCATTTTATACCAAACACAATCAAACTGGGATTATTTTATGTTTCTTTTTCATGCTTTTTCTCAGGACTAAGTAATCTTTTTTTAAAAAACAACCCCCTTGATGGTTCCTTTCCCATTCCAAAGGCCATATCTATATATTTTTTTCAATATTAGGAAATCTTACAGCATTTATTTTGGAGTCTGCAGAACGTCATGAAAAAGAAACAAACAAATCAGCATGTGGTATTTTTGTCAAATAAAAAGAAAGTGCATCATTTCTCCAGCTAATTGTTACTTTGTCTCTTTACAAACTGATGACATTTATTGTTAGCATCAATCTTTTATTTTTTTCTTAGTTTTAGTTTATTGATATTTTCTGTATAGTGTTCTGGATATGCACATGAAAGCAATATTATCTTCATTGATTGTTGGAAAAGGCTCTTAGAATTTTGACAGAAAGTGCTTAGCAGTTGCCTTTTGGGACCACACTTAGACTGGGGAAATTATAACTGTATATAATAATATGTATATAATGTATATCGGGGTGGGTTGTGGATCTTTTTGCTGCTGGTTTGCTCAGGGTTGCGCCGGGCGCCCGCAGCAATAAAAAATAGCGCAGAAGCAAAATCCAAGATGGCGCTGCCCACAGACCGGCACCGACAGAACCGGCTCCGTGACATCATCGGTGATTTACTAACAGTTCTAAATAACCAGTTAGAACCAGTAGGAACCCACCTCTGATGTATATAATTGCCTGCTTCATCCACTGTGTGTCCAGCCAACAATGCAATCCAGTTCAAAACTCAGCTCAGCCCTAAACTAGGATTAATTTGCTCTCTTTGGACATAAAAGTGGGATGAAAGGAAACAAGAGATGAAGAGATGATCCCCCAAGTATGAATGGATTTTTAAATTGTAATATGTTTTTAGATGTTATTTTAATATGTAGTTCTGATCTCTGTTGTAAACCGCCCTGAGTCCCACGGGATTGGGCGGCCTATAAGAACTCTTATAAATAAATAAATAAATAAACAAAGATAAGCATGGTAATTTCATCAGCCTCCCCCCACACACACACTATTCTCATTACTCCCTACAAGTTGAAATTAATTGCGTGCAGCAGAGAGTTTGTGATGTTTATCACAAACTGAATTGGAAACTTGTCATATGCTGCAATATTCAATACGATGAACCATGGTGGCACAGTGGTTAGAATGCAGTATTGAAGGCTAACTCTGCTGACTGCAGAGTAGAGTGCAGAGAAGAGCAACAAAGATGATTAGGGGACTGGAGGCTAAAACATAAAGAACAGTTGCTAGAATTGGGTATGTCTAGTTTAATGAAAAGATGGACTAGGGGTGACATGATAGCAGTGTTCCAATATCTCAGGGGTTGCCACAAAGAAGAGGGAGTCAAGCTATTCTCCAAAGCACCTGAGGGCAGGACAAGAAGCAATGGGTGGAAACTAATCAAGGAAAGATGCAACCTAGAACTAAGGAGAAATTTCCTGACAGAACAATTAACCAGAGGAAAAACTTGCCTCCAGAAGTTGTGAATTCTCCAACACTGAAAATTTTAAAGAAGAGATTGGACAACCATTTGTCTGAAATGGTATAGGGTTTCCTGCCTGAGCAGGGGGTTGGACTAGAAGACCTCCAAGGTCCCTTCCAACTCTGTTATTCTATTCTATCCTGTGTTGGTTTGTCTGACTGACAGCAGTTTGATCCTGATCGGCTCAAGGTTGACTCAGCCTTCCATCCTTCTGAGGTTGATAAAATGAGGACCCAGATTGTTGGGGGAAATATGCTGACTCTGTAAACCACTTAGAGAGGGCTGCAAAGCACTACAGAGTAGTATATAAGTCTAAGTACTATTGCTATATTCATCCCAGTTCTATGAAACTGGAATACTAATGTGGCACCAGAATAGCAATAGCGATAGTATTTAGACTTCCACTTCATAGTGCTTTCACAGCCCTCTCTAAGCGGTTTACAGAGTTCAGCATATTGCCCCCAACAATCTGGGTCCTCATTTTATCCACCTTGGAAGGATGGAAGGCTGAGTCAACCTTGAGCCGGTGAGATTTGAACCGCCGAACTGCAGCTAGCAGTCAGCTGAAGTAGCCTGCACTCTAACCACTGCACCACCACAGCTCTCTAAGTTGACAATGTGCCCGCAGACACTATATGCCTATGTGATTATATTTTATTTATAAATGCATTTTAAGGAAAATTAAGAAAAGCTGATGCACTGTCACCCACCAAATTAATTTCCATTTTTTTTTCTCAAAGGCATTCCTAAACAATACAAAATGTGAGCTATGGTGTGGAAGTATGTCCAACTGCCCAGAAAAACAAAATAAGCTATGATGATTAAAAAGCATTTTAGAAAATTAGCTCACCAGTTTGCCTTCTGGTAAATAGGTATTTAAGAACTTCCATTGTGACTTCCATGGGGAATGGATGCTCATTGGCCTGGAATGTTTGCTATGTTCTATTTATTTATTTATTTATTTATTTTATTATTTGGTTCTTCTATGCCGCCCTACTCCCGAGGGACTCAGGGCGGCGTACAACATTGTGGAAGAACACTATACAATAAACAACAGTTAAAAACAGAGTTAAAAAATTAAAAAATTAAACTCTTCACCACCAAACATACCGGGGGAGAGTTCAGATGGAATTAGTCTCAACCCCCTGCCTGCAGGAAGAGCCATGTCTTGACGGCTTTTCGGAAGGCCAGCAGGGTGGGGATAGTTCGGATCTCTGGGGGGAGTTGGTTCCAGAGCATGGGGCCAGCCACAGAGAAGGCCCTCCCCCTAAGGCCCGCCAGCCGGCATTGCTTGGCTGACGGGACCTGGAGGAGGCCCACTCTGTGGGCCCTAACCGGTCAGAGGGAAGTATGAGGCAGAATGCGGTCCCGTAGGTAATCTGGTCCTAAGCCATGAAGGGATTTAAAGATGATGATCAACACCTTGAATTGTACCCGGAGACCGATGGGCAACCAATGTAGCTGGTGGTAATCTATTGTAAATATCCACTATTTAACATGTTATTTTGTACAGTAAATGCCAGTGTACTGCACCTAAAACATTATAGGCAATTTTGCATCAAATGTGCAAGAGATTGTAATGCAAGTGACACTGATTGGGGATATGATAATTAATGGCCCCAGACAGGGAGAACCATTTCATCTCTTTATTAGAAGCATTTCATCTCTTCTCTGAAATCCTGAGGAGAAGCACTTTCCTCATGCTCCTAATCTCTTTATCGAAATGAGAATCTCCCTATAATAGGAATGGAGGTTTTCCTGCCCAAAGAAGCACTTCTTGCTGAAATGTTATGTTTATGTAGGGTCATAGCCTCTTATGGAGAAAGATGCCTATGTTTGCTGCAGATTTAACAAAAATGTTTGGAAACAAGAACTATGAGTCATTCACATACAGTAGTCTCTTTCTCAGCCTTAAAATATTCCGGGAGATATTGGAGCAGCTGAGATAAGCACCAAGGCTAGACAAGTAAAACATCCTTTGCATGCTAGTCCCAGATCCTGCTTCTGCCAAATTATTGATCAAGATGTGGCAGCAAAGTAGGAAGGATGTGAAGCAGGTAAGTTGTGAAATGAGATGAAGCAAGAAGTAGCAATAAATACCAGTTGCAACAGCATCAGTCAATGACCAATTGCAACAGTAATTTATGACTTTTTGATTAATAGCTTCAAGTTGTCTAGCATTTTGCAAGTCAAAATACATTTTTGCTAGATTGTTTATTATCCTGTTGTTCCTTGCTTCTGTCGGAGTTTAGAAATTGTCTTCCAATTTCAACAACCATCACAGACCTGACCTCAGATGGCTGTTGACAGCAATTCATTCATTACCTGTGGAGGTATCTACCTCTGTATGGCAAACAAACTTCGGGATCTGTTAAGCAGGTGTCCTCTCAGCTGAAGAGGTCACACAAGACTCTTCCCAATCTGATTTTTTGGGGGGTAGGGTATAAAACGAATTGTGTGCCCATGAATCTGGATCATGCCATAGTGTGCCCAATTGTTGCATGGGGCAATCCAAGAAAATGGGGCACACTCAAACTTCGTTGCACCAAGTATACATCCAACCAAAGCATGGCTGAAGAAAAGCATTGTTTGTCCTATGCTCAATATCACATGCTTCACTATCATCACTAGTCCATTGAACACAGCTCTTGAAAGGGAAGCCTACACTAGCTACACCTTTTTGCTATTTTAGTTGTTATTTTTACTACATATTTTAATCCTATAATAGAACCCACCTTGAGTTGCTTTTTTTAGGGATAGATGGATAGATAGATGATAGGTAGGTAGGTAGGTGGTAGGTAGGTTGGTAGGTAGGTAGATAGATAGACAGACAGACAGACAGACAGACAGACAGACAGACAGACAGACAGACAGACAGACAGACAGACAGACAGATAGATAGATAGATAGATAGATAGATAGATAGAAAGAATAAATGGAAATATCTTAATTTCAATAAAGAGTTGATGTGTCAGGCCGAAGCCATATTTTATTAGAAACTTTAGCCTGCTACACTTGATGCTTAGCATATATTCTTGCTGTGGAAAATTGGGAGGGGTGGTTGCATGAGCACTGCAGATACGTAGCCACAACAAATTCCTTCTAGGTCTTCAAGGTCATCCTTTGTTCAGCACCTGACCGGAAGCTGAGGGGAGTATCGGACACGCTGGCAGAAGACGACTGGTCCACATGGTGAACTTGTGGGTGTGGGAACAAGGGAATGAACTTTAAACTGGGTGGAGAAACCCTAGTAGCTTCAGATTCGGGTTTCTCACAGCTGTGCTAACATGGCTCTGTTAATAAATTGGAACTTTGAGGAATGCTTTGCCTCAGACTCTGATTTAGTTTTGGATGCTATTTGGAACCCTGACATGATGTTTATTTTATCCCTTTGCTGCCATCAACTGGCATTCCAGGGATGTTTTGCATATCAGTAATCCTACTGAGTATTGCAATGTTTCTCAGCTTCAACAACTTTAAGATGATGGACTTCAACTTCCAAAATTCGCAGCCAGCCTAATTCTTGGTGTTGAAGTCCACATGTCTTAAGATTGTTGAGGTTGAGAAATGTAGTGAGAAAGTGGATCCCAATGAGGGAGGGAGTTCCTTTCAGAGGAGTAAGAATTAATTTAGCCCATAGGTTATGTGTGAGAGAAAGAGAGCCAAGACAGCCTCTCCTTAATAATTCACAAAGTGTATTGTAGATGCAAATAATATAATCCTTAGTCTGGCAAGATTTTGTCTGTAGGTATGAAACAATAAAAAAACTCAGCTTGAGTTAACTGTCCCATGTCATTTTTGGTTTGGGACCTGAAAAAAAACATTGGTGCATTGGCCCATCACATTTGTTGTTGTTAGTCGCGAAGTCATGTCTGACCCATCGCGACTCCATGGACAATGTTCCTACAGGCCTTCCTGTCCTCTACCATCATCTGGAGTCCATTTAAGCTCACGCCTACTGCTTCAATGACTCCATCCAGCCACCTCATTCTCTGTCGTCCACTTCTTCTTTTGCCCTCAATCTTTCCCAGCATTAGGCTCTTCTCCAATGAGTCCTTCCTTCTCATTAGGTGGCCAAAGTATTTGAGTCTCATCTTCAGGATCTGGCCTTCTAAAGAGCAATCCGTGTTGATCTCCTCTAGGACTGACCAGTTTGATTGCCTTGCAGTCCAAGGGACTCGCAAAAGTCTTCTCCAGCACCATAGTTCAAAGGCCTCAATTCTTTGGTGCTTAGCCTTCCTTATGGTCCAACTTTCACAGACATACTTTGCAACTGGGAAAACCATAGCCTTGACTATACACACTTTTGTTGGCAGGGTGATGTCTCTGCTTTTTAGTATGCTGTCTAGATTTGCCATAGCTTTCCTCCCCAGACCCTTCACATAAACATGCATTAATCATGCAGAATTCGTGATTGGATGGAGAGCTTGTTTATAGGAATCCCTTTTAGGATGCTGCCCTGAGCATATTGTCCAAATGGGTTTAAGGAGGCTGGGAACTACAGCTGTGTCCTCATACTGAAGTTTGAAAATATGCATGGAGGGTCTTGAATGTACAGACCTTAAGACATGTGTTGATTCAGCTAATGTGTACATCATGTCAAAGTTAAATCCTAGTGGGAGATGGAAATATCATGCGAGCAACTCAGAAAGTCAACAAAAGGAACCTGTATTGAGAACTGAGATATCAGAAGATAAAAGTGTGGTTTCATAAGGCTCGTCTTATGCTAACATATAAAAGATGCATCCTGACAATCACCAGGAAATGTCTACTGCTTCTAATCTCTTAGCAACAAATATATTTGATGGCTTAGTAGAAGCATAAGAGCTAACACAAGGAATTTCATTTCATTGGTATATTCACTTGTTTCTTATACTTTATATGAGAGAATTTTAACATAAATACAACTTTTTTTTCTACTTTTTTCTAGGGAAAAGACCAGATATATTCTGGACACGGGCTCTGTATTACAGATATAGTGTCATGTTAATTGCCTATTCACAATATAGTTATTGGCCATTCCATTCTTTTAAAATATCTGCTTTCTGCCAGAAGAACAAATACTGCACTTAGGTTGATTTATGTAAATCAGTGCCATTCAGGTAAATGTTCCTTAAATGCAGAATGGCATTTTATCTCTGGTATTTGAATTCTGCCTATTTTTTAGAAAAGAAAACTTTTTATAAAGATTATTGCAGGGGGGGAGGTAAGGGAACTGTTGGAGTGCATAGGAATAGGGAGCAGATACCTTGACAAGAGTAAGGAACAAGTATGACACTTCCCTTGTGCATGAGTTGTGAGCATCAAGTTGTCCTCCATTGTATTTATATATGATTGTTTGCTATCTAGACTTTCCCTTACTTTCAGTTGCCTTACACCACATGACTCCAGTGCCACTTTGCAGGAAGAAATTATGTTATTTGTATGACAAACTTTATTATTTCTATAAGTAAGAAACACCCCTGAAGTTTTTCCCCTAATGATTTTAACAGGTAGTCCTCACTTAACAACCACAATTGAGACTGATAACTCCATCACCATGCAATTAGGTCATTAAGTGAGTAATCACAAGACTGCGACTAACTTACAATGTCACTTCAACAATGTTCTTTAAGCGAACCACTGGGGGGCATTAAGTGAGATGATTGTTACTTGCATTCTGTTGACTCTGTTTCTCAGAACTTTACTATGAAGCACACAGATGGTGATTGCTGGATGCTGTCAATCATAAACACCTACCAGGTGCAAAGTACCCAAATCTTGATCATGTGACTGTAGGGATGCTGTGACAATCTTAAGTGTGAGGATTGGTCATAAAGTTACTTTTTCCGAAGATCGTATCTTTGTACATTGGCTAAACAAGACAGCCAGAAAACAATGGCTACTTAATTCAAATTTATGAAAAATGATTTGCTTTATTCTTCCACATATATGATAGTTGGAATTCTTCTCCCCTCAGAGAAATCTGAAGAAGTCATCCAGACCCCTTTTCCATAAAAATGATGAATTTGGAAGGTCTATGCTGCTACTTTGGACCAATCAGAGAGACTCAGGTTGAAATCTATCCTTAGCCATTGAAATTTACTGAGAGTCTAGATTAGTCTCTCTCTCTTTCTCTCTCTCTCTCTCTCTCTCCCCCTCCCCCTCTCTCCCTCTCCTTCCAATGAAACTCAAAGGGTTGTAGAGAAAGCAGAGAAAGGGGAGTTCTGCATGTGACCTGGAGCTACTAAATGAAACAAAAGTAATTACAGTATATTAAACTAACCTTGAGTAAAAATGTTACGAGTTGCACTTGAACAAAGGCAGCAAATAAGATGGCTACTGTAATGTAGATTGACAAAGACAAACCTTTTATTTGAAGCAAAAGGGCAACTTTTGCCTTGTGTTTAGGACCTTAAAAGAAGTTTGGAAATCTCTTTTCAACAGCAGAATTTCAAAGTCGGGCCATGGATCAAAATTCTCCTTCAGTTTTGAGACTGAAAAGTGGCTTTCCAATCACAAGGAGCCACATCTGTTGGATGAGTGATGGCTAAAGGGAGTGATCCTTTTGGGACATATCATTTTAAAATAAAACTGCACTTTTGAAAGAATGTTTTGGATAACGGAGCTGTGCAGTGCTATGGATCCAAAGGCAAAAAATTGTGCTCCCAAGTATACAGGATTACTGTCTGCAACTATTTAACACGGCTCTGTTTTTCCCTAGGATTGTGCAACTATTGCGCAGTTCTAGGGAGAAAATACACTTGGTTTAAGGAGCTGAAGTCAGATACTCTGTTCTCACCCCTATGCACTCTAAAGCAGCTTTCTGTCTTTGAATCCAACAAGCTGCTCAGACTGATCAGATAACGCTGTATATCGAAAGACTTTATAAAAAAAAAGAAAAGCAGTGACAGCATGCCAAGAAGAGTTACTTATAAGACAGTGGAGAGATATTGTAACATCAGGGGCAGCATGGAGACTTCTAAGCTGAGTTTTAAATTGTTATAAAATACTCAGAAGACCTCTTCTGCAGTAGATAGCATAGATAATGACAAGATAGGACTCCATGAACAATTGAATGACAACTGTGTAGTGTAGGTATAAAATGTATATAAGGACACAAATGCCAATGCTTAGATTCACATGGATTCATACACAGGGCCACCCTACCCACTCACCAGCCCACACACAATGTTTCCCATCCCAAAGTAAGGGCAAAGTTGAGCTACATAGCTCATCCATGCTGAAGTTACTTCAATTGAATAAACTCCTTGGTTTAAATGAAGTTAATGATTGTGTTCTCCATTTAAATTGCAATCCAGGAGTGTAGTTATAGAGAGCAGTGGTATCTAATTCAATGTATGTCTTTTGGTACATGTGTGCATGCATGAATGCATTCAATGTACGTGGGGAGGAAGCATGTGAGCAGTGGTGAAATCCATTTTTTTTATTACCGGTTCTGTGGGCGTGGCTTGGTGGGCATGGTGTGGCTTAGTGGGTGTGGCTTGGTGGGTATGGCAGGGAAAGGATACTGCAAAATCTCCATTCCCACCCCATTCCAGGGAAAGGTTACTGCAAAATCCCCATTCCCTCCCTATTCCTGGGGGAAGGATATTGCAAAATCTCCATTCCCACCCAACTCTGGGGCCAGCCAGAGGTGGCATTTGCCGGTTCTCCGAACTACTCAAAATTTCTGCTACCGGTTTTCCGAACTACTCAAAATTTCTGCTACCGGTTCTCCAGAACCTGTCAGAACCTGCTGGATTTCACTCCTGCTATGAGTAAGCTTACAGAGTGAATCAATGGGGAGAATATGAAGGTTGCATACTATCAGCATAATTTATGCCTAGAAAGTAATAACAATAAGGCTGTGTGCTTTCTGGAATGGTGACACAATATGCTCCCACTGTCTTTGATAGAGTCATTTCAAAATGCTTGAAAATTTGACATGATACAAACATACAGTAGCGCACATCACATTTCTTAACAGAATAACACAGTTGGAAGGGACCTTGGAGATCTTCTAGTCCAGGGGTCGGGAACCTATGGCTCGCGAGCCAGATGTGGCTCTTTTGATGATTGCATATGGCTCGCAGCAGGGGTGAAATCCTCCCGGTTCGCCCGGGCCAGTCCTTCGGCGTATAGCCGATGGAACTGGCGGTGGTTGCGGCGCGGAGCTTCTCCTGCCCGCTTTCCCGTCCCGGCTGAACACAATCACCGCTTTCCCGTCCCGGCTGACCACAATCATTTGGGTTATTTTTCCCTCTGTGCATGCGCGCGCATGCACAGAGGGAAAAATAACCCAAATGGCGGCGTTCAGCCGGGACGGGGGGAGCTAAAAAACGGCCATGGCCACATCCCCGCCGTTCTCCAGCCAAGCGGCTGAAGAAGCCCCGGAGCCCCACCGCCAACCTGCATCTCCTGCTGGGAAGGAGCCTCTGTCGCTGTCTCTCGCGGGGCTCCAGCCACCCTACTGAGTCCCTGACCGCGGCACCGGCAGGGTTAATGCGTATGGGAGAGGAGAGAGAGCGCTACCGCCGCCGCTGCTACTTTCACCGCTCCGATATTTCTTTGGTGGGCGCGTGCGGGAGGGACCATGGAGCAGAGGTGCCCGGCAGCTTAAGGCAAGAGGCGGGTGGGAGACGCGGGCAGGAGCCTGTCGCCGCCGCCGCCACTTCTGGCATCCCCACGCCTCTCACCCCGCTTCCCGGGTGCCTCTGCTCAGCGGTCCCTCCTGCGCAGGCCCACCAAAGAAATATTGGAGCAGCGAAAGTAGCAGCGGCGGCGGTTAGCGCGCTCTCTCCTTCCCTCCCATGCGCGTTAACCCTGCCGGTGCCGCGGTCGGGGACTCAGTCGGGTGGCTGGAACCCCGCGAGAGACAGCGACAGAGGCTCCTTCCCAGCAGGAGACGCAGGTTGGCGGCGGGGCTCCGGGGCTTCTTCAGCAACCCACCCACCTACCTCGCTTGGTGCGGTTCCCCGCACTTGACGTCTTGGAAGAGGGCTGGGCGAGGGAGAAAGGAGCCACGGTGGGGATTGGTTTGCAGAGAGAAAGAAAGAAAGAAAGAAAGAAAGAAAGAAAGAAAGAAAGAAAGAAAGAAAGAAAGAAAGAAAGAAGAAGAAAGAAAGAAAGAAAGAAAGAAAGAAAGAAAGAAAGAAAGAAAGAAAGAAGAAGAAGAAGAAGAAGAAGAAAGAAAGAAAGAAAGAAAGAAAGAAAGAAAGAAAGAAAGAAAGAAAGAAAGAAAGAAAGAAAGAAAGAAAGAAAGAAAGAAAGAAAGAAAGAAAGAAAGAATCATTACCAATGCTATGATGGAAATCACCAACTCAAAGACAAATATCACTTTGGAGCAAGGAAGCTGCTACAGCAGCAACAAATTAAACAGCACAAAGACAGGGATTCTCTCAATATCCCATTGTCCCTATTGACATTTAGTTGAATTCACTTTTAAAATATATTATATGGCTCTCACTGAAATAAATTTCCAAATTTTTTGCTTTCATGGCTCTCTTAGTCAAAAAGGTTCCTGACCCCTGTTCTAGTCCAATCCCGCTATATCATTCTAGACCAATGGCTGTCCAATCTCTTCTTAAAAAGAGTATCCAGCGTTGGAGCATCCACAACTTCTGGAGGTAAGCCATTCCACTGGTTAATTGATTTCACTGTTAGAAAATTTCTTCTTAGTTCTAGGTTGGTTCTCTCCTTGATTAGTTTTCATTCATTGCTTCTTGTTCTGCCTTCAGGTGCTTTAGAGAATAGGTTGACCCTCTTTCATTTGTGACAACCCATTTATCTTCTCACAGATAAATCTAGCAAATCTCTGAATCTTGTACATCTTATGTGGTTCAGCCTCCAAGAAGGATTGGGAAGCTGAAAGCATCTTTGGGGAGCTCTACTCATAGTATTTGCACTATGTTTAAATTATAGTGTAGCAAAGGCCTAAGAAAAATAGTGATGCAGCTCCCCCCCGCTTCTTTCAGTTTTTCATTATCTTTAAGATTTGTAGACTGATGCTAAGAAATAGGTGAGATCAAAAAACAGCTGGTACACAGACCTTTCTGACTTGTATTAACTTTTCTGATGCATCCAATCTTAAATACAAAATTTTATCTCTTTGCAGATGTTTCAGAATTTAAATGCCAGCATCCTTTAAACGAAGGCGACAGTTTATTTAAAGAATTCATTGAAAGCGAGTGAAACACCTAAATGCAAATTTCTTTAGTTCCCAGAAGAGAATCTTCTCTTTTGTTTATGAGAACAGATGCCATGAAGATCACAAAGAAATAGAACATACAGTTTTGGTTAAGAACAGTTGAGGTTTTGCCCAAAGCCATAATTCAAATTGGATTCTGGTACTGAAACCCCTAAGGGATGCTCATACCGGCAGTACATTTTCCAACTTGCTGTTAATTAAAATCTTTATGTCCTTGATGAACCTGAGGAATCTAGATCACAACAGGGTATATAGATTGATCTGCATAGTATAGGCTGAGGTTGAGCAATGGCCTAGAGGTGGAGCTCTTGCCTCACAATCAGGAGGCTGTGAGTTTGAACCTAGGTAGTGTAGAACAGATATTTCTCTCTCTGGGCGCAGTGAGTAATTGTCTGCTGCAAACTCCATATAGGCGTCAGGAGGGGCATCTGGCTAGTAAACACTCAAGCTCCATTCATTCTTCCTGACTCCAACCCAATTACAGAATTGTGGAAAAAAAAAGTATAGACTGAGTTTGGCTTCTCACCATGCTGGCTCATCAGGATCAGGAACCCTTTCTCTATGTACAGGAAAAAAATGGGAATATCAACAGTTATATAATGTAGATGGAAGAAGCATCTAAAGCAGTGGTTCCCAACCTGGGAGTCGGGACCCCTTTGGGGGTCGAACAACCATTTCCCAGGGATCGCCCCAGCATCCTCAGCTCCCCCCCCCACTGCCACAAGCCTGGCCATATTGACTCAACTCGCCCGAGCCCTCCGATTGGTCGGGAGAGGTGCCATTCAATGAGAAGCATTTGTGACGCCTGGCAGCCGAGCTTTGACAGCATCAGCTAAGGGGCCAGTTTTGCTTTGAATTCTGGGAGTTGAAGTCCAGGCACCTTAAAAGTTGCTGAGATTGAGAAATATTGCTGTACACTTGTTGATTATCAAGTCTAAATACAGAAGGAAACATTGTGGAAGATGATGTTCCTTGTGCTCTTGCAAAGACTGGCCCGAGAATTTCTGATCTGGCATAATTACATATTGTTTTTGTGATTAATCGCTATGCTTTAATTATGTTCAATTTCTAACAATGAAAATACATCCTGCATATTAGATATTTACATTACGATTCATAACAGTAGCAAAATTACAGTTATGAAGTAGCAACGAAAATAATTTTATGGTTGGGGGTCACCACAACATGAGGAACTATATTAAGGGGTCGTGGCATTAGAAAGGTTGGGAACCACTGACTAAAGGATATGCCAGGCATATTAGCCCATGAATTCATTCATTTAGAAAATGCATTTCCAACAATGTGCTGATAACCCCTAATTAGGATGGCTTTAAAAGGAGATTGGTTAAATTCCTGGAGAAGAGCTTTATTGGGTACCATTGATCCTGAACAGTCAATTATATCCCTGAATTGGGGACAGCATGCCTTCTAATACTAGTTGCAGGAAAATATCAGTGTGGGAGAGGTGTGCTTCATTCTACAAACACCAGGAACATCTGAATGGCCACTGTGAGAAACAAAATGCTAGACTAAAATAGGTCTTAGTCTGATCCAGCAAGGCTATCGTTATTATTATTTTTTTACTAAATAGTTATGGATGGTAACACATCCAGGGACCAGAATGAAACCCATCTAGTCTACATTCTGTGTCAAGCAGCAAAGATCAAATGCATTCAGAATCTAAGCAGCTAGACATCAGATTAACAGCTTTTTTCTGCTGTTGCTCTGTAAAGTTGGTATTTAAGATAAATTGTCTGTAATTCAGCAAACAGCAAACAGATATCGAGATTAATAGATACTGATAGTCCAGTCATCTATTGAATTTGTCTGCTCTTCTTTTAAAAACAACTAATCAATTGACCACCGTATTGGAAAGTGGGACTGGAATAGGAAAGAAGTTAGACATGTGCATGCAGCTAATGAGTGAATATAGTACCATTTATTACCATGCACGCATACTACAAAGTGTATTTACATGATTTTATCTGTATTAAGTGCTAATCTATATTTATCTATAGCAACCTAGAATAAATATGTATTCTAATACCTATTTAACTTAAAGCTTATGTTACAAGCCACTTCATTCATTCTTGCCCCAAAGGTGCTTTTCAAAAGGCAACTGGACTTTCTTTTGTTTTGTTTTTTCATTGAAAGTGTTTCATTTCTCATCTAAGAAAGCTTCTTGAGTTCCCCCTGAATGGTGGGGAATAGGAGGATTTATATTTGCAGTCATCTGGTTGTTGTTTTTCCAAGGAAGTCCAGTTGCCTTTTGAAAAGCACCTTTGGACAATCAAGACCTGGATGATGGAGAATCTCCATAGACCAGTGTTTCCCAATCTTGGCAACTTGAAGATGTCTGGACTTCAACTCCCAGAATTCCCCAGCCAGCATTTGCTGTGGATTCTTCTGCTTCTCACTATTCCAGCCATCACCTCCTCTGTCTCATACTTTATCCAGATGCCTCTCACTTTAGCAGCATCTCCTGCCAAACCTAGAAGACCTGTTTCTCTGTCTACCTGCTGAGGCTTCTTTTATATTTCTTTCCTTTGAATCCTACATACCAGCCTGCAGGTGCTTCTAAGGAATTTTTTAACTCTCTCTCTCTCTCTCTCTCTCTCTCTCTCTCTCTCTCTCTCTCTCTCTCTCTCTCTCTCTCTCTCTCTCTCTCTCTCTCTCTCTCTCTCTTCCCATTCCCTTTTTCTCTGCAAATGCCTACATGTGTAAATGGGCAGCTGTGGACCTATGGACTATTGTGGAGGGGAAAAAAACCTGTGACCTTGGTAGTTTCAGAACCATTCATCCTTCCACACACCAATCCTTCTGCTAGCAATACATTCTCAATTCTGTGTATGTAAAGTTTTACTTCTTGTTATAAACCCTGCATCTCTGTATAATTTGTTTTAACAGATCACTCCAAGTCAGCACATTTTGAAAGAGATAAAAAAAATGGCTCCTCATTTTCCAAGCAGAAAAGTCCAGAATTTGTAGATTTTGCCCTAATAATTTTGGTTGGGTTTTTCTTCCTTTTTTTACCAGCTCTGAAATATATTTGAGGTGTGGGGACCATAATAGTACCTTGTATTCCAAATGCAATTTCCAACCTAGACATATATGGTATAGAATGATAGCATAGAGTAGCATAGATTAGTGTTTTTGTTTTCAATTCATTTTCATCAATTATACAAATGATAAAATACTCAGGTAGGGCAACCCTGCAGAAAATACCTCTCTTGTTCATTGGATCTATAGTTCATCCAACATTATTTTATGAGATGCTGTAAGGACTGTCATAAAAATAAACCACCTTCCATCTTTGGTGGAAATGTGATAAAGTCCCTAAAATTTTGGAAGATGATCTCTATCTAAATGGTAGTATTAAACAAAAAAATTGAATTCTTGCAATTTTAGTTGTTTTCCATACAGAGATAATGGAAGAAAAAAAATGAAGCAAAAATGTGTTGCTGCTTTTAGCATCCAAATTTGAAAGCCAATTTGGTATAGTAGACCTGGACTAGAAATGGCGAGATTGTACTAACCCTGCCTTGAGGCATAAAACCAGATGTGTGGATTTGGGTCAGTCACTTTCCCACACCCCTTAGAAGAATGCAATGACAAATCACTTTTGAAAAATATTGTAAAGAAACTGCATGGACTTCTCCACGTGATTGCCAAAAGACTGGCTTAAGGAATACATACATACCCAGACACTCAAAAGTCCAAGTTAGTAACTGCCTACTAATGGACATAATCTGGATAATCTTTCACTTGAAAAATTGTGGGATAGGATTTAATTGATGCTCAGATAAAATGTACATGCCTAAAATAAACAATGGAGAATTATTATTTTGTCAAGGTTGGCTGTGTATCTCTTTTATAAGTGTATCCCTTTTATAATTGACAAAATACATACACATCAGAATGTATGTCAAGTTAGATTGGCATTACTAGCATTTGTAATATTATAATGTAAAGAAACTTATTGTATTTGTTGTTGCTTTTACAGCCACCCAGTTTCGGATTTAGCTGTGAATCCCTTGGCACCCATAACCATTTCACATTCAGTTCACACTATCATGTCAGAATAACATTGAGGAAATCCCATATACCATAATAAAGTAATTGCTTCCCCATACTTTCTGTTTATAGCTTAAAACCATGCATGCAGCAAATGTGCATTATTTGTTGCCAGGAGTGATAAACTCACAAGTAAGTTTCAGTCTGTACATGGTGATGATTTCTTTGTGGCCCTTGTAATGAAACTTGCTATTAAATTAAAAACAGTAATATAAACACACACATAAACTGTTATTGTCCATAAGTTTTAACCTCTACCAACTATAATTTATACATAGAAAATACACCCTGTTATGTGCAGCTGTTTTCTCTTGAGTTATTTTGCAGAGATAGAGGTATGTGGCAGAACAAGCAAACCAGGGGTGGGTTCCACTTACCTTCGCCACCGGTTTTTATCGCAACATTTTGCGCGTGTGCGATTTCACTTCCGCGCATGCTCAGAAGCAGGAATTAGCCCAAAACACAGCTGAGGAGCTCATCAGCTGTGCTTCGGGCGAAGAAATAAAGCTCAGCATTCACCCGCGGGCGGGCAGGAGGGCTCTTTTTCAAGCCACGGAAGGGGAAAATTATCAAAAAATAAAAAAAGATGGTGGCGCGCACGGAACGGCACCGACAGTGATGTCACGAGCGGGTCGCTACCGGTTCGGGAGATCCGGTCCGAACCGGGAGGAACCCACCCCTGAAGCAAACTTGTTCCTTCTTCCACTGACTTTCTATTTTACAGCATTGTTCTTGGGATTGATTGAATATTTTTTTATCTCTTAAAGGGCTGTTTATATTCTTTAGCTGGTGAATTAAATCATATAAAATCAAATCAAATCAAATCAAACTTTTATTATAATTCTAGACTGGCACAGATGTTGAAAGGAAAATCAAATGGGTGTCATGCCCCATCGGATCCCGGTTCAGAGGAGGAGGTGGAGTTGGAACCAGGAACATCCAATAGGGATAGCACATCTCTCCTGGAATGTTTGGAGAGTCCCAGGGGCTGAGGACGATGCTGTCTGGCATTGGGGGAGGTGGTCAACCAGATTGGAAAACTGCCTGCCCTCACAAACACAGGGGAGGGTTGACTACAGGCAGGCAGGAGAAATGAGAGGCGGTAGATTTGTTCTGAGGAGAAACAGCTGCCTCCCTTACTCAATCCAAGGGCACGGAGAATGGCGCAGAGACAAGCTCAAAGGAGGTCTGCAAGACTGCTGGTGAGGAGGCCTCCCCTCTTCACAGGAATACCTGGCTTGAGCTCATTTAATGAGAGGCCAGGGAAGGGTGTCTTCATCAGGAACAATTGTTTGGCTTTGGCATGCAGTTCCCCAACCTTGGAAAAACTCGGCTCTGGATTGTGTTCTGCCTGTGGACTTTGAACCTTGCTTGTGGACTCTTGACCTTGCATTGCAGACCTCAAACCTTGTTTATGGTTTATAGACCTTGCCTTGTGGACTTGCATCTTATTTCTGGACTATGGACTTCCCCTCTCCCTTGTGAACAGGCTCTGGCGATTATCGGCTTTAGTTTGTGGGACTGTGTTGCACTGAGGTTGGATGGAAGCCTTTGGGGAAGTTTGGGGTGGAACTTTAGTGGCCATTATAAGGCCATTTGCTATGGGATAGCAGAGTAATAAAGAGTGAAGCCTGCATCCATCTAGGTAAGTGGTTCTCAACCTTCCTAATGCTGTGACACTTTAATACAGTTCCTCATGGTGTGGTAACCCCCAACCATAAAATAATAAAATTATTAGGAAACTCAGGGGTGGGTTCTAACTTACCTCGCTGCCGGTTCACTTCCTTCTGTGCTGTGTGGCCGCACGTACACTTTGCGCGCATGCACAGTGCCATTTTTAAAAAAAAAATTGCAAAAAAAACCCAACCGAAAACAAGATGGCAATGCATGCGTAGTGCCGGAAATTTGGCTTCTGGGCATGCTCAGAAGTTCCATGGTACAGATTTTTTTTTTTTTGCAGTAGCCTATTTGCATGTGGGTGGACCCGGCTGGAGAAGGATAGAGGAGCGATGTCTCGGTTCCTAAGACCATCGGAAATATGTGTTTTCCAATGGTCTTAGGCGACCCCTGTGAAAGGGTTGTTCGACCCCCAAAGGGGTCACGACCCACAGGTTGAGAACTGTTGATCTAGGTGACCTGGGTCATAACAATGGGGGTTTGAGTCCAGTTTTTCCACAACTTTTTTTTCCTGCCACAGTTTTCCAATGTAGTCTGATCATCTTTCTGTCTTGTTGCCTTAAATGCAGCATGGCTGCTCAATAACCTGTGCAGACCCAAGATTGTACCATCCAGAGTTGATGGCAAAGCACTGAAATACATGTAGAATTTCCCAATAATTTTTGTATTAAAACAAAGTCAAAGAAAATTGATTGTGTTTAAGTTTTAGCTAGAATTTAATACATCTAAGAAATGGGGGGGGGGAAATACCTGTCCATCCCCAAAACAACAAGATGAAAATCCCATCCCATGGTGACTTGTGTGAGCCACTCACTGCTGCTCTTCACTGTTGAAAAAGAGTTTAGTTCTAGTGTTAGTCCCCAAAAACTGAAAACTTGCTTCATAAATTATTACAATGTCATCCTGAGAAATTTCACAGCATAAAATACTGCTGCTTTATACATTTTAGAAAGAGATGCACAAAACAAGTATACTGTATACCAAACAGGGCAAGCTGGATGGTGAATCATGGAAACGAAGCTTTGTTTTCAGAGTGCACAAAAGAGGATTTTAACAAAAAATATTAGAACATCTGGATAGCCTGATAATCACTATCTATAAAAGACTCAACAGACAGCTCAAAGACATATGCATTCACAGGAAATTTCAGCAGGTACCTTGAATGGGACGCATTTTAGAATCACACCAAGAAACTCACCCTGGGGATTTTTGCAGCCAAAAGTGTGGGATTAGCTTCTGATAATCATCTGACTTTTCCTGCTGCTTATCTGAACTGAACACCCACCCCACATGGAGGACCATGAACAGCTTATTAGAATTCTTGTCCTTCTGCCAGGTTTTAAGAACACAAAGGAGAGGTAACAGTGGGCTAAAAAATATTTCAGAATTCTAGCTAGGCCAACAGCACATTTTCTTTTTATGCCACTACACATTTCCCTTTTATAAAGTACTGAAGTGGCTTCAGGCTTCTCTGGACTTCTTGTACAATCTCAGCACATATATTCCTGTGATCTTTTGCAAGTCACAGGCACCAAAGAGGGCTGCTGAACATTAAAAAAAAAGTTAAATGTTGAGACGAGCTTGGTGAGACCGTCTATGGTGCTAAAAGTTTACTTCACATTTATACCAGCTCTTCATTTGGATCCAGGGTGCCATGGCTCAGTTTGAATCCAAGTGAACTCACATGAGGCACAAAAAGGAAAATATAACTCACCTTATAGGTGAAGGTTAAACTGACTTTATGTTTTCCCTTTACCCTGAGTTTTTGTAGTCTTTTTGTGAAAAGATAGAAGATGACAGAATTTTCTAAATAACAGAGGTTCAATTCAGCCTAATGTTAATAAACGTCACGGGTGTCCAAATTAAGTTGTATTAATATTAACACTGGGGAACAATCTTGAAGTTTTCATCAGAATTGGCCCAAAATTTTTATTTTAATAATTTGTAGGGATAGATAACATCCCTTCTTCACTTCAGGGGTGAGAAAGAGTTTTCGGGGAAGTTGACTTATTTATGGATTTGTAAGATTCCCAGGAAGACAGACTCCACTGCTTCTTATAACAACCACAATCTCTTCAGTTGTATAGCCGTTGGCACCCTAATCTAGAAGATGCACTCGGCTTACTAAAAAACCATCAGGGATTAGTCCAGGAAGTTTGCAGGAGTCAAAAATAACTCAAAAGCACAACAACAACAACAAAACCCACCCTTAGCAACTTTTTCACTTCAGAATGCCCTCTCCTCTCCTGTATGTCAAAAAAGACAAGCTTGCAGTAGCTAAGACATTTTCCAATGGGGCTTATTTGCTTGTTTTTAACAGCTAAACAGCTTTGTAATAAAGATGCAGTCACTTAATTAGTCAGATTGAAAACATCGGACTTTAAAAAGAAATAGCAATGCATTGAATTTGCTCATTAAATGATAGGCAATGCAAACCTTTCAGTAAAGTTATCCTACATATTGCTAGATTTTGCATCAATTGTTATTTCTCACCACTTTTCAAGTGTCGCTCCACATACAGTCCATTGCAACAGACTATTACATCTTTAATTAATTATATCTTTTCCTTTGGATAGACACCACCAAATCTGACTGGTTAGGAAGAATTGCAGCTGACATATCAGATGTAATTATGCAAAAATGCTTTTTGCCATATCTGCCTCTTGTAAATCAGGTGGCAATTTCAAAGGGTACTTCCAAACTATGACAGTTATTTCAAGAGAAGCAGGGGGGAAATTCAAAAATTTCCTCTACTGGTTCTGTGGGCGTGGCTTGGTGGGCATGGCACGGGAAGGAAACTGCAAAAACTACATTCCCACCCCACTCCAGGGGAAGGATACTGCAAAATCCCCATTCCCTCTCCACTCCTGGGGGAAGGATATTGCAAAATCTCCATTCCCACCCCAGCCAGAGGTGGTATTTGCCAGTTCTCCAAACTACTCAAAATCTCCAGAACCTGTCAGAACCTGCTGAATTTCACCCGTGAAGAGAAGTGCAATCCTGCCCCAAAGAGGCTAAACCTCCATCTCTAAATCCAGTTTCTTATTTACCAATAGCACATCCTTATTGTCTGGATTAAAATGCAGTTTGTTCCCCCTTAAGAAGCTCAATGTTGAACTCACAACATTGAAGAATACCTCTTGCTTCCTTGGAAGGGGACAGTAAGGATCAACAGAACTGGGAATCAACTTATGATTATTTTGACACCCCACTCTAGAACTCCATGAAACCTTCCCCAGATTTCATGGTGAGGGTATATAGCCTAGGAGAGGAGATAAAACATGCAAGGCCAGTGAATTTGATCTCAAAGAAATCCCTTTTGATATATCGCCATCCTCAAATGTTTGATGCATTGTCACAAGTATAATGAAACAAGTTTGACATTCGTCTACTTGACAGGTCCCAAATAAATGGGTTCAATTGCAATCTTCCTTATGCCCTCATAAGTTGTTGTACTGTCACTGGCTGTCAAACAACCTAGGAGTCTAGTGGCATCAAGATTACTAGTTATAGATCAGTGGTGGGATTCAATTTTTTTTACTACCGGTTCTGTGGGCATGACTTGATGGGCGTGGCGTGGCTTGGTTGTCGTGGCAGGGGAAGGATACTGTAAAATTTCCATTCCCTCCCCACTCCAGGAGAAGGATACTGTAAAATCCCCATTTCCTTCTGATCAGCTGGGACTCGGGAGGCAGAGAATAGATGGGGGGGCAGTCAGAGGTGGTATTTACCGGTTCTCCAAACTACTCAAAATTTCCACTACCGGTTCTCCAAAACTTGTCAGAACATGCTAAAACCCACCTCTGTTACAGATTCATTGACTAGCCCTTAACTCCTTTGGAATTTAAGAAGAGCTTAATTTAAGATTTCACTTGCCATAAATAGTCTATTTATTGCTCCATTCTGTTTGCTCCAGTCTCTTGTCTCCCTCCGGCAAAGTGAAGCTTTTACTTCATAGAACCTGATTCTTTGAATGCACGTCATAGCAACATAATTTTTTCCCCCAGAGTGAAAAAGCTACTTTTATGCTGACACCAGTTGAGATTGAAATAAACTGCTGAGAATATTATGGCAAGGGATCAAACTCTTATTTCTTCCAAACGAGCTTTTCCAAAGAACAGTTGGGGACTGAGGAAGGAGCAGTGGGAGGTACCTGAAATGGATGATGAGATTCTGGTGATTTATGGGGTATGATATTGACGATAGGATTATGGATTGTTACAGTTGAGTTTTTTTATACATTAATGTCTAATGATTATTATTGTTTTTATGATTATAGTGTTGATATTGTATTTATACTACTGCTGTGAGACACTGAGGATTGTAATGGCGGAAGCGGGATACAGGCATTTAAAACAAATACATTTATTGTGTCTCCCATTAGGCCTTTATTTATTTATTTAAAACATTTATATATCCACCCATCCTCTAACCAACTCTGGGTGGCTCCCAATCAAAAGTGAAAACAACATATAAAACCACATCAAAACTATAAAACCAAACACATTAAAGCACATTAAAAGCCTGGAGTCAAGTCAAATTTCTAATGTGCAGTCATCCAATCTGATCCCAGTGCTTGAGGGAAAAGCCAGGTCTTCAAGGGTCTATGGACAGCTAGAAGGATAGAGACCTTCTTCACTTCAGTGGACAGAATGCCCTAAAGGGTAGGGGCATTGCATGTCAGCCTTGCATGTCAACCCAGTCCAGGTGTGTGAATTGCTTTGTGCATTAGATCGGTCCATAGAGGATGGTGGTCTTGGAGGAAATCTTATGCATCTTCTGCTCTCCCACATCCTAGACCAGGGGTGTCAAACTCGCATTATCAAGGCAGCATCATGTGACATATCATGACTTTTTCCCCTTCACTAAACCGGGTGTGGGTGTGGCCAGCACGTGACGCATCCGGCTCATGGGCTGCGAGTTTGACAGCCCTGTCCTAGACCATAAAGATAGATAATTCCTTCTACTCTTGGTAAGCACCACAGGTGGGCCACTTTAGAGTACCTTTCACTCATACTCATTTATACTACGCACTCATACTCTGTTAAGGTGTTTAGAGTTTTTCATGTTTTGTAATAATTATTTTATTTATCAAATTTGGAAAAAGCCCAGCTCCCTCACAAACTGTTGTTATTTGTTAACTATTGTTTTATAACTTTGTTATATACCTCCTAGAGTCACTTGTTTTATGAGGTGGGCAACTACATAACTTTGGATAGATAAATAAGTAAATAAATATACTGAATTAGTAGTAATGATGAATGACTCAGTCTGCTTTTAACTTACCACAGTATGCCTTAATTCTTTCATGGGTCCATTCCATGTTTACCTACATGTACACAATATATTTGCACTTGCACATGAAAATGAATATTGTTTAAAATATATTTTTCATTAAATTTAAGTTATTTTTCCATTTACTTTGTCTCGGTTACCCACATTTTATTTATTTATTTAATTTATTTATTTTGGATTCTTATATGCCACCCTACTCCCTGGGGACTCAGGGTGGCATACAATATTTGAAGAACCACTAAACAATACAATTTAAAACAATTTAAAATACATTTTAAAAGCATACAAAATATTAAATTAGTATGTAATTTACCCCAAATATATTCCTTCTAAACATTAGAAGCTATAGTGCACATGTCTTATATGTACTCATTTATGTGTGTTGGGGAACATTTTTTTTCTTTCTTCCTCCCTCCCTCATCTCTTCCACTCTTTCTTCCTTTCTGAGTCAAGAACTGCACTGCAAAATGTTATAAATTGAGGATGGCTGTTCGATGTATTTGTGCTAAAGCATCAGAAGACTCGGCTTTAAAATGTGTACTGAGTGAACTTCTGAAGCATCCCTCTTTTGATCTTTGTTCTTGCCTTCCCCCTCCATTCAGAAAATTGCACCAGTCCTATAAATAATATAGCATTGAACAACTAGAAGATGTTTGGTTATAAAGAACTGCAGAGGCAAAAGAGAGAGATGTGACTGCAAAGCAGACAAATTAAGAGAAACCATCTTTCCCCTTTTTAGTATGAGAGCTATCTGGAGATGAGAGCTTGATTTATTCAGCATTTACCTCATAAAGTTAATTTCAGGTTGCGGCTGCCAAACAATTTTTCATGTTTACTTTCCTCTTTGATTTTTCTTTAAACATACACCTTTCTTCCACTCCTAGCCTCCCCCCAATTTCCTTGAAGAATGAAAAAAATTCAAACGCTATAGCCAGCATTTGAGTTCAAATGCATTTTGGGAGTTATTTTCTTTTCTTTTTATCACAATACATTAGATACAAGCCACATTAGCCATCAGTTTTCATAAACACTTTCAACAAAAGCAAACACCTGGGCTTTTGCAAGTTCTCAAAGAAGAAAGAAATGAAGATGTTATCCTGGGAAGTACTTGGTTATCCAACCTTTGTATAAGAAAAGGTAGAATGGATTAAAAGTGGCCAAACTCTTGCAGTGAGAATGTCAATATTTTGTGAGATATCGAAAGAATGGATTGATTATGTGACATCAAGGCATTGCTAACTCTCACTGACATATAGATAGATTTTCTTCATGATAGTCTATCCTTAACCTAATCTTTCAGGTCTCCCAATGGTGCAGTGGTTCCTATCACTGTTGTAACTGGGCTCATCCACCTTCCTGCTGGTCATCTTCTTCTCTTTCCTTCTACCTTTCCCACCAATAAAGGCTTTTTCAGGAGCTAGGTCTTTGCATAATGAATCTGAGGTAGGAAAATTTGAGCCTGGTCATTTATGCCTCTAGTGATTAAAGCATTTTTTTATTTTTTTAACTGGTGCTACATGGAAGGGGGGGAAACTGCATGGAATATTAAAGGTGAATTGTTTGATGATTTATTGGCTTGTTTTCTTGGCTATCCGAAGTATGCCCAGATGTCTTCTCAAAAGCATCAGTTTTCTTTCTATTTTGTTCTTCATAGTGTTTCTTCAAATTTCTCTTCCATAGAGTGTCACAGGCAATTCCATGGTTCAAACTTTATCAATCTCATAAAATTTAGCCAGTTAAATGTTTATTTTTATTGTTAATGATGAAACAACAGTGATCGGTCTCATTCGAGACAATGATGAATCTGCATACAGATGGGAGGTTGAACAATTAACCTTGTGGTCCTACAGGAACATAGGTGGGTTCCTACCAGTTCTAACCAGTTCTTTAGAATCGTTAGTAGCCTGGCGATGACATCACGGAGCTGGTTCCATCGGTGTCTCTGTGGGTGCCGCCCCCCTCCCCGCAGCTTGGAGCTCCAAGCGGAAGAGGTCCTTGGCTGTTGCGAAGAAGCGGCAGCTCTGGATGTGCCATGCCCGCTTCGGTCTCTTTGAGAGCAGCTTTGCAAACAAGGTTTGCAAACAAGGTGCAAACAGCCATTGACCTGGAGCAGCTCTGTGTGCTCTCCACTGTCTGTTTCTTTCCCTTCGCTCTTTTTGCTGGGAAACTTTGTGCAGCACAGCGAAATGTAGCAGCCATGAGCTGTGCTTTCCTCCAAGTCTCATCCGGAAAGCTCTGTGCAGAGAGAAGCACCTGTTTCCCTCTGCCGCCCAAAGTGCTTAGAGGAAAGCACGGCTCATGGCTGCTATATTTTGCTGTGCTGCGCTAAACGATTACCCATAAAGAGCAACAAAAGAGAGAAACAGCCGCTGACCTGGAGAACACGTGGACTGGAGAAGCTCTGTGTGCTCACCACTGGCTGTTTCCTCCCCTTTGCTGTTTTTGCTGGGAAACTTCGTGCACCACAGCGAAATGTAGTAGCCATGAGCTGCACTTTCCTCTAAGTAAAATCTGGAAAGTTTTGGCTGGGGAGCGGTGCCTCCATCCGCCGACTCAGGGCAGCAGGCTCAGCTGCAGCCCAAATGAGCCGAGGAACTGCGGAGAGCCTCCCATGTGTTGCACCCCCTCCCAGCCTTCGGTCGGCCAGCAAGAAGAAAGCTGCTTCATGCTTTCCCTTCATTGCCCTTCCCAGCTGAAAAGCTGTGGCCGGCAGGCCGCGGAAACAGGGTCACCCTCTTGACTGGGGGCCTTGGCGCATCCTCGGTGAAGTCACCCCCGAGGTCCAGAGGGAAGCCTTTCTCCTGCATGCTCATCTCCTGGCTGGGACCTGGCCGGCCTGGCTCAGCGCACCAGCAGGTGTGAGGTGCTCCGGCTGCAACCGCGGGGAAGGCTCGTCAAAGGCGCGAAGGGGTGCTTTTCTGCCAGGAAGGGCAATGGAGGGAAAGCCAAGATGACCACCACCACCCCACGGCATCCCAACCTGGATATGAGCCGAGGTGGCGCAGTGGTTAAAAGCAGCACTGTAACCTACTTCAGCTGACTGCTAGTTCAGCAGTTCAGCTGTTCAAATCTCACCGGCTCAAGGTTGACTCAGCCTTCCATCCTTCCGAGGTGGGTAAAATGAGGACCCAGATTGTTGGGGGCAATATGCTGAACTCTGTAAACCGCTTAGAGAGGGCTATAAAGCACTATGAAGTGGTATATAAGTCTAAGTGCTATTGCTATTGCTATATGGGGCCGGAGTGTCAAAATAACCTGTCAAAAAGTCTGAAAAATTTCCGCTACCATTTCAGTGGGCGTGACTTGGTGGGGGGGTCATGTGACTGAGTGTGTGTGAGTGACACCACTCAATCACATGACCATCAAACAACACCCACAAAATAAGTCACGCCCACAGAACTGGTAGTAAAAAAAATTAAAACCCACCCCTGGACCCAAACAATCTAAAACTGAACACACTCTAAAGCATAGAAATGGTGGTAGACTTTAGGAGAAACCCTCCTATACTTCCACCTCTTACAACACAGTATCAACAGTAGAGACCTTCAAATTTCTAGGTTCTACCATATCGCAAGATCTAAAATGGACCCCTAACATCAAAAAGTCATCAAAAAGAACAAAGAATGTTCTTTCTGTGCCAACTCAGAAAGCTCAAACTGCCCAAGGAGCTGCTGATACAGTTCTACAGAGGAATTATTGAGTCTGTCATCTGCACCTCTATAACTGTCTGGTTGGGTTCTGCAACCCAACAAGACAGACACAGACTTCAGAGGATAATTAGAACTGCAGAAAAAACAATTGCTACCAACCGTCCATTGAGGACGTGTATACTGCACGGGTCAAAAAGAGGGCTGTGAAAATATTTACTGACCCCTCACATCCTGGACATAAACTGCTTCAACTCCTACCCTCAAAAACGACGCTATAGAGCACTGCACACCAGAACAATAGACACAAGAACGGTTTTCCCCCGAACACCATCACTCTGCTAAACAAATAATTCCCTCAACACTGTCAAAGTATTTACTAAGTCTGCACTACTATTAATCTTCTCATCGTTCCCATCACCCATCTCCTCCCACTAATGACTGTATGACTGTAACTTTGTTGCTTGTATCCTTATGATTTATATTGACTGGTTCCTAATATGATTTGATTGCTTATTTGTACCCGGACTATCATTAAGTGTTGTACCTTATGATTCTTGATGAACGTATCTTTTTTTTTAATGTACACTGAGAGCATATGCACCAAGACAAATTCCTTCTGTGTCCAATCACACTTGGCCAATAAAAATTCTATTCTATTCTATTTTATTCTGTTATTATTAATTTTGGTGGCTGCTAGAAAAATTACTGAGAGGTTTATGGATAAACACATGAGGAATGCCTGAAATGACATTTATAATGTGTTGGTTGAAGCCATGAATGTGAGTGTAATATCTAAATGCAGATAATGTCTTGTTGTTTTTCAAGAATCCACATCTAGTAAAGATTAGATAAATCATATTTTTCAATAAAGAGCATATCTTTGAAAATACCTGTATCAAAGACCAAGATATTTGTGTTTGAGAAGGAACATGAAGCTAACAACGTCAACTTCAAGAATTGGAGCAAGTAGTTGTGAACCTTTTGTACCTTGGCAAAATGTTCATTACAGTAGGCAACATGGAGACATTTTAAGCTGAGCAAAATCTAATAAAAGGTATTAGTCTGCGACAAAAAATACTTGTTTTTGAAAAAGAAATAATACAGTTGTCTAGAAGGATATGTTTCTGCCCTTGATTATGTAACATTGAAAACAGAACATATTATTCAAAGCTCCAAATATGAGAGCTTTCTTAGGCTGTATATAACTTTCTGTCCCAGATTTTTATGCCTGGAAAAGATCATATATCAGTATCTATATCCATAACCACATCCACACATATATATGTGCACAGTCTGTTTACTGTGTTTTTAACTGGGTGAAAAACCATACCTTAACAGTTTCTGAATATTGTGAAAAAGATCTTTAGCGAAAGCTTGGAAACAGCCTGGAGCATTTTCAATTATTTAACTGATGGTTCATGGAAGGGGAAAAACTGGATATGATATTAAAGGTGAAAGAACAAAACATTTGTGGTTTCAGGCCATCTCTTACCTACTCTTTCTATGCCTATGTGTAGTATTTATACACAAGACATTGATCACCTTAGAAGATAATATACCTGAGAGAGAAAGTTAGCATTTTATTTTTTGTTGGTTATTTTTGCAAGTGTCTGTTTTTTAAAAAAAGTAGTCAAGACTTTTTTTTTCTGATCGTAACATCACTACTGCACTGTTAAGAGCCAGTTTGTTGCAATGGTTGAAGCAGGCTAGAAATATGGGCCACTGTATGTTCTAATGTCTTAGCAGGCAGGGTGACTTTGAGCCAGCCACTTTCTCTCAGCCCTAGGAAAGATTTAGATTTATTAGATTTATTATTAGAGTTGGAAGGGACCTTGTAGGTCATCTAGTCCAACCCCCTGCTCAAGCAGGAGTTCCTACACCATTTGAGACAGATGGCAGTCCAGTCTCTCCTTGAAGGTCGCAAGTGTTGGGGCTCTCACAACCTCCGCTGGCAAGCTGTTCCACTGGTTGATCGCTCTCACCATCAGAAAGTTTCTCCTCACTTCCAGGTTGAATCTCTCCTTGATCAGCTTCCATCCATTATTCCTTGTTTGGCTTTCTGGTGCCATAGAGAACAGCCTGATCCCCTCCTCTCTGTGGCATCCCCTCAAGTATTGGAACACTGCCATCATGTCACCCCTGGTCCTTCTCTTCACCAGACTGGCCAAACTCAGTTCCTGCAACCGCTCCTTGTATGTTTTATTTTCCAGACCCTTTATCATCCTGGTTGCTCTCTTCTGCACTTTCTCTAGAGTTTCAATGTCAATTGAATCCAATGTCATTGCAGGCAATGGCAAACCACTTCTGGAAACCCTTGCCAAGAAAACTTCAGGGACTAGTCTAGGCATTCTCCAAGAATTGGACATGATTAAATGAAAGGAAAAGAATGCAAGAATACTTTTTGCAGCGTTCTATTTCAATTGCCATCTTTTCTAGTTTATTTCTTGTCCCAAAGGTGCTGTTTCTACTTGCTATATGTCTATGAAGATTCTCAGTCATCCAGGTCATGGTTGTCCCAAAGATGCTTTTTCAAGAGACAACTGGACTTTTTGCTTTTTCTTTGAAGATGTTTCACTTCTCATCCAAGAAGCTTCTTCAGCTCAGCTTGGATGAGAAGCAAAACGTCTTCGAAGAAAAAACAGAAAGTCCAGTTGCCTTTTGAAAAAGCACCTTTGGGACAACCATGACCTGGATGACTGAGAATCTCCATATACTTTGTTTCTTGGAAATCAAATTGACATGAGTTGTTATTTCAACATTTCAGTTCTTCCATACAGGAATAGAACATTGCTTTTATATATTCTTCATTACAGTAAGCAGAAAGGTTTTAGATTTAAGTGCTTTACTATATTTAAACAAAAAAAAACCCCTTGCTCGTTAGGAAAAGGTATCACTTTCAGGAAATGTTGATCTTAAGTCTTCTCTGTAATAGTCTGCCAGCTTCCAATGCACAGATGCTACAATAGGATAATGAAACTGTGAATTATGCTGAGAGAGTAAAACCAGAATAGATCCCATAAGTGTTATGTCTACTATGTCTATGTTAAAGCACACTTCACTCTCCCCCTTGCATAATTAAACATTGCAGAGAAAAATCAATAATGTTGGAAAGCTCTTTGGGCAGTTGTGTGTATATTTTTCTGATCAAGAACTTGAGATAAGCTACCCAAACTAGCCTAGATAATAATTAAAAATCATTTGACACTGATATTATTTGGGTTGTAGTAATAGATAGCTTTAGATAGAATGTTGTGATAGCTGTTTTGCAATGGTGGAGGCATAATTTGATAAAAACCTTATTGTCCCCAATTCGGGTCTGAGCCTGATGCCAAAGCCGATGAAGAGCACCAGACACCAGGTGCAGCTTTTATTTCCTTTTATTGAAGCGCTTCAGCAAAAGGGGCCCCAGTCAGCAAAATGCTGGGACCCAGAACCAAGGATTCAATAAGCTTTTATACAGGGTTTTTTTTCAAGGCAGAATAAACAAGCATTTTCTAATAGGCATTCTGAAAATTATCTAAAGGGTCCTCTATTGGCTCTGTGCCATCCTTATTTCTAAGTCTTAACTAATAATAGCAGTAGCACTTAGACTTATATACTGCTTCACAGTGCTTTACAGCCCTCTCTAAGCAGTTTACAGAGTCAGCATATTGCCCCCAATACTCTGGGTTCTCATCTTACCCACCTTAGAAGGATGGAAGGCTGAGTCAACCTTGAGCCTGGTGAGATTCGAACTGCCAAATTGTAGGCAGCTGGCAGCCAGCAGAAGTAGCCTGCAGTAGTGCATTCTAACCACTGTGCCACCATGGCTCAGTGGTGAACACTTCAAAAGTTATCTAATAAGTATTCTATTGGCTCTATTTAACCCTATTTCTAAAAGTTAACTAATAGACATCCTAGAAGACTTTTAGCAAGTCTTCTATTGGCTCTGTCTTAGCCCTATTCCTTATCTTAGCAATATGTCTTTTATGATGTGCTTGACAGTCAGCTCTTGTTTTCTACATTGATAGGGGCCCCACCTGTCCACACTCCCTTTTCCTTTATCTTTGTTATGCAGGCCTTCCAAATACACATGTCCTCCCTTCCTTCTGAGTTCATGCCATAACCTTGCATTCTTGCAGCAAATGGCGCTACAGGAAATGGCCCATCAACCCCAAAGTAGTATCAATAAGTATTGAGTGTGTGATTGCTTATTAACATTTGAAGCTTGTCCAAATCAAAACTATTGTTGACTGAAATCATCATGAAATCAACAACTTATCTTTCGACAGACAGACATAAAACATTAAAATGCAAACATATTTGGAATGGAAGATTACACTTAATGTACTTTTAATCTACATGGAGAATTTGGGAACAAAAATTATCAAATGTCTACCTGTTTTTATTAGTAATATTTTTTTTATTTTAAATAAAATATCCTTTAGAAATGTCTAATCCACTTGATTATTATAACATTCACATATTAGTAATAATGATAATTGGAAAGGACTTAATAGGTAGATAAAAATGCCAAATCCAGTCTAAACATTTGGCTCTCATAATAATAACAATAATGAACCATAAATAACAATGCTTTGAAGTCTTTTTTAAATGTGAGAAAGTTAGATGAGTCTTGATTATGGATTTCTATTATGTTCAGGACATAGTACACCCGCCAGCAATAAATTGGGAATATTTCAATGCTTAATGATTATTACTTGTTGGAAAAATAGCAGGGAGGAGTTAGAAGTTTCAATCATTTTGAGCTTAAAGTATGAAAATATGGAGACTCTATACCAATACTATATGGTATGGAGAAATTTGTGCTAGCAATTGTGCCTTCCATATGAAGTTTCTAAAATAGTCTCAAGCACTGATGTTTTCCAGCCGGCATTTAAAACAGCCAAATAAGACCTTAATTTCTGAAAACTAAATAACTGAAGGAGAAAATGCTATATAATTGAATGGTACATCAATATAGAAAGTAAGTCCAAAGATATCATGATCTGAAAGCCTAGAAATCTAATTATGAGACATACTGTAAGTCTCAAAGACATAACATGTCATGGCAGCATCATGGAAATTACTTAATTTGCATAATCTGCACAATGATGTTATGATTTACATAACAATGGTTATTCCATATTACTCCCTACAGGCATTCATGATGATAGGCCAAGCCTAAACAATTTGATCCCCTTCAGAGAGGTTGGATGGAGTCCCACTTACCTTGGATGATCAGTAACCTATCCGTCCGTCCGTCCGTCCCTCCCTCCCTCCCTCCCTCCCTCCCTCCCTCCATCCATCCATCCATCCATCCATCCATCCATCCATCCATCCATCCATCCATCCATCCATCCATCCATCCATCCATCCATCTATCTATCTATCTATCTATCTATCTATCTATCTATCTATCTATCTATCTATCTATCATCTATCTATCACTATCTCTATCTCTATATCTACATCTACATCTACATCAACAACAATAACAAAATCTCCATATATCTGGAACAAATTTGGTAGGACTGACCTTTGGTATAAATAATATGTCATTAGAAGGACTAACAGTCAATTTGATATAGCAGTATACATAGTAATAGGGTGATAGCGGACAGTAATAGGGTGGCCACTGCTGCAGGTTATCTATTATATGTACCACTGGCAAATATTGTCTCTGTCTGGGAATACAGCACTGTGTATTCTCTTCTTCCTATTTAACTAATAAACTCTATTGCATCTGTCATCTTAGTTTTCTTGAACTATGATTCATCTTACAAAATCTCAAGTTTATTTTTTTTTCCAGGAATGCCAGAGATATAAATCTTAAAATATTTTTTTCATCTAAGTTCTGGCCAAGTTGTGGCATCTGATATATATAACGAGATCTGCATACTAGCATTTGGTAGAGCAGTCATAAAGGTCTTAGAAAAGATATTCAGATGCAGAGATTTGTCAATACTACAAAGAGCAGAATAGTGCAGACAATGGTGATTCCTATAATACTCTATGAAAATGAAAGTTGAAGTTTGAACAAGCAGTACAAAAAGAGTTTTGACATTTTTGAGTTTGAAGAAGATTCCTTGAGAAAGCCAAGAAAACAAACAAATGAATAATTCAACAGCTCCAACCACTTATATTTTTTAAAAAAAAATCATTGATGTATTATTGAATTTATTTGCCACCCATCTCATAACAAATAAATTTGTTATGAGATGGGCAGCAAATAAATTTAAGTTATCACTTAAGGCACAAATAAACAACTTCAAATTATATTATTTTGGATAGTGTATGCAAAAATCTAAGCTGCCAGTTTTGTGAAGTGGTTAAGATACCAGGCTAGAAACTGGGAGATGGTGAATTCTAATTCCACCTTAAATATATAGCCAACTTATTTATTTATTTATTTATTTATTTATTAGTTGCATTTGTATGCCGCCCACTCCACAGAGACTCTGGGCGGCTCACAACAGTAAACATTCACATGCAATAACAAATATAAAAAGCATTAAAAACAATAGATATTAAAACATTAAAAAAATTAAAAACCACAATTTAAAAACCCATACAATAAATCATTCATGGGGCCAAGAATGATCGGTGTTGTATTAAAATCATTGGCCCCAGGCCTGTCGACAAAGCCATGTTTTAACTGCTTTTCTGAAGGCTGGCAGGGTGGGACTAATGCGGATCTCGGGGGGTGGGGGTGGCATTGGGCCTGTCATTATCTTTTAGCCTTATGAAGAAGCCAATAGTAAACCACTTCCCATAAACATTGACAAGAAAACTGCAGGGATTAGTTTAGGTAGTTGCCAGGAGTCAACATTGACTTTAAGGCAGAAAGTGAAGGGGAGGAAAAGGAAGGGGAGGGGAGGGGAGGAGAGGAGAGGAGAGGAGAGGAGAGGAAAGGAAAGGAAAAAAGGAAAGGAAAAGATTGCAGAGGCTTAGTTCTCTAGAAAAGGATTTAATGGAAAAGTGGAAGAAAAGAGAGGAAAAGGATGTCTAGCAGCCAGGTGGATGGACACATTTACAATAAAGATGGGTACACCACTGCGAGATCTGAAAGACCAGATTGGAGAAAATTGTTATGAGAAAATCTATCTATATGATTGCTAAGAGTTGATACAACTTGGTGGTACAGAATGAATGAATGAATGAATGAATGAATGAATGAATGAATGAATGAATGAATGAACCAATTAACCAATCAACCAATCAACCAATCAACCAATCTTGTGGTTAAATAAAACTCAATATTGTAACTAATCAAACCTTCAAATGAAGAATAGCATTTGGCAGTGGTCTTTTGTGGATTTTTTTTTTAATGTAGCAGGGTTAACACTCATGTTAATAGATATTCATTTTCTAATCTTGTTTTAATCAAACACAGACATAGTAATAAATGCCTATTTTAATCATTTCCAGTGTTTTATTTGTATTATATTATTTTGTGATACAATGTAACTGGCATTCCTTAAGTACCATTATGATAACAAGAAAATTCTGTCTTTTCACAACTATTCTTCCCTAGCTAACATAGAAGCTTAATTTATTTAGATAACTATATTAATCTTTCTGAGATATTTGTTATGTACCCAGGCAGGCTTTTCAGAGCTCCCTTCCTTCTAATTTTCCTCTCACTGTCAAGTTTTTGTTTTAATTGATGGGCAATCAAAATACAATCAGTTCATATGATTGCATATAACAATACTACTTGGTCTGCATTTTGAAAAGATGCTTGTAATAACTATTTACTTGGAAAGAGAGATATGAGACCACGAGCAAAGATGAAAAAACTAGTTTGCTTTAATGGTTAAAGCAGCAGATTAGAAACTGGGAGACTGTGAGTTCTAATCCCACTTTAGCAATGAAAGCCAGCTAGGTAACTTTGGGCCTCTCTCTCTCTCTCTCTCTCATTTCAACCCACCTTACAGGGTTGTTTTTTTTGGGAGAAATAGGAAGAAGGAATATAGGGTGTATTTTTTTACCTTGTGTTACTTATAAAAATAGTAAAGGTGGAAAATAAATAAATAAATAAAAATCATTCCCTGCAAGAGTTATAGGCCTGCCACATTCCCAATCTACTTTCAAACCAATCCACATTTTCTCCATGTTCTCCTCGCAGTCTGTAGGTCTCAAATATTTTCAGCCATGATACAATCTACATGCTTCATAAGTCTACAGCAGGACTGTCAAACTGGCAGCCCACGGGCTGGATGCTTCATGTACAGGCCACGCCCACCCCAGCTCCGCAAAGGCAAAAAAACATTGTGATATGTCATGATGTGTCACATGGCGCGATCGAGTTTGACACCCATGGTCTAGAGCTCACAGATAACACCTTTACCCAATTATTGTTTCGTCTGAGTTAGTTAACTAATCATGATTATCACCACCCAAGCATTGCTTCTTTTTATTTCAAACTGGATACTGATTGTACTGCCTCTGATTTTTCCAGTGCATAGTGAAGTAATATCCCTCTTCCTTCATGAAAACAAAAACAGATTTTGTTTTTTAGAATTTCTCACAATTTCAAAAATCAGCAATCTGGTAGCACCTTTTCAGACTAACAAATGTTTTCAAAAGGCATAAGCTTTTGTGAACTGTAGTTCACAATGCTTGAAGTAGTTCAATAGATTTAAATTGGGATGAGGCAAAATGGCGGGGCAGAGTGGAGAAAGGTCTATTATGCAGATTCAGGTTATATGTGAGATCGATTACAAGCACCTCATCAACCAGCCGTTGTAATGTGTTAAAAACCCATCTTGTTTGTTAAGACCTTCAGAGATAGCCTGAAATCTGTTGATATATGTGAGTTGCACAATCTCATGCTCTGTTGTGCTGGTGTAGTTCATTTGTTCCAAAATAGCTACTTTGAAATCTGTGACAAGATGTCTTGGGAGGTTATAACCCTCTGATACAATTTTATCTTTGTTTTGAATCCTGCTGTCAAACTTGTGTCCATTAATTCTTTTGTGCAATTTCTGGCCTATTTGTCCAAATTAGAATGCAGAGAGGCATTGCAGAAATATGATGGCATATATTACATTAGAAGAAGAGCATGTAAAGGAAGTCCCTTAATGCCTGGTTTAATTTCATCAGTTGACCACCTCTGTCAATGTGATTTAAGCAAAGAATCTGATGATAGTTTATAGATTTGGTCCTTTGTTTTGGATGAAAGCTGGAAGAATGTACTGTATTTTTCGGAGTATAAGATGCATCTTTTTACCCCCCAAAAGAGGGTAAAAATTTGGGTGCATCTTATACACTGAATGTAGCCCCACCCACCCGCCGGCCCCCACCCATCTGAGGTTTTTAGTCTCGGCGCATCACATTTTCGGGCGGTTCCAGGTGGCGGGGATCCTCACTTCCACTCAGAGGTTTAAAATGAACCCTATCACCCTATGGACATTTAACTTGAGTGGGTGGGTGGGGGAAGGGCTCCTCTCCAAACCCTTCCCCACCACGTGCAGAGAAAGGTGAAGCAGCCGGCGGCAGGGAGGGGGGAAGGCACGAGGTGGGGTGTTCCTCCATGGTGCAGGTGGCTCCGCTCAACCTGCTGGTGCCCGCTGGCACTGGCGGCTTCCCCATCCAAGTGAAGCATGATCTTCAACCGGGCATGTGGAAGTCAAAAAAGTGCATTGTGTTTCAGGCGGCAGGCAGTTCCAGCCAATGCTGCCACCCAAAAATACTTTCCTATCCTGGTTCCCC
Organism: Diadophis punctatus similis; assembly: GCA_023053685.1. Taxonomy (NCBI): domain Eukaryota; kingdom Metazoa; phylum Chordata; class Lepidosauria; order Squamata; family Dipsadidae; genus Diadophis; species Diadophis punctatus. The sequence continues at coordinate 60,440,736 of JALIGW010000001.1, forward strand.
GATGCACATTGCAGAGCTGAAGGCCTTCCCCCTCCTTCTCCACAGACTCACTTTCCCTTTCCTCCTGGCCAAAAGCAGAAGCTGACTGCCTTCTGCCTGGGTTGTCTGGAGAAGGGGCAGGCAAAGCCCAGCAATGTGTTTATGAGATGGCAGCATCCAGGCGGACTGAAGTGCTTCGTCTCTATCAGACCTTGCTGGGAGAAAGCCAGGCTTTCAATGCCTACATCTATAGGTAGGAAGCCTTTGGTGCCAAGTCTCTCTTCTTCCCCCATGAAAATCATCCACCACCTCACCCCACCCACTCCAGTTAAATACCCATAGGGTGATAGGGTTTGTTTTAAATGGATAAAAAGATCTGTGCTGCTCATTATCAAAATCCAAATGGAAGTGAGGATGCCGCTGATTCTGATGCTGGTAGGCAGAGGCAGAATTGTTTTTTTCTTGTTTTGCTCCCCCAAAATTCAGGTGCATCTTATACTCCAGTGCGTCTTATACTCTGAAAAATACGGTAGGTATACATGGCCTTCTATAGGTTTCCTGTCTAATGCAGTGGTTTGGTGACCATTGTGTATTTTTATTATAACAAGGAAACTTACATTTTCTATAGGCAGATTGAAAGATGGAAGCTATTGAGGTCATGAAAAAATTTGATGAGACATTACTTTTCATGGGGCCAGATTATGAAAATGTCAGCAATGATTCTCAGATAAAGAACTTCAGGGGATACAAACTGAGAAAGCATTGTTATACAATCCATGAATATGTTATGTTTGCATATTGTGTAGCATATAGCTATGCCATTGATTTGCTGATATATGTTATCGGCAAAGATCAAGTAATTTGATCTACAAAATTACACACTGTGATGGCGAAATATGCAATATTGACATCAGTGATGAAGTTCTTGATGGTTTGAAGTCCGTATTTATAGGGGGATGTTGGTGTATAGTGTTTCAATATCTATGATACCTAAGATGCTAGTTTAGAAAGGCTATCTGCCATGGATGTTGAGGTACACCAAAATGCTCCACAAAGATAGACTTCAAGGCATCAAAAGTATAATCACTGCTGTCAACAAGAATCAGTATGAATGTATGATTCATTGCATGTTCTTAAATCTATTTCAAATGAACGCTTCAACATCTTTCCCAAAGGTGTTTTTATCGGGAGGCAACTGGACTTTTGCCTCCTGAAAGGTCCAGTTGCCTCCTGAAAAAAGCACCTTTGGGACAACTATGACCTGGATGACTGAGAATCTCTACAGACTTCAACATCTTTCATTTTGCATTAAGTTGAGACCAGTCAAGCAGGTAAAATACACTGCAATGGGATGTGCATGTATTCAAATCATGTTCAAATACGAACAATAGTACAAGCACAAATTCATCATCCAAAATCAGACTTCTGTGGTGACATCCAACAGGTATGGCCATATAGCATCTCTTTTCCTCATATTGCAAATGCTTCTGCCCAGATATCCTCATGTGAGTTCTTTAGGGTATGCAAGAGACATCAGGGAATAAGCAGATGGATTGGTTCCCATAAATCTCTCTGCTGATGATGGACTGATACAATTAAACACAAACCACTATTAGCCATCTTTTAGCGATAAAAGCCATGTGGCACAGTGCTAGATGCATATTAAATAAATAACCTTTCACAGTTACAAATTCAGGAGAATGAGCTGTTATAAACTTTAAAACAATCTCTCACAATCTGAACAAGCTGGCCACATTATTTCAGGATGCAGACAGAACTTCTATTTTACTAGCAATCTTCACAGATTGTTGGAAAATGTGTTAAGCTGCAAATGTGAAACTCCACTGATGTTTCACATATTTTAAATCCTCTTGGCACAAGCAGAGCAGGGTAAGCGATGTGCACACATCCCAAGGAGTGCAAATTCCAATTTCCAAAAATATGCTCCCTACTCTGCATTTTCCTAAGCACTAATAATACATTCAGTCATTTACACCTTGCTGGATAGAAGCGCCTGTGCATTTATGAGCTCTGATGCACCGAGCTTCCATATGAGTGAGCAGGTAGGCTGGTGGGTATAATTCTACACAGAACTAGTGTTCTCATCTGACAGACTTTTATCTTGTTGGGCAATAAGGTGTAGAAGTTGCTTTGCCTAACAATTCTGTAAATTGCCTGTGGAAAAAGGCTGGGGAACAAAAGCGATAAGTGTGAAGCAAGGACTTTGCTGGGCTATTACTAATGAGGAAAGATGATCATTCACTGAACTCTGGAGATTATGGCAATTGACCAGAGTAATTTTTGGTTCATATAATATTTATACATTTGTATTTAATGGTTATATGCAGTGTACCAATGATTTTATTATGGCTTTGTCTAATTTCTCATAAAAGAAAGTCTAAAAGCAAAGAGAAATACACCATTCAAAAATATTTTATAATCCAATTCACTGAGTAAAGCCACAGCAGGTGGCAAAACCTTATTACTATTTTCTACCCCGTTACTTCTAAAACACATACCAATTTGAAAAGACTTGTTGTGTTTAATGCAAGAAAAACAGATTCTGATGAATCTGCAAGCAGAATAAATTTTCCTAGCAGGAACTTCTCAAAGCTGAATAATTTTTTGTAAACAGAACAGAGTAAGAGGAACTGAGATGTTACATCTGAAGGTAAAGAATTCATCAACCAAATATCTCCTGCCTGACATCTTCTGTTAAGGTTGGGGAAAACCTTACTCCACATCCTGAAATGCTGGCACCAAAAATGATTTATACCTTTTGTATGAGAAAATATTTGAAGTTTAGGATGATGAATGAGCCAGGCTACTAGATCTAGTAACTGTAATTAAATAGCTTGGGTTTATGAGATGTGTGAACTAGGCCAGTATTAAACTGTGCTGGACTAGATGGTCCAAATAAAGTGACCCATTATAGAGCTTCGTATTTCTAGCGTTTGCATTCCTTGGATAAGAAAAATGTGCATTGCTTCCCTCCCTCCTTTCTTTCTTTCTTTCTTTCTTTCTTTCTTTCTTTCTTTCTTTCTTTCTTTCTTTCTTTCTTTCTTTCTTTCTTTCTTTCTTTCTTTCTTTCTTTCTTTCTTCTTTCTTTCTCTCCTACACACATGAACAAACAATATTTTCTCAGTATGGTTAATTATATCACTCTCCATACCACCTATAAATGCAGACTGTACTGTATATAACTTGATAAGTAATTGAGCCATTAGCAGGCCAAAAACATGCCCATAAATACTACTATTCTTTCCTAACTAATCATTACTGATCTCCAAAAGCTAAGCAAGGTCAGGTCTGGTTAGTACATGGATGGGTGATTACTAGGAAGCCCCAAAGCCATAGCTTAACTTGTAGAATTGAAAAAGAGCAAAAGCAAGCCAAGTCTACACTGTTGCCAAGATGGACATGGACATATCCATGAAGTTGCTAAGTATCAAGCTTGTGTAGGAGTCTAATCTCAAAACACAGCAAAAGAAATATTTTATAAGGAAGATAGATATAACACTTACTAGGTGATGCCTGCATCTGTTTGTCTCTCTGTCTCAAATCTATAACAGAGAAAAAGGAAAATGCTGGGATGTTATACTAAAAGTTTTTTCCCCTCTTAGCTTACTGTGTAGCATATAAGTAAAATATCAGAGGCAGAATTCTCTCCTCCCCAAAGAGTCCTTGTTGTAGGGATATGCTTCAAGCAATCAAAAATGAAGGGAGACTGTTCCTAGCTTTTTTTTTTAACACACTCTTTGCTTTTAAATACAAAAGAGTGCGTTTCTTGTTCTTCAGAGAATCTGAAACAATAATAGAGTGGCTAGGAAAACTGCTTGATTTATCACTTCTGGACTTTCCCAAATTCCCCCGACATTGACTATTATTAATCTTGCTTGGATAAAATAGCAAAAGGAGTAAGTTAAAGCTAAAAATAACCTTGACCTACAAGGCAGCTCTGTGCAGCTTGCCTGCTTAAAGGTATACTTTGAAAAGAAAGCGGGTGGGTGGGTGTATTTTGATTGAAATATGACAGTAGGGAATATTTTCCGAGGTTTGTATGTTTCTGTTCTACTCATGATGGTGATGAAAGGGAGATTCAAAACCATTTGCATCTGCATGCATATTAGGACATCGTTCACACATACGTGCACAAATGTACACATCTGTTCTAACACACTGCAAATGGGTTTTGAACCTGCAGCAATGAAATAATTACATCATGGGAGGGAGGGAGTAACAATTAGAACCTAAAGACCTTTCTATTCCAGCATGCCTTGCAAAAGCTGAATGCCCAAGTGAGCTGAATTCTTGGCAAGATGTCAGAGCTGTTCTTATTTCTTTGAACCCCCACGGAGAGCAAATGAAAATAGATAACCCTTATTATCCAAGTCAGAACATGGAACAGCCCAACTGGGACCCGCAGATGATGAGACACTTGTAACTTTGAAAAATAAAACTGCCTTAGAGACAATTCTCAAGATCACCAGAAAGAATCCAACCATTTATCACCCCCCCACACACAAACATAGTCACACATCTAATCATTCTATTAACATGTGTGAATTATATTCCAGGGAATGGGATGAAGTGAATGAATAAGATTTGAAGATTTAATGGGATGGAATCAACAGTTGTGTGTCTGTTTTGTGTATTTAAATGTCATTTTATTTCAATTAGAATCCTATATAACTTTAGGGTATCTTATAATTTGAGGAAAGAAAGGAAAGAACTCTGCAATATGTACAATACATGTATTTATTTTATTTATTTAGGATTCTTATATGCTGCCCTACTCCCTGGGGACTCAGGGTGGCATACAACATTTGAAGAACCACTAAACAATATAATTTAAAACAATTTAAAATACATTTTAAAAAGCATACAAAATCTTACATACATGGGGAAGACCAAGATGAAGTTGTCTCAAAACCCCACCTGTAGGAAGACCCATGTCTTCACGGCTTTTCGGAAGGCCAGCAAGGTGGGGACAGTTCGTATCTCTGGGGGGAGTTGGTTCCAGAGAGCAGGGGCCCCTACAGAGAAGGCTCTCCCCCTAGGACCCGCCAGCCGACATTATTTGGTTGATGGGACCTGGAGGAGACCCACTCTGTGGGACCTAACCGGTCGAAAGAAAGTATGAGGTAGGATGCGGTCCCGGAGGTAACCTGGTCCTAAGCCATACAGGGCTTTAAAGATGATGATCAACATGTTTAGCATCTTCTGTATAGAGTGTTTCAGGAACCTGGAATTAAGGAGAAACTTCTTAACAATGAGGACAATTAACCAGTGGAACAGCTTGCTGTCAGAAGTTGTGGATGCTTCATCACTGGAGGTTTTTAAGAAGAGACTGGACAGTCACTTGTCTGAAATGGTATAGGGCAGTGGTGGCGAACCTTTTTAGGCTCATGTGCCAAAAAGGGGGAGGGCGCTCGCGTGCGCTCGCATACCCACACCCATTCCCTCCCCCCCACGCATGCGCACAACACTCCCCCATGCTGCCCCCTGTGCATGTGCACATACCCCCACCCCCGCGCAAAGGCTTACCGGAGCCTGGGATGACAAAACCGGCAAACCGGAAGTGCGAAAAAACGCACTTCCGGTTTGCCGGTGTGCTGTTTTTTGCACTCCGGAGGGTTCAGGGAAGCTCCCTGAAGCTCCGGAATGCAAAAAACTACAAAACGGACAAACCGGAAGTGCGGAAAAGTGCACTTCTGGTTTGTCCATTTTGTAGTTTTTTGCATTCCAGAGCTTCAGGGAGCTTCCCTGAACCCTCCGGAGTGCAAAAAACAGCTCACCGGCAAACCGGAAATGCGTTTTTTCACACTTCCGGTTTGCCGGTGGGCAACCCTCGCGTGCCGGCCGCTATGGCTCCGCGTGCCACCTGTGGCACGCGTGCCATAGGTTCGCCACCACGGGTATAGGGTCTCCTGCTTAAGTAGTGGACTAGTCTTTTGGTCTAGTCCACTACTTAAGCAGGAGACCCTATACATTCCAGCTTCCCTTCCAGTTCTGAAAAACATTGACAAGAAAACTGTACGGATCAATACAGTCTCCAAGCAGCCAAAACTGACTTGAAGGCATGCACACATACTTACAAACAAACACATACACATACACATACACACACACACACACACACACACACACACACACACACACACACACACACACCTAGCATACTTATGATATAATGGTTTGACTGACTGGTAAGATTCAGAATATCATTATGTAAATAACTAGATGCCACCTTAGCTGTTATCAGTGAAGAGACCTGCCTCTTCATGAGAATGCAGGGAGACTGTTAGAAATAAAGTAATAATGCAGCCACTCTAATATTCAAGAGGGTAAATTGGTTCTAAATGAAAAATAGCACAGGTCTTGAAATAATTGTAGCTTCATTTTTTTTGCAATTCAATAAATCTTGCAAAAAGAATTCGGGGAGAATTTTGCTTGAAAATAAACACTTTTGTGTTTGGGTAGCTGCCAAAGAATCTGTTGGGAAAGGCTAGGCCTAATATTTTGCAAATCCTAAAAGAATTTTATAAAAGTCTGACATTTATTGACAATACGAAAATGAATATTTAAGGGAATCACTAGATCCTGATGTCTAAACTAGCTACTCTGATCTAAAGTCCTATTCAGCTAAACCTCCAATGCTGTTTTATCTTCCCTTCCCTTTCCATAGTTCATATTCTAAAAGCAGGAGGAAGTAGAATCAGGACATATTTCCCAGAATGCTTGGAAAAACAGTGAATATTTTAAAAAGTTGTGGAGAGGTACATGCTTTGACCAAACTTTTTGGAACTGAATCTGAATGGCTAAATGTCTTAATTTATATATTTCTCTTTGTAGTATATTGTAAAAAGTATAACAGGCAGAATATATTATATTTTGTGGTGCAATGATCTATTTGATCTATGTTATTTTACAATGTATAAATACTCTTATGGAAAGACAGCCCAGATTTTGTAAAAAGCTAATATATGGTCCACACCACCACCCCTTCCCAAAGTCAGTGCTGTTAAAAAGAGAGAGAGAGAACTGAGACATAGATGTTTGATGTGGGAATAAAAGTTATAGTGTTGCAAAGCAAATGTTTATCTTCATGTCTTAAGTAATGGATGTTATGAAATTAAGATGAGAAAAGAAGTATGGAAAAATCCATGATAAAGCCATCAGGGGCCTCTGTTGTATAGCAGCAACCCACAAACAACTTTGAATGAAAAAATTCTGCTAATAAAGCCCAAATAATGCTACCAAGCTTCTGTCACTGAGGTGACTAATTAACTGTGTATGTTTATATGTGTGTGTATATGTGCCTATATATGTCCATCCTTGGACTGCAAAAAAGCATATGCAGATAGTAATTATTTCTGACTTAATTATCTTAAGATTCAGAGACAAATTCACATGAGCTTTGAAGCTCAGGATGACTAGAAGTGAGCCAGAGATAAGAGACAAACATTTTCTATTTGAGGCGAAGAGGTTCTTAGCAAAGTTTATTGTACAACATAAGTGTGCAGAAAAGGCTGCTTCTTTCCTACTTGTGGGGTTTTTGGTGCTCTCAGAACTTGGTTGTTTTCCTGCAGATGTTTCATTACCAAACTAAGTAATATCAACAGTGCTAGAAGGGAGTGGAGTTTGCTTTCTCTTTATTTACTACTGGTTTGCTCTGTCAGTGTTGGTGGGAGTGTTCTTGGTGGTTTCTTGATTAGGCTGTTGTTTACTGTTAGCTTGTTTGTCTAGTTCAGGGGTAGGCAAAGTTGGCTCTTCTATGACTCGTGGACTTCAATTCCCAGACTTTCTGAGCCAATCACGCTAGCTCAGGAATTCTGGGAGTTGAAGTCCATGAGTCATAGAAGAGCCAACTTTGCCTACCCCTGGTCTAGTTGGTATTGCTTGATTGCAGTATTGTTTACTTCTTGGATGTTGATCTAATGTTAATCTTGGTGTTAATCTCTGCTCATCTGAGTGTTGATTTGCTGGTGAGGAGGTGTTTTGGTCTTTTTGTTTCCTTTTTGGCTTTTGGGTTGTCTTTTTTGAAAGGTATATAAATGTTGTTTATGGGCCTCTTGATGGCCGATTTGTCTGAGTGCCAGGCTTCCAGGAATTCCCTACCATTTTTGGACTGTAGAAAGTTAGCACCCACTCCTCTCCTAGAAAAATGAAATATTCTAGGAAATATTAAAAAGGGACAATATTATACCTCCCTGAATGAGAAAAGGAGAAACATGCTCTTGGAAAGCAGCCCCACCTTTGTTAATAGCACCCAGATAACTGGTGCCAACCTATCTACAAGACAAAAGGCTGGGCCAGCTTATCTACAAAACAAAAGACCTTCACCCTCAGGAATGATAGGATTAGCCATCACTCAAAATCCAAACCAGGACAAAGCTATTAAGCCATAATAGGAATTGCCCAACACCCTTTTAGAACACAATCCTCTTCATTACATCATCACCCAGCAATATTCAACCAAGCCTGGGACTCAAGACAGCCTACAAAGTTACCCCTGCATGGCCCCCCATGGGAGTCTGATAATCAATTAGAATAACTGCCCTTACCCAGGAACAGAAAGCTCTCTCTCTCTCTCTCTCTCTCTCTCTCTCTCTCTCTCTCTCTCTCTCTCTCTCTCTCTCTCTCTCTCTCTCTCTCTCTCTCTCTCTCTCTCTCTCTCCTCCCATGTGCTCATTTGCCCAGGACCCAAAAAACCCACGTGGTCCTGTCCATCCATTAAACCAGTGGTTCTCAACCATCCATTAAACCAGTGGTTCTCAACCCACAATCCAGGATTCAAAACTGGACTCAAAACCCCATTGTTATGACCCAGGTCACCTATATCAACGGTTCTCAACCTGTGGGTCGTGACCCCTTTGGGGGTCAAACAACCCTTTCACAGGGGTCGCCTAAGACCATCGGAAAACACATATTTCCGATGATCTTAGGAACCGAGATACCGCTCCTCTATCCGTCTCCAGGCGGATCCACCCACATGCAGACTACTGCAAAAAAAAATCTGTACCATGGGAACTTCTGAGCATGTGCAGAAGCCGAATTTTTGGCACTGTGCATGCATCACCATATTGTTTTCAGCTTTTTTTTGCAATTTTTTTAAAAAAATTCCGGCACTGCACGCGCACATGCAAAGTACACGCGCGCCCACGAGGCTCGGCCATGCAGCGCAGGAGGAAGCAAACCAGCAGCGAGGTAAGTTAGAACCCACCCCTGAATTTCCTAATAATTTTATTATTTTAGGATTGGGGGGGTCACCACAACATGAGGAACTGTATTAAAGGTTGAGAACCACTGCATTAAACCATCTTTCCAAACAGCCTCCATGTTTCCAGTGTCTTTCTCCCCACTTGGAACTGAACCCAGATGGACATTTCTTCCAACAGGACTTAGCTTGGACTAGGATGCTCATAGTTTCCCAGATGAAACTACAGTGACAATTGCCCAAGTGCTGTAAAATTAAGGACTTTTCATCCAGGGTCCATCTGTTGTGAAATTTAGGAGCTTTCCTAACTCTTATCCTGACCAATGTATCATCTTTTTTGTAATCCAACTATCGTGTCTCATCTGTCTGTCCATCTGTCCTTCCTTCTCCCCTTTTCTTTCCTTTATATTTTTTCCTTTCTCTCTTTCTCTTGATATTTTGGATCACCTGATACTTCTGTTTTAGCAGATGTCCCTGCCTATCAGAAGCACAACACCTCTTGGTTTCCAATTTGTGTAATTGTTAATTGTTCTTTTTTAGTATTGATCATCATCACGTGCTTTCCTCACAGTAAGCTTTTTTCCTCAGAGGTTTTGGACCCTGTGTTATTCTCTGTTTCAAATGGTTTCGTGATAGCAGATGCTGTAAATCTTCTTATACATGTTCTGGACTAACCTAACCGCTTCCTGTCAAGTCTCACTGGTCTTTCCCCTTTGATCTGGGTCCAGCAGAGCACTGTTCTTACTGTCCTGAGGAAAATTCTCTTTCAGCCCACACCTGCCTGGAGTACTAGGTCCTCCAATACTGGGGCACTATGAAAGCCAAGGGTCAAGATAAAGATTTGATTCTGTTTCTGTCTTTAGGTACAAATATTCCATCTTATCTTTCTTTTATTATTTCTTAGTAGACTTTTCTTCAAGTAATTTGGACAGCTGCACAGGCATTTCTGCGCACACACACCATACACACATACTCTCTTTTTGGCTTCTTTACAGCTAAGGGCTTTTCAGACACTGTCCTGGGCTGTGAATGAGTTTCCTAATCAGTTAATAGAGTTAAGCAGGATTTAAAAAAAAATCTATTTTAATCCCAAGTATAAGGAATGAAGAGAACACAGTTACTATGTAAAACCTCAGGTGGTGTGCTTTAGCAGAGTATGGGACTGCATGCTTAATTTGTTTTCTTGTTTTGGTGATTGGAATTCAGTTGGTTTCTATTAGGTTATTTAATATAATTACTATAATTCTATTGTGTAAAGATCTGTATTGACTGGTTAAATATGACATTCTGATGTTTTGATTGAGTTGTCTGGTACACGCCTTGTTGAAAGGCATGCTATAAATATTTTATGAATAGGTATAATTATTATCTACATATTAACTATCCACACCAAAAAAACATATACACCCATAAATGATCTATGGGTGCTTAGTAAATGTTGTGGAAGAAATGCTTCAGACTTCATGCAACCTCAATGCAGCACTGTGCTGCTATTCATTATGAGAGCCTGTTTTAAAGTGAAAGAAATGGGGCTCCTCTTTTAAAAATCACATTAACTTTAACAAAAGGGGTCTTAAAGCAGAGGCAGCACAGAGGCCTGGAAAAGGTTAGGTTGCTTTAATAAGTAGTTTAACAGTGACATGTTCAACATGCAACTCAAAAGACTGAATGATTGAGAAAGTATGCACAGCCTTCACAGAAGCACATAAATACATAGAAAAGGTATGAATCAGTTTTGCAATATCACATGCTTTGTAAATTTAGGGTGGAAAAATATATAGTGCTTTCTAAGAATGCAATTTGTCCTTTCATTGCCATGAAAATGTCCACAAGACTTCATATAACACTAGCACTTAGACTTATATACTGCTTCACAAAGTGCTTTATAGCCTTTTCTAAGCAGTTTACAGAGTCAGCATATTGCCCCCCAACAATCTGGGTCCTCATTTTATCAACCTCAGAAGGATGGAGGTCTGAATCAACCTAGAGCCAGTGAGAATCGATCTGCAGGCAGCTGGAAGTCAGCAGAATTAGCCTGCAATACTGCATTCTAACCACTGCGCCACCAAGGCTCTTGAGGTGTTAAAGCCATGTTGCTCTTTCATCTGAGTAGCATAAAATGCTGGGTTGGCCCTGTTTTAAAATCAGGACCTGTCTTCCTCTGATTTAACAAGACAACATGAAAGCCCAGTTGAAGGGGGGGAGGTGACAGTGATTGAAGCCAAGTTCTTCTACATGCCAGGATGCAGTGGTCAACCCAAACAGGTTAATGTTGCAATGAAATGATAGGATTTATTTATTCAACCCACTGAAGGAACCTTGAAGAGACTGAAGCTGCAGAATTACATAGCCCAGAAACAGCTTCAGTTTAGTTATGGAATTCAAAAAAAACATATGGGTTTAACTATATTACTACACAGCTGTTTGGATAATGTGTGCAATTCTGCATAGATGCCTCTGGAGATTCTCATATCATTCACACGTTTCATCTACACTAATTTCAGCATGTTCTTCATTTTCTTTATTAGAAGCAGGCACACGAACACACACCACCAACTTATGGATAGCATGTCACAGGAATTGTTGCCATTAATTAACATATGAGACTGCTCCATCTTCACAGAAAATCTCAAACGTCTTCTATTTTGACTGAAAAGTATGAGAAAACAAAGCCAAGTGTTGCCTGTACACAGGGGTCTTCCTAGACAATACAGCACTCACTGGAAGTCTTAGGATTTAATCTTCCTTCTAATAAGTATTACTAATCAGACTACTCAAGCATTCAGATTTTAAATAACTGCTTCCAGTCCAGGAGCAAAATCTGATGCTTCTGGATGTCTATGGAGATTCTCAATCAACCAGATCATGGTTGTCCCAAAGGTGCTTTTTTTTTCCAAGAGTCAACTGGACTTTCTTGTTTTTTCTTTGAAGATATTTTGCTTCTCACCCAAGGAGCTTCTTCAGCTCTGACTGGATGGTGAGGAATGGAAAGAGTTATACTCCTTGCAGACAGCTGGGCATTTGCATCCTTTTAGCGAGTTCTTGAGGTCACTTGGAAGTTATATGTTTCTTCAGGGTCTTCTGAGTAATGCAAATGGGTGCGGAGCCTTCTTGGAACTGCTGAAAGGACTTTATTGTAGACTGGAGATGCTCCTGGAAATACCAGGGACTGCAAAACTCGCATTCAAGCCATACCTAGACTACCATTGGACTTCAACCTTCGTCAAAATAAGGAAGCTTTGCTTTTTGTTAGCATAACAAAGGTCTTAGATACTAAATTTTGGCTCTGGCACAACATGCTCTTTAAAATTAACTTCATTACTTCTGAAAAATAAGATTAAAACATTGTATCTCCTTCCTGAAAATCCTAGTATTTCTTATTAGCTTTTTGCCTCTGTCACAAGACATAAAGTTCATTATATGAATCAATCAATGAAACAAACACAATTATCGGTAATAGGCCCTCACTTAGACCCACTCTAAACACAGCAACATTTAAAAAAAACAGCAGACAAATAGATGCAAAAGGAATATAATTAATGTATGTCATAATATATTTAGAATCACAAAGAAAATAATGCTATACCTATACCCTATAAAAGCCTAAACCTATTTTTCATCTAAATTCACTAATACATTTTACCCAAAGCAGCCCTAATTGCTGCCATTCTCATATAATGGCAAGAGTAATCTGTAATAGTTGACCAACCATGCAATCAAATAATTACATATAGTCCTCACTTAATGGCCATTCAAAGTTACACCAGACCCCCTCAAAAAAGGTATCTATAATGTGGTTCTGGAGTTCCAATGGTCGGTCGGTCGGTCGGTCGGTCAGTCGGTCTGTCTGTCTGTCTGTCTGTCTCTGTCTGTCTCTGTCTGTCTCTGTCTCTGTCTCTGTCTCTGTCTCTGTCTCTCTCTGTCTGTCTGTCTGTCTGTCTGTCTGTCTGTCTGTCTGTCTCTCTCTCTCTCTCTCTCTCTCTCTCTCTCTCTCTCTCTCTCTCTCTCTCTGACTCTCTCTCTCTCTCTTTCTCTCTCACACACAAACACACACACACACACACACACACACACACACACATGACTAGATTTTGGGCACTTGGCAACAGCTCATAGTCATGAAGTGATGTGGTTTACAACCTTATTCGATGGAAACTGGCTATTTTGGTTGGTCTCTGGTAAAAAAAACAAAAACACACTCATAGGAGTGTATTGACTTGCTTGACAATAACGGCATTCACTTAATTTTGCACTTCATTGCAAAAAAAAAAGTTGTAAAATCAGGTCAGTCACATGGGTGGTCTCAACGTATGACTGTCATCACTTATGATGGGAATTCCAGCCTCCATTATAGTCAGAAAGAGAGGACTACCGGAAGTTTCTGTGAATGGCCAAAATGTTGTTTTGAGAGTTTGAAACTGGCAGAGAATTACTGCTAAGCTCTCTGAAGTTATTGTCCTATGAACATGGAAAGGGCAAGGTCACACAAGGGAGGTAGGGTGGTGATGGTGGAGGTACCCAAATGAGGCATCTACTGATAGTACCCATTTCTTTGTGCCTATATTCTCTATTGCCATTAATATTTTTGAATCCCTGCTCTATATGGTTCCACTACACAAAGGTTTTGGCACATATGTGGTTTTCAAACAAGACATTCCTCTTTTCAGATGACTTGCAATTCTATCCCAGTACCCTAATAAACTCATTTTAATCTAGATTATACCTAGGTTTTAACTGGAGCTTTCACTGTTAGATACTTTTATGGATCAAAGATTAGATACAGTCATCTGAAAAAAAAAACCCACCTGAATCTGCTTCTCTTATTGAAGAATATGTAGTGGCAAAAGTGATTTTTGTCTCAAACCTGCTTTTTTCAGTAAGTCAGAATGACAAAGACAAGCATATGGTATTAAATCGGTGGGTCAGGGCTGACAGGAATGGAGGCAGCTCAGAGGTGAATAGCAACAACAAACCTTTATTTCGGTGGTTAAAGGTTTATTTGAAACCTTTAACCACTGAGAGCTGAAGTGGCGCAGTGGTTAAAATGCAGCACTGCAGTTCAGCAGTTCAGCTGTTCAAATCTCACCGGCTCAAGGTTGACTCAGCCTTCCATCCTTCTGAGGTGGGTAAAATGAGGACCCAGATTGTTGGGAGGGCAATATAGAGAGGGCTGTAAAAGCACTATGAAGCGGTATATAAGTCTAAGTGCTATTGCTATATTTCAGCACCACAGAACAGAACAGAACAGAGAACAGGCGGCTTGACAGCTCCTTTTATACTGGAGCTGTCAAACTCTGAGCCAATAACAGGGCTCCATTTTCCCGCTCGCCGGCTGCTTGCATCAGAGCCAATCAGGCTCAACTAGCAGCCGGCGCGATTGTAACTGTGAGGACTTAACATATGGCCTCTGTGATTCTTTTCTCTGGTGTGTTGCTGTAGGTCTCTAAGCCCAAACCAGTTCAATCATGTCAGCTCTGCAGCAGAAATTATGGCCCAGGCATTTTTCGGGGAATTAAACTTTGCTCTTTGGAGTGGCTAGAGTGAAAAGATGAGGTGTAAGTGTAGACAGAAATGTCATGCAAGAGAAGAAAGAATAAAATCCTCAAGTTGAGAGTGAGAAAATAATGGCCTCTTTTCCCATGAAAATGACATAATGAGAAGAGAAAATTGCCTCTTTTCATTACAGCCAAAGACTTGACCTCATGCTCTGACTTACAGTCTGCACTTCTCATTTTCATCCTAAGCTATGCTTTCCATTCCTCTTGCCTTTTCTTTTTGCCAGTGGAATATCACAAGCTATTATCGTGATTTGAGCTTCCCGCAGATCACACAAAATGTGATTTGCTGCTCATTCACGGATCAAAATCCTATCACCACTGTGGTCTCTCAACTGTTCTTTGTCTTGTCCTTCACTGGGAATTTCTATGCAATCAGAGAATTGGGGTTGTGGGTTTTTTCCCTATTACTGAAGACATACTGCCAGCCATATGCAGAATTGCTTTAGTAAATAAAAAGAGTGATGAAAGGATCAACAGACTTATATCAAGGAGTAACTTTGTCTTCTTACCTATGTACCTAGATAGGGGTAGGAAGAATAATTCAATTCAATCAAAAAATCTTTTGATTGAATTGAAAAAACATTTGATTTCACTAAGGACTGTCGCATTGCCTGACAGGGGTGGCACAAGATAACAAAGGGGGGTGGGAATGAAAATATCTCTTTGATGGTGAATCTATCTACAGGCATGCATAAAATGAGAGGAACCTGGAACAAATTGACTGTTGAATTGGGAGAGACCAAGGTTACATTCCGGCTTGCCTCATTTTGGTCTCTCTGTGGTCCTTGAATAATAAAGGCCTCCCTAGATGGTTAGATTAGATATGGATGTTGGGATTTCATGTTCTTTGTATTCAGGATTCCTGTATATTATTATTTATTCATTTATCCCAACTCATCTCAACTTGTTAATTGATATGGAGGAAGAACTTTGTCAGTTCTGTAATTGGAATAGGCTCATAGAGTTATCCTGTGATGCAGAAATCTAAGGATCCTAGTAGAGATTGGTTGAGGCTTCACAACTCCAATGTGTCTGTCATCCAGTGAACTGGTACAAAATACATAATTATTCATACTGAGACAGAGCACAAAACCCTGCTATTCTAGCATGCAGGGTGGGATAAGCAATTCGGACAACATGAGGAAAATGAGTCCATGCCTATATCAGACCAAACCATTTCCAAAGCCATAAAATTGAGGTTTACACATCCCATCAACTTAATAAGAATATATTACATTTAATGCTACTGGCATGAACAATTTTGTGAAATGATATCATTTTCTTCTTTTTTAGCATACTTTTATGGGATTAAGTCACACCATTTGTTAGAAGTCCCATTGAGTTTAATGTGACTTAACCACTAGTTAATACAGAGAATACAGCTCGTCTGCCTGGAATCCACACTATATATCAGACATTTACACAATTGAGCGAGTTCAGAGGTATTTCACAAGAAGAGTACTCTGCTCCTCTGTTCGCAATAAAATACCTTACGCCACCAGGCTTGAAACTTTGGGTTTGGACAACCTAGAACTACACTGCCTATGGTCCGACCTAAATGTAGCACACAAAATTATCCGCTATAACATACTACCTGTTAATGACTACTTCAGCTTCAACTGCAATAATACATGAGCACACAATAGATACAAACTCAAGGTAAACTGCTCTAAACTCGATTGCAGAAAATATGACTTCAGTAACAGAGTGGTCAATGCCTGGAATGCACTACCGGACTCTGTTGTTACATCCCCAAATCCCCAAAACTTTAACCTTAGACTGTCTACTGTTGACCTCACCCCATTCCTAAGAGGTCTGTAAGGGGCATGCATAAGCGTACCAGAGTGCCTACCATCCCTGTCCTACTGTCTCCATTTTTTTTGTTCCCATTTACTATGTTCATATTTATGTTTATACTATACCTGTTATCTTGTACATGTTTGACAATCTAAATAAATAAATAAAAATAAATAAATAGTGACTAGGCCAAACTAAAGATTCCTGAATGGTTTTTTCCAAATTTGTGAAATGATGATTCTACAGATTTACTCTTTTGTGAATGGGGCTTTCCCTCTGCAGCCAATTTAGCCTAGATGGTTATTGCATAATTATCCTAGCAGTTTCTATTTAGAAACAGGCCAGGGATCACAGTTTTTAGATGAATTGTAATGCCCTATTTGCAATAAAAACCTTTGAAAAATAATGACAAAAAGCTGTTCTGCTTTTCCACCTAAAATTCATGAAAATTCTTGCTTTTTGCACATTCATTACCAGAGACCATGCCTTAAAACATTGCCAGATTTCCCATCATTTTTTTAAACTGTGTTAATATTGAGACAATCAGGTAAAGTTAATTTACTGCCTGTCTGGAACTTCTACCTACTGAACTCATTGCAAGAAAAGTTAACAAGTCTATCACCTTTATTGACATGAGCTTTTATTGTTTAGTCATGCTAATTGTGGTGGGAAACACCTTTTCTTCTCTCTAAAGAGCCTATTTATGCTGCTTTCTAATTTTCCATTTCAATAATTTTATGACTTGCCCTTCGTTTTGTTCCATTTTCTTTACTGGAGGAGGCTTTTTTTATTCAGCTGACAGACACAGTATATGAACACAAAGTACATTTTTTTAATATAAAAGTTTTTATTTTTTTTCTCCACAGTCTCCATATATACATTCATACATATACCATGACTCATATCAAGATATGAATAGTTACACATTTCTACCCAATAAATCATAGACCAATATCCTAATTTTGCACCTATTATACTTCTATTTGCCAGTCTGTTTTCCCTCAATATTTCATAACACTCCCCTCCCTCTATCTCCCTCTCTTCCCTCTACTTTCTTTCTCCTTCTCTCCCTCTTCCCACTTCCCTCCTCCCTTTCCTTCTCTACTTCCTCTTCCTCCCTCTTATCCCTTCCCTGAATAATTCTAATCCTAATTCATCTTATGGTTAACAGACTAATAACATATATCCCTACTTCATTTAATTATCGGTGCCACTTTTAGACTTGCATTTTTTCTATATCCATATCTATATCCATATCTATACATATAATATATAGTTTCTTTTTTCTAGGTATATACTATCTTAATGCTGCCAATTTACTACCTAATTTTGTCACCACCTTTAATTCTCCATTTTCCTCCAATTTAATCCGTGTTATTTAACTTCTATACATATTCATTTTCTATCCAATCATAAAATTTCACCCATACATTACAATATTCTGAATCTTCCTTATCTTTGATTTTCATTGTCAATCTATTCATCTCCGCACAGTCCAGCATTTTCTTAACTGCCTCTCCTTCAGAAGGGGTTTTTGTTGCTTTCCAATTTTGTGCAAATGCAATTCTAGCTGCTGTAATTATGTGAATAATTAAATATGTATCTTCTTTATTAAATTTCTCTGGTAGTATACCCAACAGGAATATCTCTGGTTTCAGCTCTATACGTTGTTTCACCATTTTTTCTATCCACATTTGAATTGAGTTCCAATATGACAATACCAATAAGAATAGAGAAAACCTTTTTTTAAAGAGGTAAACAAAATGATTTTGAAGTTTGTTTGGCAAGGGAAGAAAGCGAGGTTTAATATAAAAATATTACAAGATGCAAGACTTAGAGGTGGATTTGGACTTCCAAATATATTATCATGCTGCAGTATTGACATGGATGAGAGAATATATTTTGTTAAGAAATACAAGACTTTTGACTTTGGAGGGACACAATTTACAGATAGGGTGACACACATTTATATGGTACAGGAGAAGTAAAATACATAGCTATTTCCAGAGACATTGTATTAGGAACTCTTTGTATAGGGTGTGGGAAAAGATAAAAGAGAAATACTATCTGAAAATACCATTTTGGTTATCTACAATGGAAGCACTCATTCACCCAAGTAGACTTAATTGGGAAAATATTCCACGATACAAGGATATTTTAACAGACAAGGGGGAATTGAAATCTACTCAAGAACTGGAGGAACAAGGGATAAAGATGGATTAGTATATGAGAATGCAAATGCAGTCAAGATATGATAAGGATGTTAAAACAGAGAGTATTAATTTAGAAATGACAGAATTAGATGAAATACTCACAGGAACAGATGAAAGATTAATTTAAAAAGTGTATAATTATTTACTATATATTGATTGAGAGCATGAATAAGTGAAAGACATGATGATAAAATGGGCAAGAAATTTCGGCCATACTATAGAACTGGATAAATGGCAACAGCTTTGGGAAAGAAATTATAAATCAACAATGGCAACAGCATACAAAGAAAATATGTATAAAATGTTTTATAGATGGCACATGTCACCAGAAAGGATAGCTAAAATGTTTAAAGATAAATCTATGAAATGTTGGAAATGTCAGCTCTTTTTATCATATGTGGGCTCTTTTTATCATATGTGGGCTCTTTTTATCATATGTGGTGGACATGTGCAAAAGTTAAAGAACACAAAGTACATTGATAAACTTCAAATTATACCAAGTCAGAACCATGAATAGTCAGTGCACTTGGGCCATCCAGTGGAGAAATTGGATATTTCCATCTCATTTATATTGTCCTACCTATAAAATTTACTATATGGTAAAAACAATGAAGAAGCAAGGTCGAATGTAAACACTAAGGTATGTTCTCTTAGAGAAGAGTCAGATTAACATTTTACTATATTTGAAGTGGAGTCAACTACATAAATATCTAGTTTGGTGTAGTGGCTAAGGCACTAGAGTAGAAACCAGGGGATTGTGAGTTCTAGACCAGCCTTAGACATGAAGCCATCTGGGTGATCTTGACCCAGTCATTTCTTTCAGCCATGGGAAGGAGGTAATGGCAAATCACTTCTAAAACTCTTGCCAAGAAAACTGCAGGGAGTAGTCCAGGCAGTTTGCCAGGAGTCAACCCTGATTCAAGTCAACACTGACTTGAAGGCACAACAACAATTGAATAAAGTGTCATGTCCACTTGATAGAGAATTAAGTAGTGATGAGGTAAAACAAATACCAAAGAGCTTGCAATTTAGATAGAAATGGGACCAGCATGTTCACTTCTAAATAAAGTTGAAAATAGAAATGTATTACTGCCATTTAGAATAAGGAGGAGAAGAAAAAGAAATAAGCCTGACTGTTTCCATTCAATGGTATTTTCCTAGGTTTTATTTTATTTATTTATTTATTTATTTATTTATTTATTTATTTATTTATTTATTTATTTATTTATTTATTTATTTATTTATTTATTTATTTATTTATTTATTTATTTATTTATTTGGTTTTCTTATATGCCGCCCAACTCCAGAGGGACTCAGGGGGGCGTACAGCACAGGGAAAATACAAGAATAACCAATAAACAGTTAAATTAAAATCAAAATATAAAAATTAAAAATTACAGTATAAAAAAACCATTCAACAAGCAGACATACCCGGGGGAGAGTTCAGCTGGAATTAAGCTCTACCCCCTGCCTGCAGGAAAAGCCAAGTCTTAACGGATTTTCGGAAGGCCAGCAAGGTGGGGATGGTTCGGGTCTCTGGAGGAAGTTGGTTCCAGAGCGCGGGGCCTGCCACAGAGAAGGCCCTCCCCCTAGGGCCTGCCAGCCGGCATTGCTTGGTTGACGGGAGCTGGAGGAGGCCAACTCTGTGGGCCCTAACCGGTCGGAGGGAAGTATGAGGCAGAATGCGGTCCCGGAGATAGCCTGGTCCTAAGCCATGAAGGGCTTTAAAGATGATGATCAACACCTTGAATTGGATCCGGAGACTAATGGGCAACCAATGCAGCTGGCAGAGTATAGGGTGTCACATGGGTGTACTTTGGCACACCCACCACAGCACGCACAGCCGCATTTTGTACCAACTGGAGTCTCCGGATACTCTTCAAGGGTAGCCCCATGTAGAGCGCGTTGCAGTAGTAACTACTTTTAACTATAATTATCTTGTATTTCACATATTATTCTCTAATTAAAGCAATATACAAGTTAATATTATATTCGGACAAACTCACACAATGAATGGGTCCTTGTTTTATATCTATGTTTGGAAAAGGTGAGAACTCCGAGATGTTGATATATTTGATGGAGTCGATGTTTGAAATTAACACTTACTGTTTTTTGTATCAAAAATTAAAGAAAAATGAATTTTGCATTAAGGATATTTATGGCTCATGGACTGAATATAAACAGTTGCATACTTTAAGTATATTAAAGTTGCTTCTGTGGATTTAAAATTAAAATTGATTCACCAAATATTTCAAATTTATTGGACACTCCAAATAATGTATTAAAAGGAATAACATCTAATTTTATATGTTGATAGTATAAAACATTTGAAGAGTCATTGACTCATATGATTTGGTCCTATGAATCATTGACAACTTTTTGGAATAGCATTTGTAATGTACATCAATAGGTTCATGGGGAGTTTTTGTCATGATTAAAGATGTTAAATTATATCTTAAAACTTAGGAATTTGACCATTGTTAGGAGCTATGATTGTACCAGAAAATTATTTTGACAAATAGAAAAGTAGTAATATTCCTACTATTATGTCCTGGATTAAAGAAATATGTGATTTATCTATTTTTGGAAAGGCTATTTTATCCTCTAATAAAAAATATTCAATATAGATGAGGTGTAGGCATACGTTTTATGATATTTAATGATGTTAGAGAATCATTAATCATTATGGTATTTTCTTTAGATAGATGTAGAAATCTTTGATATTTGATTAATATGTGACATATTGTTTCCTCTTTTTTGGAGGTTGGGTTTTTTTTTGTAGTTTTCCCATATACTTTTTTTCTAAGAAATTCTGAGAAATTGTGTGTGTGTGTATGTGTGTGTGTGTGTGAGAGAGAGAGAGAGAGAGAGGGAGGGAGGGAGGGAGGGAGAGAGAGAGAGAGAGAGAGAGAGAGAGAGAGAGAGAGAGAGAGAGAGAGAGAGAGAGAGAGAGAGAGAGAGAGAGAGAGATTTATTTGTATCCCACCTTTATTATTTTTACCAATAATTCAAGGCAGGCAAACATGTCTAACAAATCTTCCTGCTCCTATTATCCCCACAACAACATTGTAGAATAGAATATAGAATAGAATTCTTTATTGGCCAAGTGTGATTGGACATACAAGGAATTTGTCTTTGGTGCATATGCTCTCAGTGTACATAAAGGGAAAAAAGAAAAAAAATACATTCATTAAGAATCATAAGATACAACACTTAGCGATAGTCATAGGTTACTAATAAGCAATCAAATCATACTAGGAATCATACAGAACAATATAAATCATAAAATACAAGCAACATGGTTATAGTCATAAGTGGGAGGAGATAGGTAATAGAAAGGATGAGAAGAATAATAGTAATACAGTCTTAGTAAATAGTTTGACAGAGTTGTGTTGTGAAACTAGTAGTTTAGCAGAGTGATGGCATTCAGGAAAACACTGTCCTTGTGTCTTTGTGTTATTGTTGTTCTAGTTGTTCTGGTGTGAGGTGAATTGGGCTGAGCAAGAGTGACAGGTCCAAGATCACCCAACTAGCTTTCATCTCCAGCTTTCTAGCCTAGTGCCTTGAATAGAACAGAACAGAACAGAACAGAACAGAACAGAACAGAACAGAACAGAATAGAATAGAATAGAATAGAATAGAATAGAATAGAATAGAATAGAATAGAATTTTTTATTGGCCAAGTGTGATTGGACACACAAGGAATTTGTCTTGGTGCATATGCTCTCAGTGTACATAAAAGAAAAGATGTGTTCGTCAAGAATCATATGGTACAACACTTAATGATAGTCTGGGTATAAATAAACATTACAGTGTTACATTGTTTCAACTGGTTAAGTCAAGAACCAATGCTTGGATTTCCTCCATCTACTAATACCTACTTAATTAAACTAAATTAATAGTTAAAATATGGATGGCTATTTCAACTTCAAAACATACAAGTTTCAGCTTAGCAGTTCTAAAGATTCTACAACACTCCAAAATATAATTATTGTTTTTCTGCTACATTTTTTGTTATCGCTGAGGTTGTGATATTAGCATCACCTTCTGAGAGAGTACTTAGTCAACTGATACCAAGAGCGAAAAACTTTCTAACAGATTTTTTTTTTTAGTTTGCTACTTAATCCAAGCAAATACTTTTCCTGTTGATTTTGGAACAGATGGCCAAGTCTGAGAAATTTAGTTCACCAAATGAGAGACACAGATTAAAGCAAACAACATACAATGACTCTGCTTAAATCCTTCAGCTGATTCACTGGAGTCCATATTTAATAGAGCAACAACCAAACCCATTAAGAATTTCTAGAATATTTTAAGGCATGTGTTTATAAGGAAGTTACTTGCTCCAGTAAAAAGTTTGGATCCCTGTGCATTCTGTCCTCTTGGTGGGGAAAACCACACAGAAGGGGAGGATTTAAGAAGTCTTCTAATCAGGAGTATGCAGAGCAGATGAACATAAGAATGAGGGAGTTGCTTGCTTGTTACCTCTAGTCCAAATGCTTCAAATGGTGGACAGTTTAAAAGGTGCAAAATTTGATGTTTCTTAAGGAGTGCAATCCTCTACAATATAATACATATTTGTAGGCTATTTTCAGTTACACGTTTTTCTGTTCACATCCTAATTTACTTAATTTTTGTATGTTGTGATTAAAAAAATCAAGAACATCTCCAAATTTAGACAAGTGTAAATGTCAAACTGTAATTATGTTTTGGGTTGCATATTGATTTAGAGAAGTGTGAATTAAGAAAATGTGCATTATAATTTGAGAAACATGAATACATTTGCATTAAAATATGAGTCAGATTAATTTTTATTCAATCCAGACTCTTGCCAGTGTTGGCACTGCTGTCATTAAATTGTGCGATCCTGAGCAAATATTTCCTGTGAATAACTATATTTGATTTTGATCTGCAAATAATTTCCAATGACTCTCAGTGATGATGATTTCTATGAGAGAAGGGTGTTGTGTCCCTACTACTACTACATTCTACTAATAATATCTTATTGTACAGATAGTATTCTATGGGAGAAAAGTCATTTTTTAAATTTATACTGAGAATAGTTTGGTGACTATAATCTACAATTCTATTTCACATAATCCTGTCACAATTTCCACTTGAAAACAAATTAGGGAAAGCATCCAGAGGATGAGTTTTGACATTCTTTCCAACTTTTACCTGCAGTGATTACAGGAGGCATCTGTATTTTCATCTGTATTGCAAAGCAATATTTTGTATTTTGGATGTATGGTGTGGATGTGTGCAGTAGAAAATATAACAAGCTAAAGGTTTGGGTCACATGACCAGTTGTGGAGAAGGCTTAGAACAGAGCCAGTTCTTCTGTGTTGTTTTGTTTCTTTCACAGCCTCGGGATTTTTACATGAAATCCTTTTGTTTGCTTCTTCTGTTTTACCAAATTTACTTCTGTTTGTTCAGTTATGGAAAGTTATCCTACTGACAGACACCAGGGTTTCTTTAAGCAATTTATTTCCACTATTTCAGTTGTTTGAAAAGACAAAAAGAAAAAATGACATTTCTGCTCATTTGGGTGGATAAGAAGTTCTATTGTCAGTGACTGACTTGTGACACTACCTATGGTTGACAAGGCCTCTGTCATGCTGTGAATGATGGAGTGTACTCTTCAAGTGTAAAACGTGTCAGTTTCTTTTGAGTCTCATGTTTCATATCACTTCTTTCCCTCTTCTTATCGCAAACTTTTCTTATCCCCAGCCCCCAAAGAGTACAAGGTAGGTGGTACCCTGATAGGTAGCAGTACTCACCAGAAGCCTGTATATAAGATAATATGCATTATTTTGCACATGTGCATATAAATTTAATAAAAATAATAAATCAATATAAGCATTCTGGTAAACCCCACATTAAGCATAAACCATCACTGTGCTACCACAGCCAAAAGAACCACATGTAGTCCTCACTTAACAACCATTCCTTTAGCAACAGTTCAAAGTTATCATGGTGCTGAGAAAAGTGACTTGCTACTATTCTTCATGCCATAGCATCCCCACAGTCACATGGTTTAAATTTGGGCACTTGGCCACCATTTCACGTTTGTGATGGTTGTGTTCTGTCCCCACAAAGCACACAACCACACAAGAAGTTTAATGCAACACTTTTACTAATAAACCTTTTATCAGTAAAGAATGCACACACCAAGTTACAAACAGTCTTTGTTGGCAAACAACCAGCTACTAATTAACTTCATTAATAGCTGGTATTGGTTCAAAGAGGTCGCAAACAATGATGAGTAAATTAAGTCCATTTATCTTACAGAGTTTTCAAGAGTTGGCAAAGTTCCTAGAAATTAGTCCTTGATAATCCAAGCCAAGGCAGAGAATGCCAAAACAAGAGTCATGGAGCAAGCTATGATCAGACAGGTCTCTTTTTCAAATGTTGTTCTCTGCAGCTTGTTAGCTGCAACTAATGACCTTAAATAGACTAGGGGAGTGGCCAATTAGCCCCAAGTCTTACTCCCGAGTAGACCTCCTCCGGAGTAAACCTTCCTGCCTCTTAGCAGCCCTGCATGCTCTTGCATTCAGGAAAGGAGTAGCCCCTCCTTTCTCAGCACTGCCAAGAGGTACTGAAGGTTCCAAAGGCCCAGGCTGCACAAGCTGCGGGCGGGCCACAACAGCTTGCAGCACCCTGTAGTCACATGATCATCATTTGCGACCATTCCTACCAGCTTCCAATAAGCAAAATCAATGGAGAAGCCAGAAGAAGATCACAAGTCACAGTCATGTGACATCTCGCTTAGTGAGTCATTTGGTTAATAACTGCAGCAAAAAGTTTGTAAAACCAGGTACAGTCATATAATACTTCACTTAACTCCCCAAACCCCAAAAACTTTAACCTTAGACTGTCTACAGTCGACCTCTCCTCGTTTCTAAGAGGTCTGTAAGGGGCGTGCATAAGCGCACCAGCGTGCCTACCGTCCCTGTCCTACTGTCCAATTGTCCTCTTTTATCGTTACTTTTTACTTATGTTTATACAAATTACTACTATACATGTTTGACAAATAAATAAAATAAATAAAATAAATAAATAAATAAACTAAACCCCTTAACAATGATTCCCCCCCCCAGTCCTTGTTGTGGTTGCAAGATGGGCTGCAACAAAAGAGATATAGACTGAGATGATAGGGAGTGATAGTTCTGTTCTCTGCTGCACTGGTCAGATCAGAATGTACCTGGAATACGATGCCCTCTTGTGCCCTTTTCTGTGCCACAATTCCAGAAAGATGCTGAGGAACTAGAAAGAGTATAGAGCATAATGCACCTGTCTCATTCGTGTTGGAGGTACTGTTTAAAGCACTTCTGGGTTGAAAGGATTAGCCAGTCGCATCATTGTTGCCAGGGGGTCACCCGTAGGGGCTCCTTTCATGTCCCTATCAAGGAGCTAGAGTGAATGATGGGAGCTCACCCTGCCACACAGCAGCACTCAGGTCTTGAACGTGAGCTTGCTAACCTCCAACCCAGTGTCCTAACTGTATGAGCCATTGAGCTCCTTAGAACAGTGCTGAAAATGCTTAAAAAGCCTTGGTGGATAAATCCTATGAAGAACAGTTAAAGAAACTGGGTATGTTTAGCCTAAAGAGGAGAAGGTTAAGAGGAAGCATGGTAGCCATCGTCGAATACCTGAAGAGCTATCACAAGGAAGAAGCTATGGAGTTGTTCTCCATAGTTCCATAGGTTCCCATTCAAAATCATATAAAGCATGCTATTAGATTACCACATTTGCCCCTAGCACAGTTATATATAAAATTATTCCTGTGTGCAAAACCTTGAATTTTTAAAATTAGACAATTCTCAGTTTTGTCCAGAATGATATAAGATCTTTTGTTCCATCAGAGGGCTGGACTAGAAGACCTCTGGGTCCCTTCCAACCCTATGATTCTATGTTATACTCCAGCCAAGAAAAGAATAAATGAACTGTGTAATAGCCCTCTTTAATATAATTTACTTGGACTTCAGTAAGGCATTTGATAAAGTAGACCATAACCTACTACTAGATAAAGTAGAAAAATGTGGGTTAGCCAGCAACACCACCACCAGATGGATTCAAAACTGGCTGACCAACCACACTCAATGTGTTGTGCTCAATGGAACTGCATCTACTTGGAGGGAAGTATGCAGTGGAGTACCCCAAGGCTCTGTTTTAGGCCCAGTACTCTTCAACATCTTCATCAATGTCTTGGATGAGGGGATAGATGAGGAACTCATCAAATTTGCAGTTGACACCAAACTGGCAGGAATAGCCAACACTCTAGAAGATAGGCTCAAGATACAGAAGGATCTTGACAGACTTGAACATTGGGCGGTATCTAACAAAATGAAATTCAATGGTGAAAAAAGTAAGGTTGTACATTTAGGCAAGAAAAACAAAATGCACAGGTACAGTATATGTGGTACCTTGCTTAACAGTAGTAACTGTGAGAGGGATCTTGGAGCCCTAGTGGACAACCATTTAAATATGAGCCAGCAGTGTGCAGCAGCTGCCAAAAAAAGCCAACACAGTTCTAGGCAGCATTAACAGAGGGATATAATCAAGATCATGTGAAGTGTTAATACCACTTTATAATGCCTTAGTAAGGCCACACTTGGAATACTGCATTCAGTTTTGGTCACCACGATGTAAAAAGGATGTTGAGACTCTAGAAAGACTGCAGAGAAGAGCAACAAAGATTATTAGGGGACTCGAGGCTAAAACATATAAAGAACAGTTGCAGGAGCTGGTTTAGTTTAATGAAAAGAAGGACTAGGGGAGACATGATAGCAGTGTTCCAATATCTCAGGGGTTGCCACAAAGAAGAGGGAGTCAAACTATTCTCCAAAGCACCCGAGGGTAGAACAAGAAGCAATGGGTGGAAACTAATCAAGGAGAGAAGCAACTTTGAACTAAGGAGACATTTCCTGACAGTTAGAACAATTAATCTATGGAACAGCTTGCCTCCAGAAGTTGTGAATGCTCCAACACTGGAAGTTTTTAAGAAAATGTTGGATAACCATTTGTCTGAAGGGGTGTAGGGTTTCCTGCCTAAGCTGGGGGTTGGACTAGAAGACCTCCAAGGTCCCTTTCAACTCTGTTATTCTATTCTATTCTCTCCCTCATAAATCGTTATTTCATTGGAGTTATAGTGGGACAATAAATAAATATTTAGATTATAACATAGTTTTTACATTTTACATGCTACCTATCTACCTAGGCAAAGCAGGATCAGTGTCAAAATATGTTTCTGTGTTGCCTAAGCAAACACATAGCCAGCCTGAAGAACAAAGTCCAGAGTGAATGATTTTCACTTGCACAAGCTTCTTCTCACGCCTGGTGCATATGACATTCAAGTTTTGAAACATAGAAACTTCTGTGCTGCTGTTATGTCTCGAAGGGAGGGCCATCTTTTGGCCTAGAGTTCAATCATTTTTTTAATAACCAGGTTACTGAGGCTGGCTAATGCTTTTAGTGATTGCCAGTGGAGCTACTTGATTGGGCAGATGTAAGGGTCTCCTGCTTGGGCAGGGGGTTGGACTAGATGACCTGCAAGGTCCCTTCCAACTCTGTTAATCTGATCTGATGGGAAGAAGCCAACCCAAAGGAGCTGAAAAAGTTCTATTTCCTTGAAATAACAAATTAGAGGGATATCTAATATTGCCTATGGATGTCCCAGGACCCACCCTTGCAGAGTGACATCTACTTCTAGGCCAATGTTTCACGTAATATTGATTCCCAGCCAGAAATTAGCAGTTCGTGACAAATTTGTGCCATTTCGAAAGCTACCGTAAGCAGCAGATTTGCATTCTAATTGTATTAGATTGTTCAAATATCCATATCTTGTAAAAAAAAATAATAACATAGCTAAATTATCTTTTTACGATTGTCCTTAGTATTGACAAATTTAGCTGAATTACTGCGATATTGACTTTTCAAAACAAGGTCGCTCCTTTCCTGGCACTTCCTTGAATAACTGTGTGGTCACGAAGCCCTTGAAATGGTAGGAAAAGAAGTGCAGCTCCCATCTACCCATTAAACAGTTATTTTCTACTTTCCCCCATCCCATTGAAAAAGCAAATGCTTGCCAGACTTCATTCTATCAGCAATTGTCCACCCAGGGATTCACCGTCATTGTATTCCTAATTTTGTTTCCAGTAGGATCCAGGATGGAATTCTTTGAAATCCCTATTATGTCGCTGTCTCTCCTAGCTTCAGTGTGGAGAACAAACTGCAGCTAAATCTTATGCTGTGTGTTGTTCCCCTTGTGCCAAGCTGTGTAAGAAGCTCTTGTGGATAGAGCTGCAAAAGCAGAGCTTTTTTTGCATCTGAGTATTGTTTTGCTCATTTTTCAGGATGTATTTAATTGACAGCCCCACAAGTGACACTGCACTTGGGAGGCCATGATGCATATTTACCAGATTTCTTCTCACAAACATGCGCTTGAGCCAGTGTTTGTAAGAGTGTATTTCTCACCTAGACTATACACCATCCATGGAACAAAGCTCATTTAAGAAATCCCCTTCTGCTATTATCCTCATCCTTCCCAATCTATCCCTGGTGTCATCCAATCAGGTCCTCATTCCAGATGGGGATGTCATTGGTTCTGCTGGAACCTGATCTACAGTGTTGATTGAAACAGAGCTGCTAAGCCCAGGTGTAATTTCTGTACACAGGCAACGAGTAATAAATTCTCCCTGCTTCTTCCCTGTGCGTGGCTTGCTGAATGCTCCATAGCAAATGTTTTCTCCCAAAGACTATATTTGCATTTTATTCATGACTCTATCAGGATTAATTTCAGTGTTTCATGTTGCCTGTAAATCCTCATGCAATATGAATGAAGCAGCAGCTGCTGCAAGCTGGCAGCTTGGGCATTCGAAGGGCATATCGTGCCTGGATCCACTTACTTTAGATGCTTTCAAATCTGCTCTCCCCCCCCTCCCCACCCTTCCTGCACATGAACCACAAAGCAGGGAGGATTAAAAGGAATAACTATTTGAGGCAGTAAACTGAGGGGAGGTGAGTCATTTAACCTTTGCTGCTTAAATGTCTGATGAAATGCAGATAATTATCATTCAGATTTGAAGAAGGTAATATAAACATTTTAAGGTTTTCATGACTGGTAACTCCAGAGAAAGATCACATTCATCCAAGGTTTGATTTACTAACAGGGAACTCTCAAAGAAGCATCCGTAGCAGCAGCTGCATGATATACTGTATGCTGGTCCTGTATTTCAACCTATCAGATGCTTGCT
This sequence comes from Diadophis punctatus similis, assembly GCA_023053685.1. Taxonomy (NCBI): domain Eukaryota; kingdom Metazoa; phylum Chordata; class Lepidosauria; order Squamata; family Dipsadidae; genus Diadophis; species Diadophis punctatus. The sequence continues at coordinate 60,470,758 of JALIGW010000001.1, forward strand.
ACATCCTTCTTTTACCATACCAGATAGAGAGAAAAATGGTTGTTGATAGATTGGGGTATCATCAGAAGGTACATTTTATATTCAATTTGCAAGCTATTGCCAGGTGCAAAGCTTAATTAGATCTTGAACTACCATCTCCCCTCCCACCTTATCAGATCCCACACTTAAGTTTTGATAGACACAAATACCCAGCTTGGTCTCATGATACATTGTTCTGTGTGTAAAAATTACAAATTTGATGTATTTGATGAATGGTCAATCTGCGAATAAGTCATATTTCCAAGTTCTGTATGTGCAGAGAGACACCAGCTTCCATATTAGTTGACTAATAGGGCCTTTATATTACTAATAATAGGAAATGGGTGATTGGGTGTTAATTTTACTAGATAATATTCTTGCCAAAGTAGATCGTTGCCAGGGAATCATTTTGGTGACATAATAAATCTCTGTTGGGTTGTAAAACCTTAGTTGTAGATGGAACTTTTGCATAATAGCAAATTGTAGAGGTTCATCATGCACTGGGTAATAAATAAGCACGTCTCCTATTCAGAAATAAACACACCCCAATTCAATGGGATTTATTGTCAAGAATAGATGAAATTAAAGACTCAATTACTTACTCTGAGCAGCCATTTATTACATCTTTATAAAATATATTACATGATAAGTGCAATAGATTTTGGTGCCACATTTCTAGATCTGCATCTTGGTCTCAGTTGTTTAAATTCTGCATTTAATTTCACTACAACTGTTTCAGTATTTCAGTAAAACTGTTGATTTTTTTTCTTTCACTTTGATTTTTTCTTTCACTTTGTCAAATTGCTTATTGCAAATGGTTCACCAAGGTTCACTTTCTTAATATAAATACTGTTTGTTGCCCGTATCATAAAATTGATGCAATAAAATTGAGCCCATCAGTCAATGGAGCATGAAGTGGAGCCCATTGACAGTAAATTTATCTGTTGCTGATTATGTCTTACTGGGGACCCTGAAATGCACTTAATCAGGGCATTGATTTACATGACGAATTCTACTTCATTATGGGAAGTGAAAAATGAACCACATTGATGAACATTTTAAAACACAACAACCTCCAGGTACAAATATGTTCTTGTCAAGCTCTGATGATGAAAAGAGGATGGTTCTATGAATAAGATTTAGAATCAGTGGTGGGTTACTACTGGTGCGGTCCACTCTATAGCACCGGTAGCGGCCTGCTGGTGATGTCACATTACCGGTGTGGTCGGTTGCCAGTGCCTGGGCGCCACCATTAAAAAAATTTTTTTTCTTTAAAAAATTTCTTCTGCGCATGCCCAGAAGCTGAGCTTCTGGCACTGCGCATGCGCTGCCTTCCTACCCCACAGTGAGTCCAAGCAGGGGAGGATGGCTGAGGGAGCGCGTGAGACTTTGAAAGAACAGGCGGCAGGAGCTATCTCCATTCCCCTCCCTTCAGCAGTCCGAGAAGCCACGAACGCGCGGCGATGATCCTAGGCATTTTTGCACATTTGAGGCTTCTCGAGCTGCTGAGGGGAGGGGGAATGGGCAGCAGGACCTATCTCAGTTTCCCTCCCTTCAGCAGTCCGAGAAGCCATGAATGTGCGGTGATGATCCCAGGCATTTTCATACGTTTGAGACTTCTCGAGCTGCTGAGGGGAGGGGGAACGGGCGGCAGGCAATGCCCCCCGCTTCTCTGGCCGCTGCCAAGCTCCCAAGGCCCACGCCCACCCGGTCACATGGCTGGCAAGCCACACCCACAAAATAAGCCACGCCCACAGAGTGGTAGTAAAAAAATTAGGAACCCGTCCCTGTTTAGAATGTATTGGATTACAGTCCCCATGAAGCCATTCTCCCATTTAGTGATTACAGGAGTTGTAGGCCCAAAATCTAGAGAGCTCCAGGCTGCATATTTCTGATTTAAATAAAAAATATTGAAGTTTCCAAGTCTCATACTTCCTGTGTGACCTTAAGTATCCTTTAATACATTCACTACTTTATTCCATGTGAACTCCATGTTCATGCTGTTTATTTGTATTTCATTATTCTTTTGTTAGTCAGACATCTTCCAAAAGGGTAGGAATTAACCTTCAGTCCCACTAAGTTCTCAATGTTATGGTTCTATGATGCTGTTTGCCATCTCCTGATTGGAACAGAACATGCTATCACTTCAAAGGTTAATGACCTCTTATGCCTTGTTCTTGGCCAGATGACATCTCTTCCACTACCCACTCATTCTCCGAACTGATGGTAGTTAATTATCACTCTGTGAAACTGCTTAACTCTACAGGAACACTATTTGGATGAAGCAATAGCAGCTGATTGAGGTCAGGTGTATTTTGAAGGAAAGAAGTTTGCCAGATCAGGAAATATATATGAATGGTAAGGTGGAACTGGAGTGTTTCAAAATAAAGGGTGATCATTATGCCATGTGCATAAGGCATAGAAAACCACTCTTAGCCTTAAATGTAAAGGGCCATGGGGGAATAAAGTGTTTTATTTTTAAAGAGTAGATCTATTGTGAAATAGAGCTCTTGGAAGCCCTTTGAAAATGGGCTAGAATTTGAGCCAACTGTTATTTCCTGCTCACAAGCCTACCTATGATAAATATATTTTATAGTCAAAAGTTTTAGAAATTTTGGCAGGCATCTGATTGACCATTGCATGGAAAAGATGCTGGAATGGATAGACCTTTGGTCAAATCCAAATGAATATAGGAAGCTGTACAAAAACAATTGGACTGTAATTGACAGTGGGTCTCCAGATGTTCAGAAAAAAACTTCCCAAGCTCTACCTAGAGATGCTCTCAAACCCACGGGTTGGATGACGCAGGTTGGATGCGTCATGTCCTGGCCATGCCCACTCCAAATTTAGTGAAGGGGGGGAAGTCATGATACATCACGTGATGACACAAGTTTGACACCCCTGTGCTAGGTTAGTCTTGAGAAGTCACAGATGAAATTCAGATGATTGTCACTGAGACACAGCCCTATTCCCTTGATGTTCTTTTCCCTCTATTTTTTCAGATTCTGGAAAATTTCCAACATAATTAAATAGAGAAAAAGAAAGATGATTTTTCTTTGTACTTCCAAGGTGTATCATCCTATTTGAACCAATATAAAACTGCAGCTGTAAGCCGTGATCTCTGCTAAAGGAGCCAACACTACTTTTCCACCAAAGTTAAACTGGATTTTAGAAGGTTGGTATTGAAGAGTTTCACCTAGACTTCTCCTGGCAACCAATACTGAGCTGTCAAGAATATCATTAAAAAATCAAGCCAAAGTTCAGTTCTTCATTTACTTACATCCAGTAGACAAAAACTTTTCAGACTAAACTTTTACTACTCTCACCAAAATATATATCCTAGGAGATTCTACGGAGTGGCTATGCTAACTCTCTTCCTCTGTTCCATAATCAGATCAGAATCAGAATAGAGCTGGAAGGGATCTTGGAGGTCTTTTAGTCCAACTCCCTGCTCAAGCAGGAGACCCTATACCATTTCAGACAGGTGTCAAACTGGAGGCCCACGGGCCAGATCCGTCATGCGCAGGCCACACCCACCCCAGCCCTGCAAAGGGAAAAAACATTGTGAGTTTGACACCCTTGATCTACTAGGACTCCAAGGTCCCTCTGACACTTACTGTTTTTGAGCCAGGTTTGCCTAATCTGTACTTTTAGTTTTGGTTTTTCCTGCCTAGGTGCAAAACCTTGCTTTTCTCCACATTAAATTTCACGTTGTTGGATAGGGCCCATTGTTCAAGCCTGTCAAGATCCTTTTGGATCCTGAGCTTGTCTTCTGGGGTGTTGGCTATACCTGCCAACTTAGTGTCATCTGCAAATTTGATAAGTTGCCCTTCTATTCCCTCATCAAAGTCATTTATGAAGATATTGAAGAGTACTGGGCCTAAGACAGAACCTTGTGGTACCCCACTGCTTACTTCCCTCCATTCTGGGATCTGTTGCCTTTTGTCTCTCTCACACACACACACCCGGCTTCCTTGGAAAGTGCTCCCTCCTTGCTAAGAATCTACCACTTCACTGTTGCACATCATACCAGTTGCACACATGCAGGCTCCATCCTTCACATGAACAGTATTACCATTATTTTTCTGCTGCAGTAAAATCACTCCATTTTGGAACATAATTTCCAGGTAGTAAGCTATCCTAGCAGTTTAGCAGGACATAGCTATTTATCTCCAATAATCAAGCAGTATTGTGTTGCTTCACAGTGTTCTCTGAGAGAAGTACCATGCAAGTAAAATCTTGACAAATCAGTCATGAGCAATTCAAACTCTTAGTGTATGCTCCATTGCCTTTCTAGAGAGGTAAATGTTGGTCATATTGAGCATAAGAAATTGAGATTAAATGTGTTTATATTTTGGACTAGCTAAATACCCGTGCTCCGCTACGGAACTATGTGATCAGATTTGATAAATCGACACAGCTTGAAAATTAATGAGTAGTTACGATCAGCCTCTCCTATCCCCTTCTCTCCCTCAGCCTTGCCCCACAGAAGCCTCTCCTATCCCCTTCTCTCCCTCAGCCTTGCCCCACAGAAGCCTTCCCTATCCTATCTCCTGCTTGCTGCCTTGAAAATAAAACTGAACCTGAAACTCCTCTCCTCTGCTTGTGTTTTGCATTTGGAACATATTTCTTTTCAGGTGGGTAGAGGGAGTAGAACTCCTTAGCATCAGAGGGATGAGCACCTAGAAGCCAAGAGGAATATACGTGGCAAATTTCAAGTTTGTAGGCCTTTAACAGATTAACAGAGTTGGAAGGGACCTTGTAAGTCATCTAGTCCAACCCCTGCTCAAGCAGGAGACCCTACACCATTTCTGACAAATGGCAGTCCAATCTCTTCCTGAAAGTCTCAAGTGATGAAGCTCCCACAACTTCTGAAGGCAAGCTGTTCCATTGGTTGATTGTTCTCAATGTCAGAAAGGCTTTACGGTTCTGGAGTTTTCCTGATTACGGCGTGAGTGGTTTTCGCTTTTATATATATATAGATAGCCATCTTCTCCACGGCAGAACATCAGAGGGTACTGGAGAGCGTCATAGGCACGGTGCGTCTCACTGATTCATTACAACCTGTTTTCTCTGCTGTGAAGAAATATCTCTCTCTCCTCAAAATCCTGGCCGATAATGAGAACAACCACTTCTGTAGTCGTGGGGGCATTGAAACGACCTCGGTGCTCTCCAGAAGGCTTCCTTTCGGCATTAATCACCACTTGGAAGTCCTTGTGGCCCTTAGGAACAGAATCAACAGCAGCCTTAAGTGCCAGAATATACGTGTTGTGTTCACGCAGCAACTTCTGCAGTTGGGCTAACCAGTTGTGGATTAACGCCTGGGTAGATTCCACAACGGATGTCCCTCTCATTGTCATCATCACCAACAAAGTATATCTGGAGAAATGAAGGCTGCTGCTGAGGCCCTGCCATGATACTCTCTATCCTGTGGTAGACCTGCCCCTGCACTTTGAATGTTGGCATAAAATTTCCCTCCTTCACCTCTCTGGCTCCAAAAGACGTCATTTGGAAGCATCCATTGTACTTCCGGACAGCAGAAAGAAAATGCTTTGCTATTGGATGCTGGTGGGTGAGAAAGCTGTGTAAGGGTTCAGGGGAGGGCTGAAGGGGAGAGAGGTGGATTTTACCACCACTGCAGCACATCCCGGGACTCTCATCCTGCCACTTTAGAGCATGGCACCAGGCACAGGGTAACCGGGGTCTGAGATCAACAACCTCATCCCTAGAGTAATCAATCTGAGGTTCATATTTAAAACCAGACAAATACTTATTAGTCCAAGGCATTGATCTCATTTGTGACTGATTAACGTAGGGGTTATTAGATGTACTTTTTACAGCCTGTCTACTGACTTGGGGATGAGTTTGAAGATATTTGTGTGCAGATTCCCTTACTTGTGGTTTCCTAATTGCATTGGTAAACCTTTTCCTGTGTTTTTTGCCTCTTTTCCCTTTAACTGATGTTACAGTAGGAGGAACAGATTCATCTGAACTGAGGAGGAAAATAAAGAAAAAAATTCTGCCTCTGCCTACCAACACCCATTAGTATTCATGTGGCTAGCGTTCTGTCAGTGTGTGAGAGAGTTGAGGGGTGTTTGGAAACTCAAACAGTATTTGCTGTGTGAGCAAGGAGACAGGAAGGAGCCTGGGCGTGGCTTAGCTCAACTGTTCTGTAGGAAAGGTGCTTGCTGCTCTGAAAGCAAAAGCGAAACTGAAACTCTTCTGCTTGTGTTTTGCATTTGGATCAAATTTCTTTTCAGGTGGGGAGGGGGAGTAGAACTCCTTAGCATCAGAGCGTGTTAATAATAATATAGGAAATACTAATGCTCCAATGATCATTTTGAAAAGTCCTTTTTAGTGAGCACCTAGAAGGCAAGAGAAACATACATGGCAAATTTTAAGTTTGTAGGCTTTACGGTTCTGGAGATTTTGTGATTAATGCGTGAGTGGTTTTCACTTTTATATATATAGATTGGTGGTAATAACAATGCCCTTTAGCTACAATCTTTGGGTGTTTATTTATATGCTTATTTATTTTTTTATAAATTTTCTAAGGCTATTAAACTCCATAATGATTCTTGGTAGCACATAATATGATAAACAGCCAGGAACAATATAACAAATAAAAATGATGAATATTTGGTAAGGGAAATAATATATATACAAAATAACCTAACACAAAGCATTTCTATAACAGGCTTATCATATGCTGTAGACCTAAGCATAAAGGAAGAACCAGTTTCATTGGGCCTATTTAAATGAGGTCAGTGTAGGGGCCATATGGGTCCTTTCAAAATATATATATGTAAAGCTCACCAATTAGAATACTTAAGATATTATTTACATTCATGCTTCTATGTTGCTCAGTTACAATATGACCTGCATTGGATTTCAGTGTGTTTTGGGCTGTTTGTGGAGACAGTCTTCATCCATTCATCTGGAACTACTATTGAAAGGGTCAACATAAGCAATGGAAGTGGCTACCAATTGCAACATTTGAAGGGAGTGCATCTGACAGAGATTATATCTTCTTTCACTTTTTGCGCATTGTTTCAGGAGTTCACTGCATTCTACTCCTCCCCTTCCATTAGGAAGTGACAGTAGTTTCAGATTCTTCTATCAAATTGGCTCTATAGGTCACACTGGGAATAGAACTTAGGAAAAGGGACATCATGTAACATGTCTGGATTCTGCTTTGGGACATTATTTAAACACTGTTTAGATGAAAATTTAAAAAGCATCCTAAGTTGGCAAAAAGCATCCTTTGGCTTTATGTCTTGGTTGTTTCATGCCTGCATCATGTCTGCAACCATCTTGAGGCAATTGTTCCTGATTCTTCACTCCATTCTTTGATCTTAGTCCACAACAGAGCCATTTGGGTTGTTCTGGACCTTCCACTTTGTTCTAAGATCTCACAGCAATGCAGGGGGCTCTTCACTGGCTCCTTATTTGAGCTAGAATTCAATTGAAACTACTGGGACTTATGTTTAGAGATCTGAAGCCAAACTGCCCTAATATTTTTCTCTCTCCCTACAATCCTGTTTAATCCTTGGTCCTCACATTCCTCTGATGAGGGCCTTCTTTCCATTCCATTCTTCCCATTCATCAACTCTAGGTCAGGATCTTCTGACCCTAAAACTCTGGAATAATTCTTTTTTGCTCTGTGAGAGTTTGATGGTCTTAAAAGAGGCCTAAAGATGTGTTTTCCTCTTCCTTGAGTTAGTGTAGGGCCTGGTTATCCTACCCAAGGGGTGTCAAACTCGCAGCGTCATGGCAGCATCATGTGACATATCACGACTTTCCCCCCCTTCGCTAAACTGGGCATGGGCATGGCCAGAGCATGACGCATCCGGCCCTATCCATTTGACACCCCTGTTCTATCCTATTTTCATTCATCCTGTCAGTTCCTAGGTCAATGCCAAGTTAATTTGAATTATTGGTATATACATACTCAATCATATTGCAGGGTATTTGTTTTAAAAGATACACATTTGATATATATATTCAGTAAATATCACATCGTGTGAACTGTCAACATTATTAAATGAGGTCATGCCCGCTAGAGAAAGTGACCTCCGGAAAAAGCCCAAACTAAGGTAACTCAGTAGGTGGCACTCCTCTCTTAAGAGAGAGTGTAGATCTAATTTTGAACCTGCAGATTTTTGTAGCTTAAACTGCAGGAAAATATAGCATTTTCAGTGAAAGATTATTGTTTTCCTTAAAACTATTCTATGTTTAAAGTCAAATTAGCTGAAATAAAGTAAATTAAAGTAAAACTTTACATAACTAATGCCAGAGGGACTGTGGAAAGCCGCCCCCAAATAACTGTAAGACACCAATCCCTGAGGTAGCAAATTGTTAAATGTTTTATAAATAAAATTAAGGAGTCTCTTGCATATCCATTTAACATTATGAAATATTGCCTAACAGTCCCCCTCAAATCTTCACACATCATTTTACATTACTGAATATAGCCTGCTGTATCCATTTGTTCTGAAGCATGTCTTTTTCTAAAGAACTGTGAAACTGTTGTTTTCCAGAGAATATTCCAGTCTTATCATTAGGCACACACAATGAGTTGTTTCTGCAACTCATTTTTGCTGGTAATGTATTTTTATTGTGTCAGAACACCTCATGTACCTTCCAGTTGGTGTAATATGAAAAATAAGTTGGCTTGCAAGGTAGTCTTTACAAAAAAAAAAAACACCTAGCTTGGATAGAAGATTTTGAACGTATTTACAGTAATATTTGGTTTTGGCTACAATTAAAACATAGTACACTAGCCAGAGTTGCTTTTTTGTGAGATAGATGGCCATGCAAATTTGATAAATAAGTAAATAATAGTAATAGAATTCTTTATTGGCCAAATGTGGTTGGACACACAAGGAATTTGTCTCCAGTGCATAAGCTCTCAGTGTACATACAAAGTAATAAATCATAAATCATAAATCATAATATACAGCAACAATTGATAAATCATATTATACCAATAGAAGAATGTAGTAGGAAAGGTAAGTAGTATGAGAGGTAAGAAGATGAGAAGGATGAGAAGATGACAATGATAATAGCAATACAGATACTTCTTTGGGCAGAAGACAGTGCTGCGGGAGTTAGAGTGAGCAGAGTGATGGCATGGGGGAAGAAACTATCTTTGTGTCTAGTTGGCTTAGCATGCAATGCCCTATAGCGATGTCTTGAGGAAGAAGTTGGCATAGTTTATGTCCAGGATGTGAAGGGATATTTTCTCAGCCCTCCTTCTGCAAAATGTCAAATTTCAGCAAAACGTGTCAAATACTTCCCTCAATACTACTAGAGAATATTCTACTGGTAGTCCTTGATTTACAATCAGTTGCTAACAACCATTTGTACTTATGATAGCCATGGAACAGGTGCTTTATGGTCTGTAAATCACCCCCTGAGCCCTGACCATCATAATGGTTGCCCCTCCATAGGCATGTGACTCCAAGTCAGGTGCTTGGCAACCAGTGGTGGCATTCTGCAGTCATGTGATCACAATTTTCCAGCAAAAGCCACCCATTCAAATGAATGGATTCACATTTATAACTGCTGTATTCATTTAACTATTGCAGTGTCAACTTGATAACTGCTGTGTCTGCTTAACAAGTGCCATAAAAAGGTCATAAAATCACTTCCAGTGATATGGGTGTCTTGATTTCTGACTGTCATGCTTACGACCAGATTTCCAGTCCCAACTGTGGACCTAAATCAAGGATAAACTGTACATAGAACAAATTTAACTATGATACAATTTTTCTATCTTAATAAAAGCATTAGGTGAAAGGAAGGCCAAGATAGTTCCGTCACGCAATCCTCTACAGTACCCATATGCTCCACCATATGCAAGAATTGTTTCTACAAAAATTAGGATAAGAGAAAATGATTGAAAATGAATTCTCTATGTGTGTATAAAGCAAAAAGTATTTGCAAAGAAAGTGGTCAGAGACAGCAAGGAACACTTAAAATTCTGGAAAGCAGACAAAATGCAGATCTCTTTGAATGGAAAGAAAAATTTATTGAAGTAGATGAAAAGGGCTAAATGAATAGAACTAGAAATAAATGAAATGAAAATGTTTTGGTTGGAGCTAGGAGTATTTTTGTCAAAGGATAGAACTGAACTGAATGAATGCTGTAAGAGTTAATATCTACAGTAAGTAACTATTGATGGAAAGAAAGTTTAAAGGCTATATTTAAGAAAAATGGGGAGACTTCTAATGTTGGTGGGGTAACTGGAGAAATGTTCAGATATGAATGTGGCTTACTTAGGGTGTGATTGTACACAGGGATGGGTTCCACTTACCTTCACCACTGGTTCGCATCGCAACTTTCGCGCTCGCACGCTCGCTCCACTCGCGTGTGCACGTGCATCCCATCGTGCGATCTGGCTTCCACGCATGCTCAGAAGCAGGAATGAGCCCGAAACACAGCTGAGGAGCTGATCAGCTGTGTTTTGGGTGAAGAAATAAAGGTCAGAACTCACCCGGGGGCGGGCAGGAGGGCCTTTTTCAAGCCGCGGAAGGGGAAAAATTCGCACAAAATCCCCAAAAAAGATGGCAGCGCGCACGGACCAGCACTGACATTGACGTCACCAATGGGTTGCTACTGGTTTGGGTGATCTGGTCTGAACCGGGAGGAACCCACCCCTGATTTTACATCTTGCTTAACATTAATCTATTTCAGTTGTTTGTGGCAATGTTGTTTGTCCCCTTTTATGAGGAGAAAGTAAATAAGATGTAGTAATAGTGAATGAAAAAATTACAGGTAATCCTCGACTTACAACCACAATTGAGCTCAACATTTCTGTTGCTAAGCAAAACATTTGTTAATAGCAATAGCACTTAGACTTATATACTGCTTCACAGTGCTTTACAGCCCTCTCTAAGCAGTTTACAGAGTCAGCATCTTGCTCCCAACAATCTGGGTCCTCATTTTACCGATCTCGGAAGGATGGAAGGCTGAGTCAACCTTGAGCCTGGTGAGATTCGATTCTGCCAAACTGATGGCAGCCAATGATCAGCAGAAGTAGCCTGCAGTACTGCACTCTAACCACTGTGCCACCGCGGCTCTTAAGTGAAATTTGCCCCCATTTTAAGACCTTTCTGGCCACAGAAAGTGTCATGGTTGTTACGTGAATCTGGCTTCCCCACTGATTTTGCTTGTAAGAAAGGTCACAAAAGGTGATCGCATCACCCCAGGACACTGCAACAGTAATAAATATGAATCAGTTCCAAGAGTCTGAATTTTGATCATGTGATGGTGGGGATGCTGCAATGGTTGTAAGTGTGAAAAATGGTCATGAATCACTTTTTTCAGTGCCGCTGTGACTTTGGATGGTCACTAAGTGAAATTATTGTAAGTCGAGGACTACCTGTATAAGGAAATAGTTTGTTCAATGTGCCTGGAAATATGTTTAGCAGAATTCTGAGTGAAAGTGTATGAAAGTAACAGGAGTAAAAGTGTGGGAAGTACAGTGCACTAAATGCTTGGCATGGGGGTGTGCAGAACAACTTTTTGCTGTTCGGCAGAGAAAAGTGTAAATGTGAAATAGAAATTTTTTAGCACACTTGTTAATTTAAAAAAGGGATATGATAAAGTAGATAGGCTTGAATTATTGAGTGTTCTGCAATATGGAGTTGTTTGCTGAATGCGGTAAGAGTAGAAGTAAAGTTTGTGACTATATGTAAAATATCTAAATGGTTCTCTACTGACCAGGGAGTAACATAAGAATGTGAAGAAACATAGAATAGATTATACAAGTTAAAGAGACAGATGGCCTGCAAGTATGTATCAAAGACCAAAGTATTTGTGTTTGGCCATGAACAGAAAGTGAGTGAGTAAGTGAATGAATGAATGAATGAATGAATGAATGAATGAATGAATGAATGAATGAATGAATGTACAGTTTACATACACAGTAAAAAAAACTATAGCAAGTAGATGTCCCAAAGGTGCTTTTTTCAAGAGGCCACTGGACTTTCTACTTTTTCTCTGAAGACATTTCATTTCTTATCCAAGATGCTTCCTCAGTTCTGAAGAAGCTTCTTGGATGAGAAGTGAAATATCTTCAAAGAAAAACCAAAAAGCACCTTTGAAAAAAAAGCACCTTTGGGACAACCATGACTGGATGACTGAGAATCTCCTCAGACATATAGCAAGTAGATGATTTTGTAGACCTTAGCAGAATGCTTCATAAAGACTGTAAAAAGTTTTCCTACATGGAAATGAATGAAGACATATTAAAATGATAGATGATAGATAGATAGATAGATAGATGATAGATAGATAGATAGATAGATAGATAGATAGATAGATAGAGAGAGAGAGAGAGAGAGAGAGAGAGATAGATAGATAGATAGATAGATAGATAGATAGATTGATTGATTGATTGATTGATTGATTGATTGATTGATTGATTGATTGATTACTAGAGTTGGAAGGGACCTTGTAGGTCATCTATCCAAACCCCCTGCTCAAGCAGGAGTCCCTACACCATTTCAGACAAATGGCAGTCCAATCTCCTTTTGAAAGTCGGTACGAAGTTAGTAGATCATATGTGGTCTGTTGTGAGGAATGAATGCTTGATAAAAGAAGCTGTGGATAAAAGCTTTTGCCCATTTTTTAGTATGGGAGTGGCAGTTGGGTGAAGGTGGCTTCGATTCTTACAACAGCATAGAAATCCCCCCCCCCCCAAATTGAGACCACATTCTAAGTCCTTGGGCTATTCTTGCAGTCAAAAAAGAAATGTGATGGCCAAAACCAGCATTCATTTATATATTGGCATTCTAGAAGGTTACCAATCTTAGGCCAAGTAAAAGAGTTTTTGGCAGACCAACTTAGAAGAATGATTTAAAAGGCCACAGTCGGTGAACTGATAAATCATGTCATCCTAAACTCATAATATTTTTATCCTCTCCATTCACATCAGAAGTTTACTGTCAAGAATAATGCTAGTCTATTTCATTGTTCCCATCAGAAGAACATTTAAGAATGAAATGAAACATTGTAGATTGGGTTTGTGGCCATCATCAGACCATTAAGTCAGTGCCAAGATCAGATTTTCAGATTGGGGTGAGGGGGAACCAAATTGCTAAGATCAAATTGATAGTCTTCTATCAAGCAACCAGGCACCTTAGATTTTTATATCTTTTTATGACACCAGGTTCAATTTCCATTTTCCTCTAGGTAAAGTCTAGTGTGAGCTCGCACCACCCCTTATGTACTCCTCACTGTAACATTTTCACTACTTCATTCCACATCCATCCCATCAAAGATTCATGTTTCAGGCAGGAAATGTTGCTTGGAAAGACAGGTCTAAATTATCATATTAATAAAGATGGATTAGAGACTTAAGAGTCAAATTATTGAAGCATTTTTTACCAGGATGAACAGAGCTGAATTATTGTTTTTATCATACTGGTTGAGGTTGATGAGGATAAAGTTCTCTACTGCTATGACAAAGCAATTTTATGCATTCTTTGTATATTTATATCTTATAGATCCATTTGTAATATACTGAATAGACCATAAACATGCATGTTATGGTCATTAAAGCAAAGCATTTTGCTTCGACTTGCAAAGTCTTTGCTTCTCATTTTAGATCCAGTCAAGTGCCATTATAATTGTTGTGGCCCGCCAGTGGCCAGCGGAGCTGGTGGCAGACTCGGACAGTGAGGAGGTTGGGGAGGAACATGGGCCAGTCCTGGAGTCTGGGGAAGGCTCTGATGAGTGCTCTGCGTTGGAGGCAGAGATGGGGCCAGGGCCAGTTATCAGCTACCTTTGGAGTCGGAGATAAGTGGGGCTGAAGAACAGATGGAACCTGTTCCTGATGTGCGCATGTGCAGAGCTATCAGGAGAAGGAAACAATTAAGGAACAGAGGTCGACTCGGGAATAAAAGCACAAGGGGATGCTGAATGACCACTACCATAGAAAATAAATAGGAGCGAAAGGGGAGTGGTGTTTGCAGGAGACAATTAGTTCATTTGTGTGAAGATTTGCTTATCTGAGAGACTCCTTGCCAAGTATTTCCTTGTTCAGTGTTGTGCCTGGAAGCTATCGGCCTGGCAACTACCCAAGGATGGATAAGGTCTGTGTTTGCAATTCACCCTTGAAAGACTGTTTGCTGAAACTTTGCAGGATGTGAATGCTAGGAATTCACATTAGCCAACTAAAAAGGGGTTTTATTGGGACAAGGAGTCTGTTTCGGGATTTTGTGAAGCCTAGGTCAGAACAATAATATAAATTATTTGTTCTAAACAAAAGTAATCACTATAACATACTGTATTTTTCTGAGTATAAGACGCACCGCAGTATAAGACGCACCTTAGTTTTGGGGGAGGAAAACAAGGAAAAAAGGCCTCTGCCTCCCAGCAATTTGCCAAACAGTAAACAGCAAACAGCACAGATGATATACACTGTTTGCTGTGTATTTCTGTGCATGTGTGCCTGACCCATAGAAATGGCAAAGAATTGGAGAAATGTACATTATGGCAGTATATTAATCCCAGAAAGTTTTCTTAAATGTAATCACACTAACTCCTCCTAATTATTTAAATACATCTACTCCAAACATGACTAAGTCAGGGTTTCTCAGCTGGCTTATTTTAATACTAATACTTAATACTAATACTTAATACTAAAACAGGACATTTCAGATTATACTTTTATAGATCTTTAAAATTGATGTGGCTTTCTGGAAGTATTCTCTGCTATTTAAAAGAAGATACAATAGCACTGGGCCTCTTCAGAGCAAGCATTTATTTTAAAAAGCTTCTTCATTTTGTTAAGTTGTCTAGAACAATAATAAAGCAGTCTTTAAAAAATAAGTCTAATAATTTGAACACTCTACAAACATTTAACAAAATAACATATTAACAGAATCTGCCTGTACCTAGGATAGAACTCACAACCTCCTGATTGTGAGGCAAGAGCTCTATCTCTGAGCCAAAGCAGCTATAGCTTGCCTTCTTGCAATTTCAGCAGTCTAATATTGCCAGCAGTTTATCTCCCAGCAATATGTCTCATCACAGCCACCGTAGTTTCAGTTTCATTTTACCACCTGGTTTGTAAGCCTCAGTCAGCTGTAGGTCGGGAGGCAGATCATCTCTTCTTGTGCTCTTCTTGTGCTTTGCCCTGTTTGCTGCAAAGAGGTAAATTGCTGGCAGGCAGAGGCCAAAGGGTGGGGGTGGCTGGGTGGGGCTGCATTCGGTGTATAAGACGCACCCAAGTTTTCACCCTCTTTTTGAGGGTAAAAAGGTGGGTTTTATACTTCGAAAAATACAGTAGTTTCTTGTTCATTGCTAATATATGTGTATGTGTGTGTGTGTGTATCTGTGTGTATTCAATTATATTAAATTTTGATATAATTTATATTGATAATTTATAATGTATTCAACAAAAGTGAACTTGGGAAATAGCAGTATTGCCAAACCTGTCAGGTCTTAGAAAAGCATGCAAAAAGGCTCTGGACTGCTTAGTACATGGATCTGCAATGTTTTTCAGGGCCATAGACTGGAAAGTTGAAAACATCCCAGAAATCAAATGCCAAAATACATCGCTACTGCCTCTAAGAAAACTGCATGTGGGATCCAGGTAATTACTTAGAGTCATGCTTGACTCAAGGGCATTTTTACTTTTACCCAAAAATAAATTATTTTCTACCAGTAAACAATGAACCCACTGAGCACATCAGGAAATGGTCACTTTAAATTTGCATTATATTTCATTCCACTAATTCATATACACACAGAATGTTTCTCAAACTGAAACTGATTGAGAAGTTTTGATTGAACTGTAACCACTGTTATTGGACCTCAATAATAGCAACTATATTTGTACATGTTAAATATAATGAAATTGTGTGCTTCAGAATGTAAACTGATTGCTTTTGGGACCTTAAGGGTCAGTAAGCAATTTGAATGCCCATGTACAGCACCACACAATATCTTGGGTGAGTTACAAAATCCAGACTGGTAATCATTGAACACAGATTATTGTGTATAAGAGATTTAATGACTTGATTTGATGAATGACGGACTTGACAAAAATGGCAAATCTGATCATATTGCTAAATATGTTGCCTAGCTAAGCATTGCAAACTAGGTATGTAGCTCCCTCCCTTTGCAATTGCATTCCCTGTTTGAGACTCTTATTTGCAGTAACAATGTAAAGTATTTTAGGAATTAAGATGTGTTCTGGATCATGGTATCTATCATAATTACATATTGTTCTCCAGTTAAAGGCAGAAAAACCTGGTACATTTGTGGTCATAATAATCTGTACTTAAATTCACACTGTATAGCTATTGTGAATCCATGCAGTCTAATGGATTTATTCTTACAGACCTGAAACACATAGGTCTGTGTTTCTGCCATTTCATTTCCAGGAGGTTTCTTTCTAAAAATTAGACTTTGCTTCCTTTCTGGTAAGGATTGGATTGTACAAATTCCATAAATTTCATTGGATCATTATTTATTTGGATTGATTTTCAGTTATTGATGACTCATCTTTGTTTGGTAGTAACCTGGAAACATCAAATGTACTAAAAGATGATAGGTAGGTAGGTAGGTAGGTAGGTAGGTAGGTAGGTAGGTAGATAGGTAGATAGATAGATAGATAGATAGATAGATAGATAGATAGATAGATAGATAGATAGATAGATAGATAGATAGATAGATAGATAGATAGATAAAATGTATCATGGAGAACCTTGTATGATATTCATCTTTGTTTGGTAATCACCTGGAAACATTAAATACTAAAAGATGATAAATTTAAGAATCTTTCACTGCTTGATGTGGTCAAAGAATATTTCTATATTCAATGAATCATTTACTTTTGGGGCTGTTTCTTTGTCATTCTCAGTTATCTAGTAAGTATCAGTAATACTGTTTCTTGTTTCTTACTCTTTGTAAAGCCAGCGTGAACATCTGCCATTCCCCTTTCCATGCTTTAATCTGCATTGAATGACCATTATTTTGCTAGCAAGTGAAAATTAATGATATTATAATGATATAGATATAGGCCTACATGGAGCTGGAAATGACCTGGTTTCTTTTTTAGTGTGTCTATTAACTCTGAAATCTATGGAAACCAAATAGGATCAAGAATAGGAATCCAAAACTAGTTTCACAAGGTTGGTTAAATCCATATTAAATGTAGTGATCACACAAGGAAACTCAATATTATTACAATGAATGAAACCAGTAGTTAAATCTTTTAAATACAAATAAACATATATTTTTGATGGTGTGTACAATGGAACTTAGGTATCACCCAATCTCAGAAAGAAGAAATGCATTATTAAAAAGGGAGATAAAGATAGCAAAAGGGATATAAAGTATTTAGGTTCATTTGTTTCTGGAGGAAATACAAAATGCTAGTCATTATCCGTAAAGCATCCTATGCTGGATTTAGGCTATATGAAAATATTTTATATATATATATATATATATATATATATATATATATATATATATATATATATATATATATATATATATATATATATATATATATATATATATATATATATATATATATATATATATATATATATATATATATATATAGTCTCGCTTTATTTTCATTTATCAGCAAAAAAATGTTACACACACACACACACACACACACACACACATATATATATATATACATACACATGTATATTATTCTTATTCTTTTTGGTAAGATGGTGACCAAGGCAGACGCCTAACCACTTCGCTGGAGAATAGTAATAGGGAAAATACCAAAAGTCCTAGGGCTAGAGACAGGATTAGAAGCAACTAAACTAAGAAAACAGATATAGATTAAGTCCTAACTATTAATATAATAATAATTAGGGTCTGGGACCAGCTTAACCATATTTAAAAAATGAAAAACGATAAACCATGTGGAAGTCGAATATGGAGCTCCTGTGTGCTTCTTCATCTGTATCCATGTATGATTTACTGAAGGACATTTTCAAACTCTTCCTGATCTTCCATCATAAAATCTTCTGATGTGGACTTGTCTGAGATAGTCCATGAAACACAGGAACATCTTCTAAAAGTTCTCCAAATAGAAGGCTTGTTTTGGGAAAGTAGGATATATGAGTATCTTCATTTTATTTATATTGACTATTCTCAGGTCTATGGGATGCCCAAAGGAGAACAGATGCATTGAGGAAGGAGAAAGAGTAACATGTACTTCCCTGACTCCATGCTACAGAATCACCCGAATTAGTCATTTAGGAACTGGGTATATGGATATACTGTATTATGCAGATAATTTCCTAGAAGTGTTTAAATGGTGGCTGTGCCCTCATCTGTCCCATCTTCCCTTCAGAGTCTTCCCGCTAATGTACTTGTGATTCTATCACACAATTACCACCTTCTTCTCTCCTTTCTGCACTTCTTCTCCCTCACTGACACTTATTTATTAAGCCCAGGTATGGTATTGAGTTTTCAATTTGATCTGGCTTTTCACTTTCACCTTCCTTCCATAAATCTTCGTTACCTTAATAAAACAGTTCAAGAAGCCTGACTGCTTTCAAACACCTGAAGGGTTTTATGGATTGACCTTTCTAGTGCTAAATGAATTCAGGGGCCTAATTGGGCACTGGCAAAGAATTAGCTAAATGCTAAAGTGTTGTGGGGGTTCTTGGCTTTGGGGATTGATCTTGATAGTTACATTGAGGATTCATAAATAAGTGGGATTTATTGAAAATGAAATAACATCACTTCTGACCTTGTGTATTTTGTTCAAACTATCTGACATTCATGGGTTTGGTTTGGCTGGAAGTTGATTAAAAATGTCTTGGCTATAGGTGCATACATAAAAACATAGAGATCTGAAATCCCTCAGGTATTACAACTGGTGTCTAAGATAGTTTCCTTTCCCAGTACCCTGAATTATACTCTGATTTATGCAATACCACTTTTACAGCTCCGGCTATATACAGCAAACATATTGAACCAATTCCTAATCAACTGATTATTTAGCTTAGCATTTTAACTGCCACATTTAACATCCTTTCACCCTCATAAAGATATTGAACTACAAAGGAGATTATGGCTTCCAGGCTGACTGTGACATCCTTTAAAATTAACCCAGGGATTTAATCAAAAGGCATAACCATAAACAACAACGAATTAAAATGAGGAAAACAGATTTATGCTTGATTGCTGCTGAAAAAGTTGAAGGAGGTGTTGGCTGCAGAAGTAAAATGATTAAGACAGTTGTCTGTTATATTCTAAGCTTCTGTGCTGCTATATAGTTGGAAATAATAGATCTTTAAGCCTGCAATTTATCTTCTGCAATACTTGTTAACACTTGCCTAGAATAGTTGTGGGAATGGTTTAGTGAATTTCTGAACATATAAGAAACCTATCAAGTCTCTTCCAACTCAACCATTCTATAAAAAGGGACAGTTTGTTCCCTTGAGGTAAGAAGAAGATTCATTAACTCATTTTCTATTCTGCAATTCCTCCAAGACCCTAAAATGGCGGACCCAGTGCATTCTGTCCAATATTTTTACCACAGTAACCTTAAAAGACAGATTGAGTCATAATGACTGTTAGTAAGTGAATTATTAAATGGCTTCCTGTAGCTGAGGATGGATTTGAACCTGAGCCTCCCTAACACAAGCAATAGGCTACAGTGGCTACAGTCCCATCCTTGATAGCAAATATTATCCTCTGTGGTCAGGAGCTGTTCAGCATTTCTATAGCTATGGAACTCAGGGGGTCCTCAAAACAACATATAATGATATGGCCACAGCAATGAGCAGTCATGCTCGTCACCTCAAAATATATTGCTCTGAGAAGGATAGTTGGCAAGGCAACAACATTTATTCATTTGAATGTATTATTTCTCCCAATTCCTATGTGCCTTAGGCATATATCATGGTGGCATAGTGGTTAGAATGCAGTATTTCAGGCTGACTCTGCCCACACACCAGAAGTTATACTCCTTATACTTTACATAAATGACCTTTGCAATCATATTATAAGCAACTGCGTTCTCTTCGCTGATGATGTAAAGCTATTCAACACCACCGACAATGCTGCTACCCTTCAAAAAGACCTTGACTATGTGTCAGAATGGTCAAACAATTGGCAACTTCAAATCTCAACCAACAAATGCTCTGTTTTACACATTAGCAAAAAAAAAAAATCAGAACACAAAATACAAGCTGGGCAGATACAACCTCGTAGATGACCCTCACTCTGTCAGGGACCTTGAAGTACTCATCTCTAATAATCTAAGTGCCAAAGCCCACTGTAACAACATTGCCAAAAAGGCATGAAGAGTTGTTAACCTAATCTTGTGTAGCTTCTTCTCTGATAATATTGTACTACTAATTAGAGCATACAAAACATTTGCTAGACTAATTCTCGAATACAGCTCATCTGTCTGGAACCCGCACTGCATTTCGGACATTAATACAATTGAGCGAGTCCAGAGATATTTCACGAGAAGATTCCTCCACTGCTCTGTTCGCAACAGAATACCTTATGCCACCAGACTTGAAATTTTGGGCTTAGACAATTTAGAACTATGCTGCCTTAGGTCTGACCTAAGTATAGCACATAAAATTATCTGCTACAATGTCCTACCCGTCAATGACTACTTCAGCTTCAACCGCAACAATACACGAGCACACAATAGATACAAACTTAAGGTAAACCACCCCAAGCTCGATTGCAGAAAATACGACTTCAGCAACAGAGTGGTCAATGCCTGGAATGCACTACCTGACTCTGTGTTTTCTTCCCCAAACCCCCACAACTTTAACCTTAGACTGTCTACTGTTGACCTCACCCCATTTCTAAGAGGTCTGTAAGGGGCATGCATAAGTGCACCATTGTGCCTACCATCCCTGTCCTAATGTCCCCATTTATTTGTATCCATTTCATGTATTCATAAATATGTTTATACTTATATCTGTTATCTTATATATGCTTGACAAATAAAATAAATAAATAAAAAATAAGTTCAATCCTAACAAGCTGAAAGTTGACTCATCCTTCATCCTTCCGAGGTCAGTAAAATGAGGATCCAGATTGTTGGAGGCAATTATGCTGATGTTGTAAAACACTCAGAGAGTACTGTAAAATCTATGTGCTATTCCTATTCCTATTGTTATAATGATAGAGATAGATGATAGGTAGGTAGGTAGGTGGGTGGGTAGGTAGATAGATAGATAAACAGATAGATAGATGATAGATAGATAGATAGATAGATAGATAGATAGATAGATAGATAGATAGATAGATAGATAGATAGATAGATAGATAGATAGGATAACCATTTGTTTTAAATGGTATAGGGCAGTGATGGTGAACCTTTTTTGGTTCGCGTGTCAAAAGGGGGGGGGAATGCATGCCCACACTCATAATTCCATGCACATGCACGCATGACCCCCCTGCTCCCAGCATGCAATGGCACGCCCATTTTTCGCTCTCCCCAGGCTCCAGAGCCTTTCTAGGCGAAAACGGCCTTCCCCACCCCCTCTGGAGGCTGGAAACAGCCTGTTTCCCGACTCCCAGTGGGTCCAGAAGGCCCGAAAATCAGCCAGCTGGTGCACACATGCACGCCGGACCTGAGCTCGCGTGCCCACCAATATGGCTCCGCGTGCCACTTGTGGCACCCGTGCCATAGGTTCGCCATCACGGGTATAGGGTTTCCTGTCTAAGCACTGGGTTACACTAGAAAACCTCCAAGGTCCCTTCCAATTCTATTCTATTCTATTCTATTCTATTCTATTCTATTCTATTCTATTCTATTCTATTCTATTCTATTCTATTCTATTGATATAGATGAATGATAGATGATAGAGACAGACAGACAGACAGACAGACAGACACACACACACACACACTCACACACACACACGTACACAGATACACAGGTACACAGGTACACAGATAGGATTTGATTTATACGGAGATAAACAGTACATAAACACCAATCTATGTAATATCCATGTGCATCTGTTCATATACAATATTGCTTCAAATCTGACCTAGTCATATGTAATGCTTATTATGGATAACTTTTATATTCCTCAGGAATGGGCAATATATATTTCAGCATATTTCAATCTGTCTGAAGCCTATCTAGTCCCTACCATTGACAGGGAGATGATGTGGGAAGCATCCTGAAATGCCACATATATACCCCATCATCCCTTTATTTGTCTCCGTCTAGATCAGTGTTTCTCAACCTTGGCAGTTTGAAGATGTGTGGACTTCAACTCCCAGAATTCCCCAGCCAGCGTTGCTGGCTGTGGAATTCTGGGAGTTGAAGTCCACACATCTTCAAACTGCCAAGGTTGAGAAACACTGGTCTAGATCTATAGAGAGAGCCAGTTTGGTGCAGTGTTTAAGGCATCAGGTTAGAAATCAAGAAACGGTGACTCCTAGACCTTAGGCACAAAGCCGGCTGTGTGACTTGAGCCAGTCACTTTTCTTCAGGATGGAAGAAAACAATGGCAAATCACTTCTGAATAAAACCTGCCAAGAAAACTGCAGGCATGTGTCCAGGCAGTCTCTGAGAATCCGACAGGATTGAATAGAAGAAGAACAAAATCTACAGGGCAACTTCTGCAGACTTAGAATAGGTTTGTAATTCATAAGGCAAAATGTCATGCCTTGCACTGAATTGCCTTCCATGTGTAGAGGCTGACAAAAATATTAGTGAGAAGGTATAATGTGAGTTTTCTTTCCTTTTGTGGAAAGGGGCTGAATGCAGGAGTCATATGTGTGCAACACTGATTCTTGTAAAGCTTTCACCCACTGTATGGATCAAAGACATGGTGTATATCTTCCTAAGGCATCTATAATGAATAAGATATGTTGCCTGGGGAAGGAAGTGCAAGATGCCAGCTCCAGTCTGACGTGGTTCTCAAGCAAATTCATTTTACTTATATATTTTATAAAGACTATTGAAATTCCTGCCTGATTTTTAAAGGGGAAGGAGAGTATTCATTTTCACATACCGGTAGTATAAAAATAGCATGTTGCTGTAGCAACAGCTAAAACTCCAAAATATTTTTTTTAAAAAATACTCTGGCTTTGTTTTGAAAATAAAACTTAGGTACTAATGGTGACACATTAATCCAGGCCATCTGTAGCAAGTGACTATAGTATGTACCTAGGGACGGGGTTGGGTGGGGGGGAGAGCAGCTTCCACCCATTTAGTAATGTTTAAGGAAGCTTCTTTGCCAAGTAGATAATAAGCTTTAAAATAATCATCTCCACAAGAGCCTGATCCAAGTTCTCATTTAAGTGCTTTGTCTTCTCTGTTATTTAATAGGTTTTGACCAGGCTACTGCTACTGCTCTTCTTTCTTTCTTTCTTTCTTTCTTTCTTTCTTTCTTTCTTTCTTTCTTTCTTTCTTTCTTTCTTTCTTTCTTTCTTTCTTTCTTTTAATGCGCTTGCTATCTAATTCATGTTAAACACATTTAAATTTTGTTGATTTAAACCTGTGGCTGACGTTCTCCCATTGTCCATAAATGTTTAATGTTAGAGCATTATTTTGAATATTCTTTCTTTCTTTCTTTCTTTCTTTCTTTCTTTCTTTCTTTCTTTCTTTCTTTCTTTCTTTCTTTCTTTCTTTCTTTCTTTCTTTCTTTCAATGTGTTTTTTGCTTTCTTCTTTCTTTCTTTCTTTCAATGTGTTTGCTATCTAATTCATGTTAAACACATTTAAATTTTGTTGATTTAAACCTGTGGCTGACGTTCTCCCATTGTCCATAAATGTTTAATGTTAGAGCATTGTTTTGAATATTCTTTCTTTCTTTCTTTCTTTCTTTCTTTCTTTCTTTCTTTCTTTCTTTCTTTCTTTCTTTCTTTCTTTCTTTCTTTCTTTCTTTCTTTCTTTTTCTCTTTCTTTCTTTCCTTCTTTCTCACTCGCTCGCTCCCTCTCCCCCTCTTTTTTGCTTTCTTCTTTCTTGCTTTCTCTACCAGATTATCAGAAGTGAGTGAATCTCTCTCTCTCTCTCTCTCTCTCTCCCTCTCCCTCTTTCCCTCTCTCTCTCTCTCCCTCCGTCCCCCTCCCCCTCCCCCTCTCCCTCTCCCTCTCTATTCCAATAAAATAAAATAAGAGCTATTCCAAGCCATCCACCAAAGCAGCCACTAGAGAAACTAAACTGCAGCCCATTTCTGGATACCATGTGGTTTTGTATCCCATTCTCCTTCATTCATTCTTCAGGGCGTTTGTTCCTCGCAGGCTCAATTCAGTACATATATTTTTTCAAATGTTACGAAATGAACATACAACCCTTAAAAAGTGCACAAATATATCAGGGATACACCTCAACAGGAATGCCACCAGGAAGAGGGGACAAGCAAGGGAAGGACCTTTCTGCAAGTAGCTTGTTGATCCCTATTTGGGAACCCTTTGAATATAATATGTAACTAAGTGAAGATGGCAAACATTCACAATGCTCCTTTCTCCATCTATTTTCCCCCACAACAACAATCCTATGAAGTGGGTTGGGCTGAGAGAGAGTGACTGGCTTTAAGTCACCCAGCTGGCTTTCATGCCTAAGGTGGGACTAGAATTCACAGTCTCCTGCCTTCTAACCCGGTGCTTTAATTACTAGACCAACTAGTTTGGTGTTTCTGTGTTTTCTTTAAAAAAAAGTCAAAGATGTGGGGTCAGAGATCCCCCCCCCCAAAAAAAGTACTTTGTCTTTTGTGTGTTGCCCTTCTGACAGTAGAGAGAACAAATTGAAAGCAATTGATGGAATAAAAAAGAAAAAAAGAACTACAGTGGGCACAAGAAGGGGCTTTGTGAGTCACAGCACATGAAATTCTGCTTGCACCAAATACAAGTTTTCTTCATTGGAAGGATGGGATGTTAATTGAGTGTGTGAAATGTACTCATTTTCTTTGCATTTCTGATTGCACTCCAAATTATCAAGTGTCTAAACTTGCTGACCTTCATGCCGCATTATAAAGCTCATCTGATGAACCAGATTTTTTTTTTAATTCAGAGAATGCTAATTAGGAAGCTTTGTTGGTTAGCCACAGTGACTGAAAAACTATTTTATTCTTTATTCGCCTTCATTAAAATTGATTTAGGATGTAATTAGTGGTGACCTTTTTACAATTATTTTTCCTAAGTGTTCTTATGGATTGATCAATAGGATTGTGTGACAACAAAACACTGATAACGATAATGGGAGAGATAATAAATGACTGACCAGAAATAAATGAACCCATTAATTTTCTTGAGTTTCTAAACATGAAGAAAATGACCAGTTGGGCAATCAACCTTGAGATGCTGAATTCTAAATCCTCACTATGTAAAACAACCTTCTCTAATCTAACTATTCAAATAGTTAGACTTAAATTTCCACAATTTTTACAAATGTCTCTTATCTTAGGGTTTGACGTCCACATATTTGGAAAGATATGAGAAGTCTAGTTTGAGCAAAGAGTAAGTAATAATAATAACAATAATAAAAGTTATTAAGGGCAATTTTTCCATCTCATTCCTAGATCCAAAGTTGCTACTTATCTGCAACTGCTAACAGCAGGGTTTTCTTGTAGAAAGCTGAATAAACAGAGTATGGTATTTGATACCACATTATGGACCAATAGTTGCTAATTTAGACCAGTGTAGAATTTAAACTGGCGTAGAAGAAGCATATAGTCATACACATTTTGGGTACCTTTTTACTGATGTATACATTTTCATGCCTTTTTCTCAATATAGTACACTGGTTTTCTACAATGATTGCTTTTATAGGGGAAAAAAAGCTTAGTCATATTCTCTCAGCCTGTTAAAGGAGATACAAAATGAGAGAATTTGTATTCCCTCTATTTAGTAGCAGAGTATTGGTGTGTTGGGGAAGGACAACAAAACAGATTCCTTCCATACAGTGCACAACAGAAGCCTGGTTTTAATGCCTCCATGCTGTGGCTTCTGATGCTTCCTTAACAAAATCTGCTCACTGCAGTTTGCTGGAATGGCTGCCATATGCTATTTTTTATCTGCTCTTATAAATTAATCACCTAGGTGCATTGAGGGAATTTGAAGGAGCTTTTCAGTTATTTGCACTGTATATCAAATAAATTGGAACTTTCAAAAGTGCATAATAATTTGTACTCGACTCCACTTAAACATCAGGAATCTTTTCTGATTTGTTGAATAGACCTCCACCTTCCTGCCACCCACTGCTTCTTAATGTATCTTGTTCAGCTTACGCAAATGTTTTTCTGATCATTTCTGTACTGTCTTTCTTCCATTTTGTTGTAACTAACATCCTTTCCCATAACAGATGGCATGACACACTTTAATGTGTAGGAGAATGTCATCAGCATGTTGACTTTATGAACCTTAATTGAGTATTACTAAACCAATAATCTATAGCAGAGGTCTCCAACCCCCAGGCCAAGGACTGGTAGATTCCCCTGGTTGAGAACCAAGCCATGCAAGCAGTGGGCGAGCATGTGAAGCTTCATTTGTGCATGCATGGGATTAAGTTGTGTGTGTGTGTGAAACCATCCCCTCCCTCCTGCCAATCTGTGGAGCCAAAAAAAGTTGGGGACCGCTGATCTATAAAGTATTCTTCATGCTTGAATGGGTTAAAAATATATTATTGTGACTACTAAGTCTGCTTACTGGGGAGTAGTATCTATTATTCTGATTTTCCTTCCCTAGCTATTTAAAGGTTTTGCTTCCATGCCCTAAAATTTGTGAAGAACAACTATTGGTCTTGTTCGGAGCTATGAAATGGGCTTGCTTGGCCAGACTATTTGCTTCTACATGTATAGCTATGCAACCAATATTTAACCTACTCTTCATCTTTAAAGACAAATTCCCAAACAGGGACCATTTAAGATGATTTACATCAAATTAAAAACCATTTAAAACA
Organism: Diadophis punctatus similis; assembly: GCA_023053685.1. NCBI lineage: Eukaryota > Metazoa > Chordata > Lepidosauria > Squamata > Dipsadidae > Diadophis > Diadophis punctatus. The sequence goes on from JALIGW010000001.1 coordinate 60,497,660, forward strand.
ATAATTTAGTTAAAGGGATCTTCAAATAACTTGCTTAAACCATTAAAAGCTTAAAAACTGTAATAATCATGTTAAGGGCAGAGGAATCAATTTGGTTGCTTAAAAGATTCCTAGGATGGCTTTCACTTCCTTGAACATTGAAGAAGTTTCAAGTTTTAGAAAGAAAGGAAAAGCAATTTTACATTTGCATCAATAGTAAAACAGCAGCTAAAAGTAGAAATAACACTAAGAAAGGGCAGGAACAAAAATACTCTTTCTTAAAGTCTAGGAGAAAAATAACAACTTCAGCTGGTGCCAAAGCAAGAAAAAACTTTGGCTATAAGAAAAAAATGTTCCTGGAAAATCACTATATCAGAGGCATATTTTCAGTTGCCATTCAAAATGGATACAAATTCTTCACCATATTTATGACTATTCGAAATTTCTTCAGTGGGAGCAAATGACTAGTAGTTCTCAAAAACAGGACTCTTCAACTTAGGATCAACAGAGAACCACTACCAAAAAGTCTTGTGGGAACACATCTGGTGTCTCTTCTTGAGCCTGAACTGAACCACACAGAGACTGTGGTGGCAGAACTCTGGAGACATAGAGGTTTACAGAATGTCACTGTGAGATTTATGCACAGCCTTGTAGAGGGCAGCAGAAGTGCAAGAGACACCATTTTAAATGTCAGCTAATGGCTTTACCTGACTGATGGCAGTAAGTTACTTGGGAGCCCAAGACCTTTCTTGGTTTCACCCCCCCCCCAAGATGTCCTGGAGTCAAGGGATAATTAAGAACAAGGCATTCCATATTTCTAGACCCTACAATTAAAGAATATCTCATTTCATCTATCACCAGTTTTCTAAAATTATCTTCTTTGAAAGAAGGTTCCCAAGCAAGCTCTCTTTCACCAAGCTGAACTCTTAAATTATAAACGTACTAGAGAATTTCACTGTCAGCAGGGGTGGTTTCCTGCTGGTTCGGACCAGATCACCCGAACTGGTAGCGACCCGCTGGTGATGTCACAGATCCGGTTTGGTCGGTGCCGGTCCATGGGCGCCACCATCTTTTTTCGGAATTTTTCCCCCGAATTTTTTTACTGTTTTGAAGTTTTTTCCTCTGCTGTTGCTTGAAAAAGGGCCTTCCCACCCACCCCCGGGTTTATACTTACCTTTATTCCTTTGCCCGAAGCACAGCTGATCAGCTCCTCAGCTGTGTTTCGGGCTGATTATAGCTACTGAGCATGTGCAAAAGCAGAATTGCACGAGGGGACGTGCACACACGTGCAAAACGTCACAATGTGAACTGGTGGCAAAGGTAAGTGGAACCCTCCCCTGACTGTCAGGTAGTAGTTGCCATGCTTAAACAGATTTGAGTGAAAAGGAAACTTTATATTTTCTGACATGCTCCGAAGTCTAAATATAAGAGTATATAGATCAGGGTTTCTTAATCAGGGTACTGTGGAATCAGTGGTGGATTCCTCCCGGAGCTGTCCGGTGTGTAGCTCCAGTAGGGAGCGGCCAATTGCGCAATTTGCGCATGGGCGCTCTGGTGTCGTCTCCGCCGGTCCGTCACGCGCATCGCCATCTTTTTGTGAGAATTTTGGTGAGAGAGAGATTTCGCCGCGATTTTGCTTCCGTGCATGCGCAGAAGCAAAATCGTGTGAGGGGGCGCTCGCATGCGCGTGCCCAAAACGTGGAGCTGCCAGCGCATCGCACCGGTATCGGTAAGTGAGCAACCTGCCCCTGTGTGGAATCCTTCGGTTCTGTGAGAGTTCACTAGGATCTTGATTTATTTAAAAAGAAAAAAACAACAATTGTCCAATCTTCAACACTGGGTTGGTCCACTGAAGCATAAGCAGGCCTTGTGTAGGGGAGGCAATTGTTGGGAAGTAGAGGCGTAACAAACGATGGGAGAGATGGAGGGAAGGGAGGGAGGAGAGAGACAGAAAGAGATGTACTGCTAGGACCACGGTGCCAGAGTATACTTGCCTTTCTGCAGGTGCAGTGGCCTTGGGGAAGTGGGTTCTACCTCAGGTGGTTACAGGCAATCCAGGAGCTGTGCTGGCCTGGGCACACTGGGAACAGGAGTCACCTACTAAGGTGGTGGGGAAGAGGCAAGGAAAGAGAAAATGGTGGTGGTAGTAGACACTTTTGCAACTGGGTATCAAGATTCAGGAGAAGTTGAGGAGTACAAATATTAAAGGGAGGAGTGTTGGTTGCAAGGCATCACCCCCCCCTCTAGTTTTGCAAAAGAGTCCTTGGAAAACAGGGGGAGAAAGGAGGGGGAGAGAAAAGAGAAGCTGGATTTAAGGAATGAAGTACATGAAACAAATATAATAATTTTGTAACTTCTGGCTTATATTTGAGCCTGAATGTAATGTGGTTCCCCGAGGCCTGAAAAATATTTCAACAGTTCCTCCAGGCTCAAAAGATTAATACAGACTGACATATAAAAATAGGCTCACAGATCTCAGCTCTTTTCCCTGCCCTTATCTTTTTTGTTAATGTAACTTAGGATATGGTTAATTTATCACGGCACTGGTTGACTGGTAAGTGCAACTATCATATCTGCCCATGCCCCATTTCCCTTTTACAACATTATGCCACAATTTAAGCCAGGGAGACTATTTAATGAGAAGGTAATCTAGTGTCTTCAAAAGGAAGAAACAAATTATTCAGTCTTTTGGTTTTTGCACAAAGCAAATGGAGTGTGTTACACCCTGTTTTAAAAAGAAAAATACCGCCAAGGTACTTATTATTCTGCTGTTCAGCCTATCTCTATAATAATATATTTCATTTGGTACAATCTTTATTCAGAACAATGTTGGATTTCCATTTAAGTGCAGTTCTGAAGGTAAAAGTATCAGGCAAAAGTAATGATGCAAAATTTCATTTCTATGCTCCCCATGACTTTCAGAGCAATTTGCTATCCTCATCCAAGTTATCAAATAAACCTTTCCCCTCTTCTGTTATTTCTGAAAATCTTCACTGTATTGTGAAAAATGCTAGATTGAATCTCTTTGCCCTATAGTTCATCTATTGTTTTTAAAAGCACTAGTGTCACAGCATCCATAATTATTTAGATCAGAAGTGGAGGAGGAGAAGCAATAAAAGCATAAGAAATAGTATGGACTGCAATTGAGAGTCTTTGAGTCTTTGTAGTTGGAGGAGGAAGAGAAGGGCACCTTAGAGGTATAAATTGTAGGCAATTGCACACCTCTAAAAATCAGTGCTGCTAATCAAGTACAGATAGTCCTCAACTTAAACCTCCACTGAACACAACATTTTTGTTGTAATTCATTGTGATTTTTAAGTAATACAACCACGTGACCTCTTCACTCAATGATAGCAATCCAAGGACTCCAAATTCTGGTGTTTAAATGACCATTGGGTCATTATGCAGAGCACAGGGTACCTCAGGGGGCGAGAAATGTCCTGGGAGGCCTGATGCAGGTCCAGGCCTACATTATATTTCAGGCTAAGGCCCACACCATGGCACACCTCTCCCCAGCTCACACATGGCCTGAGCCAGGTCTTTTAAGGATTTCTCCACCCCTTGAGGCACCCCCGATCTAGCAGTACTCATTGGCAACAAAAAGGCTGGGATTTTTTAGGGGGCTCAGCTTGCTGCAACCACCCCAGGCCTTGACTTCAACCCTAGTGCTGCCATTGCCACTCAGAATGCCACCTTGCATTATTCTCCAAGATACGCAAGCCTTGGGGAACCGTGCAATTGCCCCCCCAGCCCAGTATTCCCTAGGATCTACCAGGTGCCACCTGCATTCAGATGGTTTTCTCTTTTGGTTCACAGGTCCCTACAGGCTAAGGTAGCTCCAGGTTGCACCAGGTCTTCTTTCTTAAAGTGGCTTCAGAGCATGTTCTTGTGCAGCTTCTGGAGGCTCCAGAAGCCATACAATAGGGATGTAACTCTTGTGTGACCTCTAGAACCTGCAAGAGAGGACAAGTTCTCATTTGGCTCCCATGCAGCTTTCACAGGTTCTACAGACCATGAAAGAGCATGCTCCTTGAATGCATGATTTCTAGAGCTCTGGAGACTGTGCAAAAAACATGTCCCATTCTTGCATTGTTTCTGGAGACTCCATAATTTAAGTGAGAGGATGCCATGTTCTTGTGCAGTTTCCAGAGGCTCTGGAAGCTGAACAAAAGCATACATCTCTCAGGCAGCTTCTGGAAACATTAGAACCCACACAAGAACATACCCTGAAGCTGCTTCAGGAAAGAAGGCCTAGTGCAACCAGAGCTGTCTCATACACTTTACGGCAGCTTAGATAGGGAGTTTCAGTCCCCATGGTCATAAGGCTGGGTGCCCTGCAAAACACCCTAATTTTGGTCATGTGAATGTGGGAGCATTGCAGTAGTTGTAACTTTGGACAGTTTGTAACTTGCTTTGTTCAGCACTGTTGAAATTTCAAATGGATGCTGAATGAACAGTAATAAATTGAGGACTACCCGCATCTATTATACTAAAGATACTGTAGCACCACTTTCTTTAAGTCATTGAAAGAACCCGTTACCTTACAGAAGTCAGAGTCCACTTCTTATAATTATTTCTCATTGGTCATGCTAACTTGACAGTTGTTAGAACATAAGAATATCTGCATGACTACAGAAACTTCTCCTCTGATCCAGGGGTGGGTTCCTCCCAGTTCAGACCGGATCACCCGAACCGGTAGCAACCCGCTGGTAACATCACTGTCGGTGCCAGTCTGTGCGTGCTGCCATCTTTTGGGGGGGTTTTTTGTGAATTTTTCCCCTTCCGCTGCTTGAAAAGAGCACTCCCGCCCACCCGCGGGTTAGTACTGACCTTTATTTCTTCGCCCGAAGCACAGCTCATCAGCTCATCAGCTGTGTTTCAGGCTGATTCCTGCTTCTGAGCATGCGCGGAAGCCAAATTGCATGAGGAAACATGTGTGCACGTGCAAGCAGAGCGCATGTGCACAAAATATCGGAATGCGAACCGGTGGCGAAGGTAAGTGGAACCCACCCCTGCTCTGATCTAAATAATTACTATGGATGCTGGAACTTTGACAGAGCTTCTGGAATTCATTAGATCCCAAATCTCACAAGAAGTATTAACCTACTGTTTGAAATGGTGAGGCAGTTATATCACACACAAATAAATAGTCTGGGAAGAGTCAAGGGATTGCTCACATAAAAATGTCTCCATTTAATCGATATCCTTATCTGTTGTTTCTCTGCTACAAAGTCCATTTACGGTGTGCATGTGTTTTAGCTGAGTACATTAAATTCCAGAATGAGTTTTCTTTAGCAGTCTTTCTCAGCCTTGTGTCCTCTAAATAGACTGAAACTTTGCTGTCCTTTTCCAACCTGACCAAGATCTAAGATGTATGGAGATGATGGGAATTAATGTCTGGTGTATCTTGAGGGCACAGGCCTGGATGTGCTTATTCCTAGTATTCAGATCTTGGGAATGATGGCAGTACAATATCTGTTAATGGTTGGACAGCTGTCTGTATTGCATCCTTGAATTAAATTCCCTCCTTTGGAGTAAAGATTTGGTGAGTGCTAATCTGTTGGAAATCAGACATGCCGTTACAGTGTTTTTAATTTCTTTAGGTAAGTATAGCCACAAATAAAGAGAGCAACTTGCTAGATGCACAATCCTTGGCTCAGGACTTACTAATTACAAGAAAATCCAATGAGAGCAAATATAGTTTCTATTTTTTCCAGTGATAACGAAAGGCTGGCCCCATCCTTGATGTCCTTCAAAACTTGGCTATGTCAACAGGCTTGAGGGTTTCAAGGAAATGGTGACTTAATAAGGTGGTTTACATTGTTGTCTAATGCTTTCTTCTAGCCTTTTAATAATAATCTTGTTTTATTTGTTGAGGTTTTTTTAATATTGATCATTTTATAGTTTGTTAGTGTAACGGCCCAGTTGGAGGTACTGGCCTTACTTGTTCTAAGCCTTGTCCAGTTTTCTTGCTCCTTCTGCAAATTTCCTTAAGAAGCACATACTCAAGCCATGCTGAAACTCAGCAGTTGATCATTTCTCTAACTAAACAGGCGTGGTGCTCATCAGAATTTCATGGAGCTTAACATAATGAACTGAATAATTGCAACAGCTTTTGCCTTGGCACTTTCCCATTATTAGAACTCATTGGGGTCTAAGATTCACTAGCTGAAATACTGACTTTGCCAGAGCTTCACCTTCCCATCTGATCTCTGGAAATAACAGTTTTAGTCATTTCAGCACAAAACGTTAGCAATCCCCACAGCTCTCAGTGCCACCACCACCACCATTCCTGCAGCTAAGAACCTGGGATGGTTCACTCAGTCACCTTGCAAGGAGGTTACATAAAGAATAGCAGTAAGATTTTGCAATACTGAATATTATTTCTAAAATTACTTTTTTCTCCACTAAATCCAGGAGTCGATGGAATACAGAAGAGTGTAACATACAGGCTTTATTTATGCACACACGTCAAATGACACAGCCCATATACCTACTTACTCAATTTCTTACTCAAGTAAGAAAATAGCATATGATGTCAAACATATATACAGGAACTGCCATGATAAAACATTTGTTGTATATTCATTTTAAAATCTAGCATAGCAAAAGCAAACAACCCCCACTCAAATTTAAATGCTTTTATTTTATCTTTTTCTCCCCAAGTCTGGAATCAATCAGTCTTTAAAATGCATCCGGTTTAGTTTTCCACCAGAACTATAGCTATCTTATTGAAATTTCTGCTAATCTGTATTTTCCTGCTTTCTAATTAAGAAGCTACAGTATGTTGAAATTCAGCAGGGTGTTGTTCTTGTTTTCACTTAATGTTGCAGCTATCTTGCTTGCTTAGTTTAACTTTCTTTTTTTTAAAAAAAAGCATTTTACTACCTCTTAATGTGTTAAAAATGGAGAGGAATACTAGCTCAAGAGAGAATTAATAACAAGCACAGACTTTGCCAACCATCTAGTAGATATTTAAGCCTGTTTAAGTTAGTTTCCAGATTAAGGTCAGTGGCAGCACCTAGTCTCCTTTGGATATTCTTGACAAATCTAAGCAAGGTTGGAGCTGGCTAACTCTTTTATGGGAGATTTCTTGAAATCCCAGGGTTGTAGATTAGACAACAATGTTGAAAAAAACCTTACAGATGCTGGGAGGGCGAGGACACAGAATAGACACTGGAGAGATTGTCTATAGAAATTATTTGCTTTTATTTTCATTGAGCCCTCCCCTCCAAAGTAGAAAGATTAGCGAAGGGATTATAAGAAAGTAAGCATAGTAGTCTAAATAACCAGGTAGTCTGTGGGGACTACCCTGGTTATTTTGTATAGTGTGTTTGTGGGTGCTGTATATTTCCTTTGCTGCCTGTTTACTCTCTTATAAACCCTTTGTCTGCAAACACTCCACTCTGCTGGTGGAAGAAAGAAGAAAACCAACAGATCAAAGAAAAAAGAGATTGACTAAAGGAACTGCTTGGGTTTGTGCTGGTGCCAATACATTGATTTTGATGTGTACTTCCCATAGTGTGCCTGTTTACTTTCTTGTAATCTCTCTGTCTGCAAGGGGATAAAAAAGAAAAAAAATCACAAATCAGCCACAGGACAACACATATTGACTGTAATAAAAAAAATTGTGTAACTATGGGGTACTGGGAAATGCCGGCATTGATCATCAAGTTATTTCTCCAGCAATAAAGAGATGCTTCAAAGAGATGCTGATTGTGGCAGTTGGTAAAGAAAGACTACCTCTATTATATATAGTATACAGAAAAATTAAACATCATCATCATCATCATCATCATCATCATCATCATCATCATCATACATTATAAATCTCATTTGCTGTGTATTATTGTTTTTTGTGTATAATAATAAGCTGGACATGATCGAGTTGCTAAATTAGCCCACTGGTCATTATGTAAAAAATATGACATACCTGTATCCGAAAAGTCATGGGAGCACAAAGTGGAAAAAGTCACTAGAAATGAGATGGTGAAGTTCTTGTGGGACTTTCGAATACAGACAGATCGTCATTTGGAACACAACATGCCAGATATCATGGCTGTCGAGGGCCAAAGAGTACAGTTTATTGATATTGCTGTACCAGGAGATGCCAGAGTCAAAGAAAAAGAACTGGAAAAAATTACGAAATATTGCGACCTGGCCATTGAAACTATGTGATTATGGATGAAACATGTGACAGTGATACCCATTGTCATTGGGGCACTTGGTACCATGTCCAAGAATTTCACAAAACACATCAAGAAATTGCAGCTTCCTGCAATAACACCAGCGGAACTGCAAAAAACTGCGCTACTCAGAACATCATATATTTTAAGAAGATACTTGGTTGATACCTAGGACGATGGCAGCAATCCATATCAACCATTAGCACCAGTCAGTGGTATTTGTGACACTTTTTTAAATGTTCAGTTGACTGAGTTTCATGTTTAATGAATAAAAGAGATAATAAAGAATAAATGATGTCAAAAGCTGGGCCACAATCAAAACTAAGCCCACAGTACCCAGAAGCGGACTTCAATCACTCTCCCCAAAGGCCCAAGTGAAAAGGCCCTGGAATATCAGCAGAATGGAGAATAGACAGGGTTATAGGGGAAAACAAGGAAAAGTTTCCAATGGAAGTCTCTTTTAACTTGAACAAGATAGATAAGATATAAGAATGCCTGTCTTTCATTGCACAGACATCTCTTGGAGTCCTGAGTGTTTCTGGCTTCCTGCACTGCACTTATCTCCCATTGATCTTTTTCAGTAGCAGTATTACTGCCAACCAGTTTAGTATAGTGAAACTAGACGGAAAACTAGGAGACCATGAGTTCTAGATTTGTTTTAGGCATGAGGCCATCTGGCTGATTTGGGGCCAGTCATTCTCTCTCAAATCTAGGAAGGAGACAAGGACAAACTTTTGAAAAATATTTCCAAGAAAGCTGCAGGAATTTGGCCATGCAGTTGCCAGGAGTCAACACACACACACACACACACACACACACACACACACACACACACACACACCAACCCCAAAACCCTCACACAAGGAATCTTGTCTTTGATAAATTGTTTTGCTGACATGGGATGGGTAGGTCTCCTTTACATTTTTCACTTTGCAACTTAGTGCATGTGTGAGTTAGAAGAACTTGGATTTTCCTTGGAGCTTCTTTAAAGCTTAAAACAAAATATTTGTAAAATTCAAAACACTTCATTTCTTGTTCTACACCTAAGTTTTCAGTCTCATTTCGGAATATCGAGATCAGTAATTCAAAAATCATCTAACTGTTTCTTCTTTAGAAGCTTCCTTTCCTCATTCATATGATTCCAGCTGTCTTTTTAATCATTGCATTGAGGGAAAGCTGAACAGATTTTAAGACATTCATACTTTGTTGCATAAAGTGTACACCCTAGTAAATAAGATCTTGTGTTACTTCTTGATAAAAGCAACATTTTAAGCTCTATGAATTTGATGCATAAAGAAAGCTAGCAACCCAACTTGCTATTTATTATCTTCTTGTCAGTTCTTTTTAGCACTGTTTTTCAAGATATTAAGAATGTAAGCACAAGATAACCAAGTGGTGTGCAGTTTGCTAACTTGCTATCTATAACGAATACAGCAGTTCAGTTAAAGGAGCTGAATATGAATGTCTAGCTATTTGGTGTTGGAAGATTGCTGTGGGTAATTTCCAGTTCGTGTGCATTCAGCATATTTCAAGTCAATCGGTATATCCAGATCAGAGCAAGCAAACAAACACATCACTTTGTTCAGCTAGCAAAAATATAGTTTGATGTTCTCAAATAGCATGGTTGGGATTAGTTATTTCTTGTGAAGTCTAATCATTGTTTGTACAGCTTAGCAAGCTTTTTGTACACTTCTTCCGCTGCATAGATTCAGCCTCTTTAGATGATCAGGCTACTGTGCTTCTATGCCACTATTTTTTGCTGTGTCACCCAATGAGTGCACCCCCATCAAAGAATACACATCCAATAGATTATTTCCTTTCTGATTTATCTCCTGCCCAGTCCAAATCTGTATAGTCAATAAATTTTAGATTATTAATTACAGAAAATTCCTGATTAAAATATATCATTTTTCAAAGAGTTCCCTAATCTTTCTACAGCTATTGAGTCCTCTTGTGTTGCCCCAAAGGTGCTTTTTCAAAAGGCAAGTCGACAAAGTCTAGTTGGGCCAACCATGACCTGGATGACTGAGGATCTCCATAGACATTCCTCTTGGGTTGGCTTATTGACCTTTTTGTTCAGCTGTCCAATTTCATTGGCCATGTCAGATCTACTGTGTGATGTATAGTAATGTTCCTATCTCTGTCATATATTGTCCTATTCCCTTCTTTGTTTAGATCAGGGGTCCTCAAACTTTTTAAACAGGGGGCCAATTCACAGTCCCTCAGACTGTTGGGGGCTCGGACAGGCTGCATGGGCATGGCTAGGTCATGTGACTAGGTGGGTGTGGCCAATTTAACAGTCCATTAAACAATGCACACAAATTAAACTTTAATTTGGTTTGCTCCTGGGAGTGTTTTATTTGCTTTTGTTTGCATGTTGCTCTTTTGGTTGACTTTTCTTTTTACTAGATCATTTTTTCAGTTGTTTAGGAGTCTAGTGGTCCACTTCAGAAAACTCAGTTTTGCAGCAATTCTTCTCAGCCCCAAAGAGCTTGAGAGATCTCTCTGTGTCTCTCTCTGTCTCTGTCTCTGTCTCTCTCTCTCTCTCTCTCTCTATTTCTCTCACTCTGTCTCTCTATCTCTCCTTCCCTCCCTCCCCCCTCTCTCTTTCTCTATCTATCTTCTGGAGGTGGGGGAGGTGAAAATCAGGCTGTTTCCTCCCGTTTTTTGGCCTCCTGGGGCATCTGTGCACCCTGTTTTTCACCTCCCCCACCTCCAGCAGCATTCTGCAGGCCAAAAACAGGCAAAAACAGCCCATTTTTGGCCAACAATGTTTTTGCTCTTTTTTTTTGGCCTCCTGGGGCATTTGGGGACCCCATTTTTCACCTCTCCTGCCTCCAGAACATCTCTGCAGGCCAAAATTGTTGGCCTTACCTTTCAGTTCCAGTCTGCGGGGCTCGTGAAGGTATGTCCTGTGCTGAGCCGAAGGGTGGGGGGGTTGATGTGTGGGGGCAGGCTCGTGGTCCTGTGCGGGCCGGATTAATGGCTTCGGTGGGCCGCATGCAGCCTGTGGGCCGTAATATGAGGACCCATGGTTTAGATGTTCAGCTTCCAAGAGTATACTTCACTCCTTTGCCTCAGGAGTCCTAGAAACTTTATTAAGTCTATTATCTTTTGTTTTTGACTGAGCAAGTACACGCCACTTTTGTCTTTTTCCTTTTTTTTATTTCAATTCCAAAATAATGATAAATATGCCCAAGAGGTTTTCCTTCCACTTCTTTATTCAAGTCATTCACATCTCCATGCTGTTTCTTTTGTCCTCTACACATTGCAGTTAGATCATCAACATAACAGAGAATGTACATATGACTTCTATTTTTAACTCTTACATATAAGCATAGATTCTGGCCCTGCTTGATGCCTCAGCAGCTTTTCATGCCATCAACCTCGGTTTCCTTCTTGGATTGGCTGAAGAGAGTGGAAATAGGGACCACAATGCTATGTTAGTTCTCTTTTTTGTAAAGCAAGTTTTAGTCAGTATTGTTGGAGAGGAGTTGTCAAGTCCAGAGCCCCTGATGTCAGAAGTGCTTTAGGACTTAATGCTTTCTTCCTCCCTGTTTAACTATTGTAGAAAGCCACGGGGGAAAGTCGTCCATTAGTTCAGGATCAGGATCATGAAAATGCTGTTGTTACTCAATTATACATCTCCATCCCTGATCAAGCAAGCAATGCTGTCAAGGTCCCATCTTATTACCTGGAGGTGGTAAAACTCTGGATGGGGAGGAACAGTCTTCGGCTGTTGGATATTGGATATTGGAAGTGGATATTGGTGTTTGGGCCTCCTTGTGTCCTGTTCCTTCAGTCTAGGATGGGGTGGCATTTCCCTGCTTGGGAGTAGTGCAATTTATTTTCTGGACTATCAGCTCCTGCTCAAGGATCAGATGATAACTTTAGCCAGGAAGGCCTTTGCACAGGTGCTGCTTATGTGTATTGGTCAGTAGAACTAACCCTGAAGAACAGGAGGGAAAGCTGCAATCAAGAGAACAGTTAAATAAAATAAATTTGAGTTCAAAGCATAAATGTAATTTAAGAAAGCATCTCAGACTTGACCCTCTCTGGCTCTCTTAAAAATAAAAGGAGGAAGGAAATAACTGGTTGCCAATGCAGTTCTTGTAGCTGGTTTTTTATATGTTATACTGAGCAGTGGTGAGATTCAAATAATTTAACAACTGGTTCCTCCTAGTGACAGGTTGGGTGGGTGTGGCTGGGGGTGGTGGTCATGTGACTGAGTGGGTGTGGCCAAATCGACGTCACTCACGGCAAGGTGGGGCGGTGGCGCAAGTTGCTGGTTCTCCGAACTGCACAAAAATTTAACAACCATTTTTCCTGAACCGGTCTGAACTGGCTGAATCCATCCCTGATACTGAGGCTCAACTATCACTAATCATGCTGCCGCTTTCTGGACCAGCGGTAGCTTCTTCATTTACAACATGTTATAATAGTCCATCCACAAGGTGACTAATGTGAGGAGCATCTCTTGATCCAAGAATGAGTGCAAGTGGTGCATAATTTCAGCCCTTTGAGGTAGACCAGACTAGAAATTCAAAGGTATGAATGCTGATATTACTTTTATTATAAAGTTACATTAATATACTCTTGCAGTTTACTTTCAAGGTGCAATTCAAGGTGCCAGTCATCACTTACAGCACTCCCCCCCCAATTCACATATTCCCCTTGCCCACTTTCAAGCATTGGTGTTTCTTCAGATCCTAAAAGATAGTCCTTTTAAGTTGAAAGGTGATGGTTTTATTCCTTTAAATACTCACTGTTTAATGGATACTGTTTTTATAGAGTTGTTGCACTTTTAACCTTATGCGCTCTCACAAAGTCATTTGAAGTTGGCCATCAGTCTAGAAATTGAATCAATAATGAGAATAACAATGATAACAATAATAATAGGTCATCATTTCCCTGTTCAAAGCCCACGTTTTTGCAACATTTGATTTATACCATGGTGTTGTTGCTGCTGTTGATTTAGGCCACATGTGTATTTTTGCAATTTACAGGCCAGTTTTTCTTTCTGTAGCTCTTCAAAATCTGGTGGCTGGTGCATATAATTCTCCACTTTCAAATCACCATGAAAAAAGCCTGACTTAATATCTAAGTGTTCCACATGCAATTTTCTAAATCCTGCTACATTTCCCTAATATTCTGATGCTTGCTTGTTTAGCAAAGGATGCCAAATCTTCATCATAATCTACAATATATTTTTCTGTTGTAGTCCTTTGCTAGCCTAAGCTAACATTATGATGTTACATGTTTCTGTGAGCATCATGCTTTGTTGTTGAAACCCCACTGACAGCTTATGATTTTCTTACCCTGTTAGAATTTTTTCTTACTCTAACCCTGTTAGAATAGTTTTCTTACTCTGTTAGAATCCTTTTGGAATAGGTTTCATTTCTTCTCTGAATCTGTGTGTCTCCAGCCTCTTTTGAATCTGATAGTTTTCTTTTTTATATACCGTATATCTCAGGCTCATTTTCAGTAATCCCTCCTGATTGCAATGTCACTTTTCCTTACGTTTGTTTGCTGTCATCAATGCTTTACCATCTCTTTTGAAGAATGCTCAGCTAAGATTGGCCCAAGGACTGTTGTAATATATATGTTGTTCCAAGCAAAGCAGGTTTTTTTTTAAATAAACTAAATCTTGTGAGGTCAAATAATTCTAATTTTGTCAGATGTTTTGACAAGTCTACTGTATTGTTATTGCTCCCAGTAGTCCAGTAATTATAAGGAATTTGTTTGCTGATTCTATTTTCTTTGTATTTCAATTGTTAAATGCTGATATTTTACATTTTCAAGTTCTTTTTGAGGTATTATAGGGTCTTTTGGTATTCCCGCATCTGTTAGTAAAATATGTTTTTCTTCAATTACGACTACTGGTGTGTTATGCTTTGGATATCAGTCTATCTGAATTTGGAACTGCCACACATTTTTATATGTCATTTTGGAGCAGTTTTTCAACATTTACTCATTCTAATCAAACCAATACTTTGGACATCAAGTCCATACTTTTTGCATCAATTCCAATATGTCCTTTTTGCTATTTTATCATGTCTTGCCTTATGATGTGTTTGGACAATTTTGCTACAGCTGTTAAGTGGTCAACAATCTTATTTTCCTTTGCATAATCTACATTTGCCTTTGTTTATAATTCTGTTTATTTTTAATGGCTTTTGTGGCTAGTGCTTATTTTATTCTTCAGGTATTATACCTTCTTTTTCCTTCTTGGTGGATTCAATCTGAAGCCATGACCAAGTTTTGTTACTATTCATCTTGCCTTCAATTTCTTTCAGGCATTAACTATGTAAAGGTTTATATTTATAATGTTTCATTTGAAGTTGTAACTATTAACTTGTCCCTAATACCTTTGATTTTGTCACATTCAACGTATTTTTTTCTTGCAGACATTTATTAATATTCTGTTTGCTTTTATACAATTATTCTCAACATGGGCCATATGGCCTCCTCAGGGGGCCATGCCATATTTCTAGGGGGCATAGTTTTTATATGGTATAGTTCAGATTAATAAACAGTACAGATGGTAAAGTACCTTTTTTTCCAGCTAATAGCAACTGGGGGACGGGGACGTTCTGACTTTGTATGCATTTGCTCTGAAAGTTTGGTTTTATGTAGCCAGAATTAGCCCTTCTGTCTCTTTCTTCAACTTTCTTGTTCTTAGCCATTGCTGAGATTGTTTTTAAATGTACTGTCCATGTAATACTTTGTCTTGCCATGTCTCTATTCTATTTTTCATTTGGTCTTTTTTGTAGTGTGTCAGTGTGGTCTCTCCCATGAGCCTTCATAGTATACTAGCCTCAGTGTATCTTCTTCACTGTCTTTCAGATATTCTTCCATTGCTTTTTTAAATTTCTTCTTCAACTATCTGGTGTATTTGCAATATTCCATACTCACCTATGCTTCCTGCTAAGTCAAGTCTGTTAACATCACTGCATAGATGAAGGACAATCCTTCATTGTCATGATTTTACTGGTCTTCCTATTCAGGACTTTTAGTATTACTTGGGTTTACTCTACTATTTCAGCTGTGTATCTAATGACTGGAATTGCCTAGATCCGTGATGGCGAATCTATGGCATGCATGCCACAGTTGGCTCATGGAGCCATATTTGCCGGCACGGAAGCCATTGCTGTAGATCAGCTCCAGTGCGCATGCACGCACTGGCCAGCTAATTTTAGGCTGTCCACAGCCCCTCCCCTCCCAGGAGTCTCCACAGCCCATTTTGAGGTAAGTAAAGGGCTCGCACGGAGGCTCTGGGAGGGCGTTTCGGGCCTCCGGGGGGAAGGGCATTTTCTCCAGAGGTGGGTTCCTCCTGGTTTGGACTGGTTCGTCTGAACCAGTAGCGGCCCGCTGGTGATGTCATAATGATGTCACAGAACCGGTTCGGTCAGTGCCGGTCCGTGGGTCGCCTCCATCTTTTTAGTTATTTGTATTTATTTATTTATTTAAAAAAATATTATTTTTTCTTCTGAGCATGTGCAGAAGCTGAGTTTCTGGCACTGTGCATGCGGTTGCCATCTTGTTTTCGGCTTTTTAATTTTTTAAAATTTTATTTTTTTATTATTATTTATTTATTTATTTTTTCTTCTGAGCATGCACAAAAGCCAAGTTTCCAGCACTGTGCCATGCGGTCACCATCTTCTTTTCGGCTTTTTTTTTTAAAAAAAAAATTCAGGTTTTTTGGCACTGTGCATGTGCGCATGCGCGCGAAGCATGCATGTGCCCATGAGGCGCGCCCACATGGCATGGGAGGAAGCAAACCAGCAGCAAGGTAAGTTAGAACCCACCCCTGGTTTTCGCCCTTCCCAGGCTCCTATAAAGCCTCTGGAGCCTAGGAAGGGCGAAAAACCCACTGTGCCATCATGTGCCAAAAGCGGGGGAGCGCAGGGGGGGTCATGCGCACATGCATGCGGGGGGTAGGGCACATTGAATTATGGGTGTGGGCATGCAAGCATGCAGCCCCCCGTGCTTCCCCTGCTTTTGGCCCGCGACGGCAAAAATGTTAGCCATCACTGGCCAAGATGTTAATTGCCTTGATGGCATTTCCTTCACTGCATTTGAACTTTAAAATCTTCTTCAGTCTCATCATGTATTTACTTCTAGCCTACTTGACTTCAGTATGATTGCTGTGGTCAGTTTAAAGGATGCTCAGGTATTTGTAATTATTATTTTCATCTAGATGTTGATGTTATTTCCGTAGGGCATTTTGATTCCTTCAATTGTCACTATTTCCTCCCTCTTGACGGTATGAGTGGCACATTTGTCCCCTCGAAAGGTCATTGCAATATCTTGGCTGCATATATGGACAGTGTTCAAGGGACTATTCTATTTTCAGGGGGTGTTTTTCCATACAGCTTCAGAGTATGTAAATAGCCTGGCTAATGTTTTTGAAGTTTGGTAACCATGACATGACTTGTTCAGTATTGTTCAATATTGTTGATAGAGGAATTAGTGCAATGACAAACAGTGGTGATAGTGAATCTCCTTGAAAGATTCCACTCTTGATATTAAGCTCTCCCAGTCTATCACTATTGATCAAACAAACTGGGCGAAACCACACTCAATAGCAGTGATTGCGAGAGGGATCTCGGAGTCCTGGTAGACAGCCAACTACATATGAGCCAGCAGTGTGCAGCAGCAGCCAAAAAGGCCAACGCAGTCCTGAGCTGCATAAATAGAGGGATACAATCAAGGACCAGAGAGGTACTAGTACCACTCTATAAAGCCTTGGTCAGACCACACCTAGAGTACTGCATCCAGTTTTGGTCACCACACTACAAAAAAGACATTGAAACTCTAGAGAAAGTGCAGAAGAGATCAACCAGGATGATAAAGGGTCTGGAAAATAAAACATATGAAGAGCGGTTGCAGGAACTGAGCTTGGACAGTCTGGCGAAGAGAAGGACCAGGGGTGACATGATAGCAGTGTTCCAATACTTGAGGGGATCAGGCTGTTCTCTATGGCACCAGAAAGCCAAACAAGGAATAACGGATGGAAGCTGACCAAGGAGAGATTCAACCTGGAAGTGAGGAGAAACTTTCTGACGGTGAGAGCGATCAACCAATGGAACAGCTTGCCAGCAGAGGTCGTGAGAGCCCCAACACTTGCGACCTTCAAGGAGAGATTGGACTGCCATCTGTCTCAAATGGTGTAGGAACTCCTGCTTGAGCAGGGGTTTGGACTAGATGACCTACAAGGTCCCTTTCAACTCTAATAATAAATCTAAAAAAATCTAAAATCACCAACTATTATTATGTTGACTTTCAGTACAGGCTTGACTTTTCCTTTGGAATATTTGATCTCATTACTTCTCTGGGTCTTATCTCTTCGTTCTCCTTTAATAGGTCCTTTTTTGTTACAGTAATAAGCTCAATTTCTCCATTTTCTCTTGTTTTGACAATTCCCTTCAGTTAGGTCATTCAAATCATAGTGATATGCCTCCAGTTTGGCAATTAAGTTTTCAAGGAAAAGTCATTATGAAGTTTGATCAACTGTATTATCTATTTATAGTTTTCTGGTAATGAACGTAGTAATAGTTCCCTGATTAAATCATCAGAAGATTCACAATGTTGTGTTTCATGCCTTCTGAATAGAGACACACTGACATTTGTTGCACTAAAACTTCATTCCCTTCATTTCAGATTTATGAATTTTATGAGTATTTAAATATTATTGTTCATTTCCTGCATGGGTATACATGTAGTCCTTGATTTACATAACTGAGCCTGGAATTACAGCTGTAGGTCATTAAGCAGGTCATCATGCGATTGATCAGATTTTATGTCATTTTTTATGGCAATTGTTAAGCAAACATGGTGGTCAAAAAGTGAATGCAGCAGTCATAAACCAAACACCATGATTGTTAAGCAAACCTATTATCTATAATGGATGTTCTCCCCCCCTCCCAGAAACCAGATGTAAATGCCAGTTTCTGACAAAAAAATATAAACTACACTAGCCATAATGGGCTCACATTTTGGCCAAAAGACAAGCAAAATCAGGGAGATCTATCAACAACAGGCAAGAATATACATTGTATATTGGTCTAAAATCAAAACGAAACTGCTGAATATGGACAATACAAATGGATGTGGTCCTTGCTTGTTCCACCTTTAACCCTTTTATATACATAATGGCAGCAGAATAGAAATGGAAATTGGAACATCAGACGTTCCTTTCTATGTTCTGTACCATGGATGAAATATTTTGATAGACAGAGATGATATATGTAATATTTTGCAGAAACATCTCTGTAGTATTGTTGAAGATATCTTATCAAGAGTCCAAGTCATCTTGATATATTTCTGTGACGTTAACAAAATGGCTTGAATTTAAGCATTGATTAAGCAGTTGGATAACCTCGTTTACAAACCAGATCTTTAATCATGTGGGCTAATGGAGGAAGAACAGATTTACTCCTACTGATTGATCATGAAGAAATGAAACCCTTTTCACAGAATACAGCATAAAAGTCAACCAACCCTTTCTTCCTGGGAGTCTCTACAAAAATGAAACACTTCTTTCAGTTCTGTGGGAACTTCTAACATATTAACAGAGTTGGAAGGGGCCTTGCAGGTCATCTAGTCCAACCCCCTGCCCAAGCAGGAGACCTTACATCTGCCTCTACCTAGGATTGAACTCACAACCTCCTGATTTTGAGGCAAGAGCTCTATCTCTAGGCCACAGCAGCAGGAAATAAGCATCAGGGAATAATAAACTTAATGCATCATGGTTGATGAGACACAAGAGGAACCAATCCTCTAAGAGAAACATATATTTGTATCTTTGGGCTAGCTCCCTCTCTTTTGTAAACTGTAATATCAGCAGCAGAGCCTCTGAGAAAGAAAACATTAAATAGTTGCCACAGAGGAGAATTGTAAGCAGACTCTGTCTTGCTTCACAGATTTCTAGCAGCTGCTTATTCTAGATTCCGTCTAGGGCTGGTCAGAAAGTCTTTCTCCAGATTCTCAACCTCTTTCTCATCATATAATTTCCTGCATGTTTGGAAGCCAGCAGGAAAAAGGAAACGAGAAGAGAAGTCTTATAAATAGATATCAGAGATTGTAGCACCTTTCTTCTGTCATGGATACACATTTAACATTGCAGTGGCAGTGACCCTCCTCTTTCTGAGGGAAGTCATTGCTGTAGGAAAAAAATATTGAAAGGTAAAAAGGTAAAAAGAATTCCTTTAAAGTCTCTGCTTACATAAGAATGTCTAAGTCTATAGAAACTGCCACATCATTTTTTTCTTTTGATATTGTTCATTATTGACTTATTAACAGATTAACAGAGTTGGAAGGGACCTTGCAGGTCATCTAGTCCAACCCCCTGCCCAAGCAGGAGACCCTTACATCTGCCTCTACCTAGGATTGAACTCACAACCTCCTGATTGTGAGGCAAGAGCTCTACCTCTAGGCCACAGCAGCTGAATGAAACTTATGAATGACTTATGAAAAGAAAGCCTCCCTGACAGTGGTAGGTTGTAAATAATTTTGCCACCGGTTTGCACGCATGTTCGTGTTAAGGAGAATAAATCTCCATAGAGGCGATGTTGATCTTTCTCTCGGAACTCAGACATTTAAAAATAAAGCCAAAGTTAAAAGTCTAATAGAAAATATTTATTTCGGTACAAAAACAATAAATTCTGAATAGTTACATTCTTGCTAATTAAATGCGACCATTCCGGTCAGAGCCAAACCACAAGAAAGCAATGGAGAATCAGGAATGCACACATGTGCATAAGATCACATCACGTGTTCTGCTTGTAATGGAATGTACCATAATATTAGGATAGGGGTGCATCACCCTGCATAGACATACAACTGACAATATTCACTACGTGACAGTTCGCATGTGCGTGCGACACTTCTGCGCATGCACAGAAGCTTCTGCGCATGTGCAGAAGCATCCTGGGTAGGTGGGCGGAGCCTTCCACCGCTGGGGCTACCGGTTCTAAGGACCAGCCCAAACTGGGAGCAACCCACCGCTGCTCCCTGAGATGTACTATTGAAAACTACTTAAATACATGCAGTATTTTTTTCTTGGCAACTGTATGAAATCTTCCAGAAAGCAAGAAGGAGTTGATGTTTGGCAGTAAGTTGTCCTATAAATCTGTGTGCCAGACTTAACCCACCTCAAAAGTTGATTAAGAACTTCCCATGTGTCTTTGGCCATAACTTTAAAGCATCTGCCGGAACTAGGCCTGAATGCTTGATCAGTCTCATGGTATCAGTCTCATTAGTGCAGAGTCATCTACTCCATCTACTTCAGGGTGTTTGTTTGTTTGTTTGTTTGTTTGTTTGTTTGTTTGTTTTGAATGAGATGTGTTCATCTCTGATTTTTGCAAAATGTACTGGAGCAAAATAAATGATGCGGTGACAAGGTAAAGGAGAAAAATGTATACAGAAACAACTTAGTAGGGACTCCTTCTGTGCAGGAGCAACTCCTGGTAATTGCATTGGACATGTAATTTTCTTGGCAATGGTAAAGGAATTCTATGTCTTTGCTTAATTCTGAGATGTTGTTTATTTATTTAGTTGTATGGTCCAGTAGAGACCACAGTCCTGATACTTCTTGCTAGTCTTCCATCTAAATGCTGATCAGGTTTGATCCTGTTTAGCTTTTCAAGATCTGTTAAGGTATGCTAATCTGTGCCAATTAGCTTAACCCTGATATGCAATGAAAAAAGGAATTGATGGAGCTAGAAAAGGTTCAGAAAATGATTACGGGGAAACTGAATCAGCTCACTTATAAATGCAGGCAACATCATTGGGACTTTGTAGCTTAAAGTGCAGGACATATAACTACAAAAGCATGCATGCTGTTGAAAAAGCGTGAGGTTGAAGTTTTTTGTCCCTTTTCACAATGTTATATTACAACTCAGAGATAAACCATTTAATATTAATTCAGGGAGATTTGGGATATCCTTTGCATAACACAAAGTTAAATTAAGGAATTCATGACTGAAATGACCAGTATGAAATGACCACATGGTTTTAAAAGAAGATTAATTCAGTCCATCAAGTTAGAATTTTCTATAAGTCATGGTTTTTTAATACCTCCAGAAACACAAATATTGTGATTCTTATGCTACTTGAAAGTGTCCAATATTCAACAGGTCACCTGTGGAGCTGCATAAAACACTGGTCTTCCAAGCCTTTGAACTAATCTAGCAAGGCTCTGTTTATTACAGCTGCATTTTAAAATACAACTTTTTAGATTTTAAAATACTTTTTAAATTTAATTTTTTTTAATTTTAAAATATGTGGTGGCTCAGTGGCTAAGATGCTGAGCTTGTCGATCAGAAAGGTCAGAAGTTCAGCGGCTCGAATCCCTAGTGCTGCATAACGGAGTGAGCTCCCGTTACTTGCCCCAGCTTCTGCCAACCTAGCAGTTTGAAAGCATGTAAAAATGCAAGTAGAAAAATAGGCACCACCTTAGTGGGAAGGTAACAGTGTTCCGTGTGCCTTCGGCATTTAATCATGCCGGCCACATGACCACGGAATCGTCATCAGACAGTGCTGGCTCTTCGGCTTAGAAACGGAGATGAGCACCGCCCCCTAGAGTCGGGAACGACTAGCACTTATGTGCGAGGGGAACCTTTACCTTTACCTTATTTTAAAAGTATAGAAACAATGCTATAGATGTGCTAATTCCAACAGCTCAGCAGTGGCACATCTATGATTAGAATTAGAAATAACACACTTAGCAACAGGTGGCAATTTCATTGGGAAGGCTCAAAGGAGTTTTAAATCCAGATTCATCATTTTTTCCACGGAATACATTTTGCACTGCTTCTGCCAGCTTTGTGATTTTGGCATTTTGTGCCATTTCAAAGTTTACCTCTGGTTGGACAACAAGTTGAATGGGCAGCCAAGGAAATGCAAGAATGCCTGTTGGGGATGTAAGCCCTATCATTCTGTTATTATAATATAAATTATAAATTATGTTGATGATTATTGTTTGTCCTTTGTGCAACATAGTTCCTACAGCTAGATCACTGTACAGTGAAATGTCTTCTTCTCCCTTGTTCTAAAGGAAGGACTTAAAGATGGGGCTTTCTGTGATAACAAATGGCTTCTCTCTCCATTCCAGTTTTGCTTTGCTTTAAGGAAGGCATATGCTCCCTAAAAAAGAAAATACCAAGTAATCCACTACATACCATTGGTAGGTCCTTGAAAGCTTGCTACTCCTCCTCAGCTCAGGCATCAGAGGGTATAGAATCCAATGATTCAAATTCAACAATCCACCTCATGAAATGATATGCTTTTGCATAATATCCCACTATAGAATGCCCTAGCCTAGCTCTTCTATAGAAAACCAATACATTGGATTTATAATTAAGATCTTTTTTCTATAACAAAGCCAGAGATGCATGCCCTTCATTCAAGGATGGAATAGTTTGATGGTTTTATTCCAACTTTGGAATGACAATCCAAGGATACATACTGGTTGCTGTGATTGATGGCCTTCTACTTGTCCTATATAAGTATGACACACATAGACATAAACACAGAATGAGTGGGAGGGTGATAACACCACTTTCACCCCATTCAGAATGCTCTGTCTGTACTATACAAAAATATCCTTATTGTATGTCTAATATATTATTTCCTTGCTTCAAGTTCCATTGTACATTCTGTGACTATAGAAACTACAAGTGGTTTTTCACCCCTACTGTAATTATTCTAGTCACTTCTAGACAAGATGGGAAATGCACAAATATAATAAGTAAGTAAATAAATTCTATATTAATGATTCCCAACTTGGTATCCTCTAGATGTTTTGGTTTATTTCCAGAATTTTCCAATCAACTCTGCCAATTCTGAATGGGAAATGTGGGGAAGGAGGTCATGAGGTTAGAAAAGGCTGTTTTAGATTGGGTTGAGGTACCTCACCATGGCCAATTCATCATGACCAATTTGCCATGGCCAACTCGCCATGCCTATTCACTGTGGCCAACTCACTATAGCCAACTCACTGTGGAACAACTTGCTGTGGCCAACTTGCCATGGGTCAACTTGCCATGGGATTCACTTAGTTCCTTTCATTTTTGTTAAAATGAAAATTATTTTATCTCTTGTATCAAAGGAAATTATTCTGATGACTACCAGCTTTTGTAATGCTTTGATGAATAATAACAGGAACTAATCCTGTCTTGAATTGTCCTACAGTTCACCATGTTGAGCTGGATATGGCAAATTGTCCTAGACCTGTTTGAAATATAAGAGCACTAACATCACAACTTCCTTACTTGTTGAACTTGGCTTGGCTACATGTGTTTCTAAAAACACTTAACAATAAAGTGCTGTTTCATTAGAGGGCATATTCAGCAGACTAGAAACCAGGAGACTGTGAGTTCTAGTCCCGTCTTAGACATGAAAGCCATCTGTTTGCCCCCTTGCATTATTTGTAAAAATAATAGAATAGAATTCTTTATTGGCTAAGTGTGATTTGACACACAAGGAGTTTGTATCCGGTGAATAAATGTGGGATAAAAATGAATACATAATTCAACAACACAACAAAAATTCATATCATAAACCTGCTTCATAGGAGGTAGGACAGAAACAACAACACCTTGGTCATGTGTGCACAATTGATTTAACAGTCCCCCATTCAACGACATAGACAATAGATTGTGTTCACTATTTTCTTTATCCACAGTTGTTTCTTGATACCAGTTTGCTCCATCAAATCCTTGTTTCTTTCTCAGAACCAATGATGAAGTTCAGAAATCAGTTTCTTCTTTGGGAGTTGAGCATCATGGATAGTCAGTTAGTGAAGGAATCACATTACCAAAGAAGTCACAGAAAATGCTTAAAAATCCAAACCTACAAACCTTCGCCTTTCCATCTTGTAACACATGCCGGGTAAAAAGCTTTTAAACAGCTATACTAAGACCTCCATTTGCATGATTGATTTAGTCTTCCAGTTAATGGAAAAGTTATCACTTCTTTTATGCAATTTAAAGATTGTTAGGTAATTGCATGGCAAAGGCAGCTATAACTGTGTTGACAAAAGATCCAATGGGAATCAAATTCTTAAAATATCTGAGAGAGAAATAATTGATGTGATTTTCAACATTGCTTCATGTTTATATCCGAGGAAGAAATATAAAGCTTATGTTTCTGATCTGACAGAAGGGCCACAGTATTCCTTCTCTTCTCTCAAGTGGGAAATTATATTCCATAACTGTGGACAGAAACATTGTCATCTTCCTGATTGGTACAGTCTCCTCCCACATTTTTCTCTACTAGAACATTTGGACCAATTGGTTGACAATAGAAACGTTTTAAACTCCTATCACTCCACAGGACTAAGTGTTGACTAAGGAGGGGAAGTACTTAGAAAGAAAAAGGAGGTGTTTCTTAATATCTTTTTTACTATATCTTCCACATGACCTTTGCTTCCTTATCTTTGTTTCCTTTTCCTGTGCTTGGCGGTGTAATCATCTTTCTGTTAAAGCATTCTTTTGTTAGAAGAGCTGTACATTTATTCTGCTTTGAATCTAGCGTGAGCTTTTGCACATTGCAGCTGACCGATGTAATCACCCACTCTGAATCTATTTAAATTATACCTGAACCAAATGGCTCATGATGAGTAGATGCAGAACATGTGATCTGCCCTGCTTAGAAGTTCATAGGCCTCCTTCATGGAGAAGGAGGGAAGGAAGGAAGGAAGGAAGGAAGGAAGGAAGGAAGGAAGGAAGGAAGGAAGGAAGGAGCATTATGACCAGCATTATGACTATCATAATTACAAAAGTGAGATTAGTTAAATTGGCTTCCCTATGAGCAGGAGGGATCCACCCATTTTTGGCGCTAAAATGTTACTAAACACCCTCTAAAATGGTTGTGTATTCACACATGTTCTGCACTAGTGCATTGCAAGATGGTAAATTTCTTTTGTATGAGGGGTGTGTAGAAAAGATAGAACTAGCTGTATAAATGATATAAAGGACAAGGAAACAGTAATGCAGGAAAAAGAGACAAAGAACTGAGTTAAATTTATCCATTTTAATCAAGTGTTTAAAATCTGCATGTCCCCAATGTCTTCCTCAGAAATGAATTGACAAGAGTAAAACATAATCCTCTGATTGCACAGAGCACTATCTGATACATTACTTTTTAGCCGAGACTGACAGCCAGCATAAGCAATGCTGAACAGTCAAAAATAGAGGAAATTAGAAACAGAAAATGTAACATTTGCCTTAATCTTACATTGAGAGGGTCCAAGACCTATGGAGGGGTCTGACAGCTTTCTTTTCTTTCTCTTTTCTTTTTTTGTTAATCTCAAATGATTTCCATCCCATTTATGAAGCAATTTGAGAAATAGAGTAATATTTTCTTTTTTAAAAAATAAACCTTTTATTGGTTATGGGCAAGAAGGCTAAATCTTTTCTTCCATGACCCTTTCCCCCCCAAGATAATTATGTCCCCGTGAAATAAAAGTTAACAGTACATTTACTCTAACATTAAAAATGGAAAGGAAGCTTCATTCTATGTACTTAATAAAGTGTGCAGTTTTCACAAAGAATGACAAGTTAAGTAAATGTGGCTTGAAAATACTCTGCGACATAACGAATAAATAACTCTATGTGGCATATAATTAAATAATGTGATATAGACCACATAATTAATATGAAAGATGTAACTCTATTCAATTGATAAAATTAATAATGATAATAATAATCCCCAAACCCAAAGACTTCCAAATAAAAATAGAATAACTACGTCAAAAAATATCAATAGTGATAGGTGCCTTGGGCGTAATCCCAAACCATCTTGAATACCACTTGAACACCATTGGCATTGACAAAACCACCATCAGTCAATTGCAAAAGGCAGCTTTATTTGAAACAGCTTATATCTTGTGAGAGTACTGTATCTTTAGTAACATCAAATGACAAATCAGCCCATCCCAGATCCTTGAGAAGGACTCGATAGCTGGATAAAAATGTCTCAGTAAATCTAAATATCTAGTTGACTATGTGATGAACCATAATAATAATAGATTAGAATTTGTTAATTCATACTAAATATTTGATATGATTAGATATACTAATATATAGTCATTTTGGATTTTAATTAATTTTTCATTCACTACCAATGGAAATTAAATCATTTTTAGCTTTTGTTTAAGTTTAACCCAGCAACTGCATACTATTCACATGTTCAGTACATCCCTTGGCCTGGACAAAGGGATATGCCCTTTGATAAAATATATCAAATAAATGGTTGATGTCCTATGGAATTATTTGATGGACCCTCATCAGACATCCTCCCTTACTGTAGTTAAACTTAATTTTAACAGTTAGTAATTCCATCTCCATACATCAAACATTCTTCTTTCTGCACAAGAAGCAGACTAATTTGTCTAATTAAAATGCCTTTCCTTGTTGGCTTGCAATATGAATGTTGCATTTACAGGCAGATGTTTTTTGGGAGTATATGTGAATATGGAGTGAGAGAGTATGTGGATGGATGGGTGTGAATAGAGGCACTGATGCCTTTGGTCTTGTCCATATCATAGGCCCTTGTGCATCCATGATAAAGAGTGGTCCATTGGATGACAATGGTTCACTGACTAAGAATGAAAGGAATTCATAACAAAATACATTACAAGATAAAATGAATAAGCACTGATTTTGCATATCAATGAAATGCAAATATTTTAGCTTTCTCTGATAGTGAAAAAGAATTTTGTCCACATCAAAGATGTGTTGACAGTGTTCAAGGAAAGGAGAGTATTTTATGCTTTTCCACTTTCTTCTATTATACGTCAACACCTCTATTCCAAAAATGTATTTGCTTTTTAAAATCATAAATAACAGGTATATGTTGTTCTCATCATTTTTTAATTAAGGTTGATGTTGAAAATAGTTTTAATTAAAATACTACCAACTGGAAGAACAAAATACCAAAACAAAACTAAAACAGACCAGACCAAAAAACAAAAACAAAATGTGCTTGAATTCTTGAAAAGTGAGCCTAATTTTATTTATTTGTTTTTAGTTTTATTTATACAAATTTCTCCATTTTCTAGACTTACATTATATGAAAAATATAATGTCATTTCAAAATTATTATAATAGAAAAATTGGGCAAAGGCTGGAAAATGATGTTGTGAATAAAATGACTTAAAAATGATCATACTGCTCCAAATTTCATTCTTGCCATCTTGTTTAAAAAAATGAAATATTGAAGAACAGTATCAGCACTCTATTACTACAAATAGAGGTAGATATATCCTTTCTGTATTGTATCCTGATTTTTTTAGCCATCCTCCATACCTGAAAATTTCTCAATTCTTGATCTTGTGAGAGATTCCCAATGCTGAGGATATAGTCAAGAAGTACATATGTATCTTTAACACATAGTAATCTGTCTAGAGTTCCAGAACTTTTAATTAAATTAACAAGTATGTTGATTTTAGATTTTAAAGGTCACAATCCAAACCATACAGGTTAGAACACAATCTGAACCCTACAAATCTCATAATATTCAAGAGTAAGGCTAATGCAGTCAATTCTTATTTAATATTGTTTGAGGTATCCAGTATTCATAGTTGGGTTTTTTGAGGTAGCATTAACCTCATTTTAAAAACCCATGAAATGTTATTTACTTAAGATGACCCTTCATTGACATACAAAGACAGGACTGAAAGTATTCCAGGTTTCATCTAAATAACTACTGTCAGTTTCATCAACATATTTCCTCTTCCTGTTGAAAGAGTAGTGATTTACAAGTCATAGTTAACTTCTCTTTATCTCCAATCATTTTGTAATGTTAGAATGAATAGCAACAACATTTGGATCAAGTATATTAAATAATGTTAAAATGCCCCAAAGGCACTGAGGTGAATCAAACTAATTTCTCAGTTCTGAAACAAAACAAAACAAAACAAAGCAAAAACCAAGTCCTCAGGCTTGAGTTAATCCATTGTAATAACACTTTGTTTATTTAGGGAAATGGGCTTACCCTTTCTTTTTAAAGTAAGATTATCCCATTTTATAAACTTTTCTTGAACATAATTTATAACTACAACCGAATAGTTTCAAGTACAGAAATATGGAACTGATTTTGGAATGGAAAAGAAAGGAGCAAGCGATGAAGGAAGGACTTTCAGAAACTCCCCATAAATTTAGATTGGTCCCCAACCTGCTGGCTCTTCAGAGGTTTCTTAAGACATGGACTTTTCCTTAGCATGAGGATGAATAGAATAGAATAGAATAGAATAGAATAGAATAGAATAGAATAGAATAGAATAGAATAGAATAGAATAGAATAGAATAGAATAGAATAGAATTCTTTACTGGCCAAGTGTGATTGGAATTTGTCTTTGGTGCATATACTCTCAGTGTACATAAAAGAAAATATGCATTTGTTGAGAATCATGAGGTACAACACTTAATGATTGTCATAGGGTTCAAATAAGCAATCAGGAAACATCAATATTAATATAAATCATAAGGATACAAGCAACAAGTTACAGTCATACAGTCCTCTACAGTGGGAGGAGATGGGTGATAGGAACAATGAGAAAAACTAATAGTAATAGTAATGCAGCCTTAGTGAATAGTTTGACAGTGGTGAGGGAATTATTTGTTTAGCAGAGTGATGGCGTTCGGGAAAAAACTGTTCTTGTGTCTAGTTGTCTTAGTGTGCAGTGCTCTATAGCGACATTTTGAGGGTAGGAGTTCTTTGGTTTGAACTGCCTCCTTGGATGTTGTTAATGTTGTATATATAAA
The DNA here is from genome assembly GCA_023053685.1 of Diadophis punctatus similis. NCBI lineage: Eukaryota > Metazoa > Chordata > Lepidosauria > Squamata > Dipsadidae > Diadophis > Diadophis punctatus. The sequence continues at coordinate 60,526,596 of JALIGW010000001.1, forward strand.
GTTATGGTACTGCTTTTAAATGTTGCAAGCTGCCTAGTGCCTTTACTGTGAGATGGTTGGCTATATGCATACCAAATAAATAATAATAATTAAGTGAACAATGAACTCTGCTCGCAACAAAATACCTTATTCCACCAGACTTGAAATCTTGGCTTAGACAACTTAGAACTACGTCGCCTTCAATCTGATCTAAATGTAGTTCATAAAATTATCTGCTACAATGTCCTACCTGTCAATGGCTACTTCAGCTTCAACCGCAACTATACACGAGCACACAATAGATACAAACGTGAGGTAAACCGCCCTGAGTCCTTCGGGAGTTGGGCGGCATATAAGAATAACAAAATAAATAAATAAATAAATAAACCACTCCAAACTTGATACCAGAAAATATGACTTCAGCAACAGAGTGGTCAATGCCTGGAATGCACTACCCGACTCTGTGGTTTCTTCTCCAAACCCCCAAAACTTTAACCTTAGACTGTCTACTGTTGACCTCACCCCATTCCCAAGAGGTCTGTAAGGGGCATGCATAAGCGCACCAATGTGCCTACCGTCCCTGTCCTACTGTTCTATTGTCCTCATTTATCTGTACTTACTTTGCTTATGTTTATGTTTATACCTATACCTGCTATCTTGTACATCTTTGACAAACACACAAATAAAATAAATAAATAAATAAAACCTCACCTTGATTCTGCTGGGTTTCAAGATCCTGTATTCTATCCTACGACAATGGAGCACTTCCCTGTTATGCCTGTTTCTTAACCTGACCTATCTTGAAGGGCTGTTGTTTCCATAATGCATATACATTTCATGGCATTGATTTACAGCAGATATTGAAAAATCATGCCAGTATTAAAAGGAAGCCTGAACAGAGATTTCAGCAGGGTCCGTAATAAAGCTTAAAATGAAGAAAAATCCTCAACTTTCTCAATTCACCAGTAACTGAAGCTGGGATAAATGCTTGGTGATAAACTCCAAAATGTAGAAAGTTCAATCCACTTATCCTAACAAGTAATTTCATATATTCCAAAGGCATTCTGTTCCGTTTAATTTCTCTGTAAACCACTGGGGGGAAAACATCTGATTTGAAACTGCATTGCTCTTACATTGATGCTAAAGCCATTTTCCTCCACTTTACAAAGTATTCTTCTCTTCTGGAGTGTTGTTATTATAAAAGGATAAAATGTATGCTGCCTTGAGCTACTTAGATGGAAGTGGAATATTAGTATCATAAACAAATAAGTATTTATTTGCTAGGCAACATCTTGTATGCACAGTATTGTTTGTCCCTGTATTACTTTTCCTTTTGACATAACATTCAAAAATTGTGTTATCTTTGAGACAACTTTCCTGAATGTGCCATGATGCTTACTAACTTGGTGATTTTTTTCACCAAGGATGACAGACAGCAAGAGGGTCCATGGATTATTGCCATTGTACTACAGCTGAAATTAGTTGGTGAATCATAGATTTTCTGTGAAAGGAATCTGTAATGGGTCTATTGTTGTTTACAACTCTATTTGAATATATAGTACCCTGTTTCCCCCAAAATAAGACATCCCCTGATAATAAGCCCAATCGGGCTTTTGAGTCCATGGCAATAAGGTCAAGCGTTATTTCAGGTTTCAAAAAAATATAAGACAGGGTCTTATTTTCGGGGAAACACGGTAGTAATATGGGAGGGGGATATTATTTGTACCTATCCAGCGGTGAAATGCTCCCAGTTCGCTTTTACCTGTCTGTCGGCGGAGAGCCGATCGCGCAGGTAGTGCGACGCTCCACCCACCTGCCGGGACACTGCCATTTGAGTTCTTTTACCCTCTGCGCATGCACAAAGAACTCAAATGGCGGTGTCCCGGCGGGTGGGCGGAGCGCTGCGCTACCTGCGCGATCGGCTCTCCCCCGACAGACAGGTAAAAGCAAACCAGGAGCATTTCACCCCTGTACCTATCCTATCTTCACTTTCCTAGAAAAAAGGTGAATATCTGTTTTACCATTATACATGTCCTTTTTGCTATTTCACTTATCCATTTCATCCCCCAAATGCTGATTTTTTTACATAGCAGCAAGCTTGGTCTTTTAGCATACTCGGTGCTCCGTAAATGACATCCCTGACTGTTTATTATATGAATGAAGACTGAGCCTCATTGCGCCTGCCTGACAAGCTGTTCAGGTCTTCCAACAGCAGGGCACCATCTTCAAAATGTTTGGCCCTTTCCTCTTTGCTTCCTCCCTCCCCCGTGTGTGATATGCATGTGCAAGACTGCATCAACCTGAAGCTGTTTGTGCCATTCAATAGACTCCACAGCAGGATATAAATCCTCACTTTGTGACTACTCTGGGGAGATAAGACAGAGAAAGGTCATCAGCTTCCCATAGGCATCAGGTTTGCTTTTCAGCTGATTTCCTGAGTTGTTGTGAACACTTTCTTGCTAGGATTCGCGTTCGGTTGGTTCCCTCAGGGAAGAGAAAAGGGGAAATACAACCAATGTTCCATGCTGCTCTGAAGGTCAACCCGTTTTATTCAATGGATTATTCAGGAACTTATTCTCAGATCAGCCTACTCAGCGTAGTTGTATGTCAGCAAATACACTGGGATTTCTGCTCCTGGTGTGAAGACAATGTTTCTGCCAGTATGGAAAATGTCTTAAAATAAAAGGAAGGTATATAATTAGCAACAATTCCTGTGGCTCCAGAAAATGATGATGATGATGTTGCTGGCAATGATATCTATTTCGGGGTGTGGGGGGGATATGTTCATCTTTGAGGTTAGAATGTAGCAGCCCTGCTAGTTTAGACCTACATTTTCTCTAGTCACTCCCCACAGTAGCCAATCAGAAGCCATTGCAGAACTCATATGGAAAATGTGAAGTTCTTAAGAACTTCCTAAGAATTTGCAGACTGGCCTCTGATCCAGGAAATTAATTGTTTGCATTTACATCTGTTGTAAGGAATATCCTTCTGGGTTCAGTTCCAAGTGGGGAAAAAGACACTAGATTCATGGAAGTTGCTTGGAAAGAAGGTTTAATGGTGGACAGGAGCCCCTGTACAGAAAAGGTAGATTACATGCTTCCAGGTGTGGGTGAAGAGAAAAAGGGAGGAAGACATGCTGAGTTCCTTGCTTTATACCCTCTCTTGGGCCCCTCCCTAACTGTTTCCTGTTCCTATATAGAAATGTATTCCATTGGCTGTCAGACCCCCAGGGGCATGCTGGGGCAACTTTTGTGGGCTGTCCCAAGTCCTAGGCTTGACTGATGTAATCTTCCCAGGTCCGATGTGGTATAATGAAAAGGCTTTGGGATTCCTATTATGGTTCTTTGTTATGCAGAAGACTCCAGACTAGATGGGAGGAATGTGTGAACTGGGCCCAGTCCTTAATGGATTGGCAAAGGGTGGGGGCAGGGAGCTGCAGGAAGCTGCTTTGTATTTAAACACTGTTTCTCCTTTCCTCATTCAGGGAAACATATTCTTTCCTTTTTCAATATTTTCTAGGATATTTCATTTTTCTAGGAGGGGGTGGGTACTAACTTCCTACATATCAATGGACATTTCCCTTCCACCCCCAGGCCTAGAGTTAACATGTTTGTGGGGCCCTATTGTATTTATTGTTATGGTTGCTTTTATTCTGGGCTTTTCACTTTGTTTTATGTTTTCAAATTATTTAAATTGCTTATTTGGATTCTCTAAGCTACCTGGAGTTTGCTGGAGTGGATGATTGTAATAAATGTTAATAGTAATAAATGAATAGCATTAATAATAATCTTTTCAGAAAGTCAATAACATGATCTAACAACAACAATGCTAATGGAAAGGGGTGTTAATATGAAGCAACAAGGACAGAAAAGGCAGATTATCATAAAGCAGGAGAAGCTTGTTTATGACTGGAAACATGGGTTTTGAGGGACAGAGAGCTGGATTTCAAATAACTTATAAAACACTAAGGCGACTCTAGTCTACAACCTTTATTCATAACTAACTCCTCCTCCCAGATGAGAACCAATAAGGACACACAGATGTGGGCACATGTAAACTACATTACCCAGAGTGCAATATTACTACAACTCCCCTAATGCAATGTCTTAAAGAAACATTTCCTAAATCAAGCTAACTATCTCTGTCTCTGGTGACAGCACAACCTTATTAGTGCTGTTTGTTTCACCTAGTTCAGCAGCTGATAGTATCAGAGGACAATAAATTGCTTTCCCTAGTGATGCCGGACTAATCTGAAGGATGTTGTTTCTGTCCTGTCCTGGTTTGGAGAATGGTTTCCCTCCCCCCTCCTCTTTTTTGATACTAAGATAACAGGGACAAATAGTGCTTTGGGCAAGTATATCATGCTGGGTAGTTAAAGGATAACCTCAGAGTATATTGTAGTTCATCATGTACACTGTTGTGTGCGCAGCTAGGTTCAACTTTCACAGAGTTTTAAAGTGTACCTACTCTATCATTTCTTCAGTGCAGAAATAAGCACTTACATATAGCACTGACTGCTTTTTTAAAAAGTGAATGGTTTGCTCAATTTTTCCTTGCTAACATTTCTATACCTAGAACAATAGAATCATCCCAAGCAAAACTAGAATGGAATCCAAAGTTCTTCATTTTCTGGTTGCCAATATATTATGAAAGCAATTACAGGTAGAGAACTCAACTTACAACCATAATGGAGCCCATCATAATTTCCACTATAAACCATGATGGTTGTAAGTCAAAGCATCCACCAATCTGATTTTTTTCAACCAGGTTTTGCAGCAATCATTAAGCGAATGTGGTAGTTGTAAAGTGGGCCTATTCATTCCTATGGATTTTTTTTTTTTGCCAAAAATCAGCCGAAAAGCTGGAGAGCAGGGTGAACAGAGGTGGGTTCCTACCGGTTCTAACCGATTCTATAGAACCGGTAGTAAACCAGTGGTGACATCACGGAACCACTTCTGTCGGTGCTGGTCCGTGGCCGCCGCCATCTTTTTTTTGCTTTTTTTTTTTGCTATTTTTTGCTGGTTTTTGCTTTTGCACATGTGCAGAAGCTGAGTTTTCAGCACTTTTCGGCCACCATCTTTTTTTGTTTTGCTTCCCCCCCCCTATTTTTTGCTGGTTTTTGCTTCTGCGCATGCACAGAAGCTGAGTTTTGGGCACTGTGCACATGTGCCTGCACAGCGTGGCCATGCGGTGCACAATGCATGCGCAGCCATGCGGCGGGGGAGGAAGCAAACCGGCAGCGAGGTAAGTTAGAACTCACCCCTGCGGGGGAAGCATTGTAAATTGCAGTCACATGAATATGGTACATTGCAACTGCCATAACAGTGAGCAAGGATCCAAAATGTAATAATGCGACACACAGGTATATATGCCACTGTCAGAATTCCAGAACCCTTTGTTGAGTGTGGCATAAGTTTGAATGATCACTGAATGACCAGTTGTTGAGCAAGGACTACCTATACAGCAGAGATGCACAAATTTTCAGATTATCTGAAGCTCTCCAGTCTGTATACATTACAAAATATCATTTTAACACAAGTTCCTGAGTGCTGTACTTCACACTATGCCAATGAATGGGCTGCATTTGTGTGTGCATCTACATAGTGTAATGGATTTATTTCAAAAAAATAAGTGCAATCTGCATATCATGAGAATGATGTTCTCCACACACAAGAGGAACATTCTGCTGTTTCATGGTGAGAGAAAATAACACAACAGAATTAGTAAACACTGACAATGTTCCATTTATTTTTTGTTCTCCTTGTCTAACATGTAATTCCAGTACATCCTTGGGTTTCAGAGAAGCTAAAGATACAAAAATAAATGTTGATACTAGATTGAACTCACAAAAGTTAGCAGCATCTACATATTGACTGATGCTCAGAATGCAATGCAGGATCAAGCTGGTTAATACTTAGGTTAGAGATCATCAGGAGTTGTACACTAGATTAGGAAGTTACGAAAAAATCTTGAATAACACAATGACAAACCACTTCATATTATTGCTAAGACAATTCCATGGACATATCTATTCAATTTACAGGAACTAAGCTTGATTTGAGTCTTTGTCTTTACTACACCCAGATGATGGTGTAAGAGCCCAAAACTAATCAGATTAAATCTGGGATGAAATGGGATGTGATCTAACGTTCTGACCTTCACTGGGTGACTTCTTAAACATAGCTCTTAGCTTGATTTACTTCAAGAACTGTTCTGAGGATAGAAGCCATGGCAAAGAAAAGACTGGATGCTGGCATAAATTCATTAGAGGAAAAAGGCATATGATAATGTAGTAGCTAGTCTTCTTATTGTTATGGATAGAAGTCTTGTTTAAAATGATTGATTTGCTAGAAGCTACCCAATGCATACATAATATGTAGAGGATGTTCTGACATAAAATACAATCCTGACCATTGAAAGTAAAAAAATCACTAACAGAACTAAACATTCAGTCTGCTATACTGCTATACAAATGCAACTACTTCCATTACAGATTCCATGTTATCATAAAAGGGGAACATTATAAGTTGCATCAAAGAGACAGATGAATTTTGTATGTGTTATGAAATGATAGAGCTGGTATTAAGTAGTCAACGACTAGTGACATTATTGTTTTGCAATATAATTGAATTTATCTGTATTTAATTGCAGTGTCTTTGTGAATTTTAAAGAGGAAGCCAGTCATCCAAAAGTGATAAAAAAGAGAAATGCATGGGAAGATATATAAGTAACCACAATGAGTTGCCATATAGAAGAGTTGTATGAGTCCTAAGGAGATGCTATCTATGAAGATCTTTGCTTTTCTGAAAAGTAATGCATCTAAATGCTTTTATTATTAGGTCTATGTAGGACAGCTTGGATTCCCCTCAACAAAATGTCATGCCATGGAATCAAAGTGACTCTCCTCAAGCCAAAAAGTGATGTGATTTACCTCTTCTGGCTATTGCAAATACTAGTCAAGGCAAGCCAGCCAAGTGATGTCGCTTCATCATAATGAAGCACCCTCTTAAAGATCTACACAGCTGGCTTTACTATACAAGCTCTTTGTGCTGATGTGAAGTGGAGATACCAATTGATTTATTTTTCAGCTTTGAGCTTGCTGATAATTATCTACAAAGCCTAGATGTTTTACTGAAACAACTGGTGATTGGTTTGTTCAAGCTGGCAGAAGTCCTGTTTGCTAATATAAGAAATGAAATAGACCAGATTCTGAAAAAAAGGCTTTAGTCAATTGTGCTTGCATTGCAAAATTGATGTAGCATACAAATGAGCAATCATCCAACTGATATTTGAAACCATTCTTTCAAATGCATTACCCATAGATATAATTGTTGTCTTATTTTACTAACATAATTTATTGGTCTTCTCTTCTTCTCTGATTATCCTTTTGTTTATACCCATATAAGACAGAGAACATAATGATAATATTTTCATCGTCAATGAGTAAGAAAAGAAATTACCCATCAAATTATCTCATCCTGAAACTAATAAAAAAAGAATTTCCAGTGTCTAAGATCAGTGATCCCTGTCATGATCTGTATTCATGTTCTGTTATCTTTAAATAATGCCTACCCACACAATTGCTGTAGTGAAGTTTGGATGTAAGAAGCTATCCAATTTGCTTCATTACAAAATCTTCAGCTCAGAAAGTAGCCTAAGCCATTTTATACACAACTTGAGGAAGCACAGAGTTAGGGTTATGTGTTTCTTTTATGTCCTTTATCCAGGGGTCTCCAACTTTGGCAACTTTAAGACTTGTGGACTTCAACTCCCAGAATTCCTCAGCCTGCTTTATACCTCTACTTAAAAAGCCATTCAGACATTCAAAAGAGTTCATGCAGTAGTGTATTAATTTTATAGAAGTCCCTGCTATGGTATGTCCCTGCTATGATTTTCTTTGTTTGTTTTGCTTTCCACACAGATAGGATCAAGACAACAGATTGCAAGTAACTTTCAACATATGCGTTTGCAAGCATACAAGCTCCAAGTCAATAGAGAGAGTGGAACAGGCTGATCTTCTGTGGAAAGGAGGAGGGAAGGATGTCATGCTTCGCCCAAAGGCCTATCTGGAAATTCCCACCACCCCTTTAGGTGACAACAACCACAGTGACAGTGACTGTCTTTCAAGGTGAGTGTCGCAGGTCTTCCCAAGAGTGTTTCCAGGTCTAATATCACATTTCAGTGTGTTTAGTTCTGTTCAGTTAAGATCTTATCACAGAAACAGAACAGATCTCTCCAGATCACATGTGCTTATTCCTCAAGAGCATCTTGAGTCATCGTCATCATAATAATCATCAGTTTATTTATTTATTATTATTATTTATTAGTGAGACTTTTATACCGCCTCATAGTGCAAGCACTCTCTAAGCGGTTTACACCATTAAGCAATGTATATTTATATTGCCCCCAATAATCTGGGTCCTCATTTTACCTACCTCGGAAGGATGGAAGGCTGAGTCAATCTTGAGCCTGTGAGATTTGAACAGCTGAACTGCTGATCACAGTCAGCTAAAGTAGCCTGCAGTACTGCACTCTAACTGCTGCGCCACCTCGGCTCTTCTAGTTCTTCTAGTTATCTACTGCAAATGGTCTTACCATCTCTTTTTTGAACTGAATCCTATAATATTTGCAGTAATATTGCTCTATTGGTAAGAAACATCCATGTCAAATTCCAGATTAGTTGAAGAGTTTTGTGCAAAATAAGAAGATGCTTATAAAAAAAACAATGAAGGCATTTCTGCAAAGATGCCTATATTCTTGAGAGTAAAGTTACCAAAAGACATAAAAATGTTATTTAATTCTCAGGATCCCCCCCCACACTTCTAAACCATAGTTCAGATTTATTTGAAAGATCAATGTAAACACATTTTATATGTGAAATGGGGAAAACCATATTCTTCTTTTGTATATATAAACATTTATCTGGGTTTAAGCAAGACTAAATCAAAAAGCTTACTATTTCTTCCTATTTGAAGCTGATGTTTTATGAAAATAATAGGAATATGATAAAAGGGTTTTGGTCCATTCTTATTTTTCATTAATATTTTAAAAATACATTAAGCTAAATGAATAAAAATTCCTGTTTGGAAATATAAATATATTTTCTGCTTGCATTCAGTCAACCCTGCCCAGAGCCACACTGATGAGTAAAGACATTAACTCCCAGACCTTTTAACATTCAGCATACAATGTTAACTTGTTTTGCCTCTTTGGAAAATGTCAACAAATGTCACTCAACTTCTACTTTGCTTTATTGTATTTTGACATTATTTAATGTACACACAGGAGTGTCAACTCAATTAATGAGGAAAGCAGAACAACAAATAAAACAAGACAAACCTTTTGTCTAAGGAATGCAAAGTTCCAAATTTCAAGCCAGAATATCCATTTGCAGAGAGGGCAGCAGTATGTAGCTTGCTGTGTTCTAGCATATTCTGGTCTTCTTAAGGAAATATATAAGAAGCAGGCATTGTTTACCATAAGAGTCTTCAGGAAGCATCATTAGGAAAGAGTCTGTAAAGAATACTGTAGTTCTCTTTGTGCAGACTTCACAAAGATATCTCCTAAGAGATGCGAAGTCATACTTCGTGCTGTAATGCATGGTACAATGATACTGCTGCTTGCTTACTGCTACAAAGGCAATTTCCAAATGAGTAGTGGTTTAAGGTACCAAAGTAGAAAGTGAGAGACTGGGAGTTCTAGTCTTGCCTTAGGCATGAAGCCAGCTGAGTGAGTTTGAACCAGACATTCTCTATTAGCCCTAGGAAGAACAACATCTTTCAGCTGTGGCTGGGGGGGCTTTTGCACAGGTTCGCCTGGTGTACCAATTGCGACCATACTTGGAGAAGGGGGCTCTGCTCACGGTCACTCATGCCCTTGTCACCTCCCAATTGGACTACTGCAATGCGCTCTACATGGGGCTACCCTTGAAGAGTATTCGGAGACTCCAGCTGGTGCAAAATGCGGCTGCGTGTGCTGTGGTGGGTGTGTCAAGATACACCCACGTAACACCTATACTCCGCCAGCTGCATTGGCTGCCCATTGGTCTCCGGGTACAATTCAAGGTGTTGATCATCATCTTTAAAGCCCTACATGGCTTAGGACCAGGTTACCTCCGGGACCGCATTCTGCCTCATACTTCCCTCCGACCGGTTAGGGCCCACAGAGTGGGTCTCCTCCAGATCCCGTCAGCCAAACAATGCCAGCTGGCAGGCCCTAGGGGGAGGGCCTTCTCTGTGGGGGGCCCCATGCTCTGGAACCAACTTCCCCCAGAGATCCGAATTATCCCCACCCTTCTGGCCTTCCGGAAAGCCATCAAGACATGGCTCTTCTTGCAGGCAGGGGTTTGAGACTAGTTTTTACCCAGTATGTATGTTGTTGAACATTTTTTTTAACTTTTTTAATGTTTTAAAATTGTTTTTAAATAAATGTTTATTGTTTAGTGTTCTTTTAAAATGTTGTATGCTGTCCTGAGTCCTCAGGGAGTAGGGCGGCATAGAAGAGCCTAATAATAAAGAAATAAATAAGAAATAAATAAGAAAGCAATGACAAATCACTTCCCAAAAAATGTTGTCATGAAAATTGCATAAACCAGTTCATGTAGTCACTCCATTTCCGAGTGTCTCGACATGTCCAGAAACATCCTTAAGATCTTCATGTTAACACTCCCTCCATAGAGGATGAAACTACATAAAGCAGAGATTGCATCTATAATTGGACTAGCTCTTTACATGGACATTTAGAAAACCTGAATAAGCCAGGGCTGATTCTAAGGAAAAGAGAATCTTGGCCTAAGTATCCAGATGGAAGCCTTTTCCAGATTTCCACGGACAGACATTTGGGGGGAATGAGGGAAGAGAAGATGATGATAGCAAAAGTATGAATATGAATTATGGTGCTGCTTCCTTCCATTACTTCACCCTAGTTTCTGAATAATAACATTGAAATGGTGTTTTAATGAAATATGAGCTGTAGGACTGATTTCCCAAGCACGCTAGAATGACTAAGAAGATTCTCTGATTCCCATTTCAAAAAGAGTACCCTTGCTGGTATATTTGGATGAATGCCTTAAAGGAAAGCAATTTTAAAATGTAAATGATGTAAGGTGATATTTTTACTTGCTCTCTGACATATATTTAATTTTTTAAGAAGCCATGTTTAAAAAACAATGTTTTAAGACAGTTTTCTGGCTTACTTTTTTTAAACCTTGAAGGTTCGGCTGAATTTTTCATAAGAGTTTAATTTTTTTTAATATTTGAAAGGCTACATTTTTATGACCATATTAAAAAAAATCTATTGGAAGGAAAATGCATTTCTACTTTGAAGGCCATGTATTGTGTATCTCCCACATCCTTTCTTTTGATGTTTTTCAAGAAAAATATGCAACATTTTCAAACAAGTATTTATCTTAACAAAAACCAATATTGCAAGTTATAGATCTTATGTGTTTATATTTGTTTATTTCATTCATAATTGTTATAATTAGCATATTATTATGTTTCTAGACATCCACAGTTGCAACTTATTTGTATTTATTATTGACTAATCTAGTATTTACTTTTTGATATCTACTGTTCAAGTTTGCTAAGCATCCTCTGGCATTCATGGATTATAAAAGTCTTCTCTAAATTTATCTCAAGTTTTAATATCCCAGATGAACAGATTTATTTCCAAATCAATGTGTTATGCTGGGTGGGGTGGGGGACAAAAACTGTAGCATGGTGGAAATCATAACATGAAGGGTCCTTGGTGGTCTCTCTGCTTGGTTGTTTTCTTACAGACATTTCATTACTCAAACTAGGTACCATGTTTTTCAGAGTATAAGATAAACCAGAGCATAAGACACACCTTAGTTTTGGGGGAGGAAAACAAGGGGAAAAAATTCTGTCTCTGCCTCCCAGCAAACAGCAAACAACACAGATGATATACACTGTTTGCTGTGTATTTCTGTGCATGTGTGCCTGACCCATAGAAATAGCAAAAAAATTGGAGAAATGTACATTTTGGCAGTATATTAATGCCAGAAAGTTTTCTTAAATGTAGTCACACTAACTCCTCCCAATTATTTAAATAGATGTATTCCAAACATGACTAAGTCAGGGTTTAACTCAGCTGCCTTATCTTAATACTAAACAGGACACTGTTACATTTCAGATTATTCTTGTACAGATGCTGTTAAAATTGATGTGGCTTTCTTGAAGTATACATTATTCTCTGCTATTTAAAAGAAGATACAATAGCACTGGGCCTCTTCCGATCAAGCATTTATTTTTAAAAGCTTCATTTTGTTAAGTTGTCTAGAACAATAATAAAGCAGTCTTTAAAAAATAAGTCTAATAATTTGAACATTCTATAGACATTTATAGTTATTGACTTACCTCCTTGCATCCAGTTTCAGCAACTGATTAGCACAAAAAAATAAAATTCTGCCTCTGCCTCTCTCTCCCAGCAATTTGCCTCCTTGCAGTTTTAGTTTCACTTTCATTTTAGCACATGGGCCTGCCTGCAAGCCTCAATCAGCAGCTGGTTGGGAGGCCGATAATCAGTTGCTTGTGCTAATCAGGCTCTGCGCTGTTTGCTGCAAGGAGGTAAATTGCTGGGAGGCAGAGGCCAAAGGGTGGGGATGGCTGGGTGGGGCTTCATTCGGTGTACAAGACACACCCAGGTTTTCACCCTCTTTTGGGGGGCAAAAAGGTGTGTCTTATACTCCGAAAAATACAGTAATAGCATCAGTGTTAGTATCAGTATTAGTAGGGAGTGGGGTTTGCTCTCACTTTACTCACTCTCACTCCTTACTAGCGCTAATGATTTTACCTAGTTTGGGTAATAAAATGTCTGCAAGAAAATAATCAAACTCAGAGGGCAACCCTCATTTCAACCCTGAGCTACAAACATTATCCTTTAAAGTGTAACATGATTTTCAAAATAAATACCTGTATTCCCTCTAAATGTAGGAACAAATCAAAACAACAACAACAATATTCTTAACTTGCAGAACCAACATGTCCCTAATCATTTTGCATCGTCTTTGTGCAACTCAACAAAATATACAAATGAGCATTGTTAAAGCATTGCCCAAACAAACAAACAACAAAAGCAGCCTGTGTTGGGTGACTGAGCTCTTCTGCTTAGCCAAAGAAGAGGAAACTCAGCATCAAAAGGACAGTTATTTGTATAAATTATGAGTTTCCCAATACACATATGAAAGTGGATGCATCAGTAATAGCTATAATACATAGAAATATGCACATCTCATCCCGGAAGGAAATTCCAATTAGATAACTTGTACTTGCCTAGTAGATTTCCTTGATGCTAACAGATGATGATCGATGCCAAGGCTCCTACTTTCCTTTCTTACGGTTCTTTAAACTGACCTTGGATTGGATTTCTATCAGAGCATTACCTTTGTAAAGCAAGAAACATGGTCTTCCAGATAAATGAGACTGTGCACATTTTGTGTGTGTAATATTCTATTAATGTGCAGAAGCCCATCAGTAAAATACTACAGAAGAAAAATGCTGATGCATCCTGCATACAAAGATGGTTTTCTTAAGGTTGCTGTGTTAACATTCATTTGTATACCATGAATTTAGGAGGGTGAAGTACAGAGATGTATAGTAGGAACTGAAAGCAGTGGGAACAAGTTACAATGGTAGATTTAATTTTGAAATGAAATGTACAGTAGATAACTAGTAAGTAAGCATACTTTTCTCAGGAGATATAATTGGGTTATAGTAAGTGAAGTTATTATCATCAGTAAACATGACTTATTCAATAACTGAGCTGATCACAAGAGCCCAGAAAGAGAAAAAGCAAGCTCCAACAAAGATCACTAAGCACAAATGTTGAATTACGGAACAGTAGAACGGGCATTTCTTTTCAATAGAAAGACCAAAAACCCAAGACTGCAAGTTAGTCTAAGGTGGAAGAGAGGCTGAGCCCCAAGGAGTTTTGTTGCAAAAAGAGAGAGTCCCAAGGAGTTTTGTTGCAAAAAGATGGGGCAATTGATGGAAGAACAGAACTGCAAATCTTTAGATCAGTAATAGCAATAGCAATAGCACTTAGACTTATATACCGCTTCACTGTGCTTTTACTGCCCTCTCTAAGTGGTTTACAGAGTCAGCATATTGACCCCAACAATCTGGGTCCTCATTTTACCCACCTCCGAAGGATGGAAGGTTGTGTCAACCTTGAGCTGGTGGGATTTGAACTGCCAAACTGCTGGCAATCAACAGTCAGCAGAAGTAACCTGCAGTACTGCACTCTAACCACTGCGCCACCACAGCTCATAGTTGCGTAGAAGTCTATTTTTCATTCAGTCATAAGCTGGCCTGATCCATGATGGTAACCTTTGAGAAAGTGCCAAAATGCTAAAAGGAGATGTGTCTTAATCAGCTACTGGATGTCAATGAGCACCATCATATCAATGAACAACAATACAAATAGATAACTTTCCAGGTTCTTGTTTATATCGTATGCATTTAGTTGATATTTTAATAAATGCACTAAGCTGTTGTCTAGCACCAGTTTCACCTTTCTTTAAGTGGATGTCTCTGAGCTTTACATCATCAAATTACAGCCTTGTGTTTTGTTTGGAAAAATGACCACCTGCCTAGAAAAAAGACTAAAGAAGCTGGAATTAGAGCAGGTTTCAGAGGATGGTAAAGAATCTTTGGAGAATGAGCCTATTGATCTGGTCACACCCATCTTGTTAGTTATTTTGTGAATATGTAAGGCCATTGTGGCAGCTATTTTGTGAATGTGCTTAAAAACACTCTAAAACTTTTCACTATGCCCACTATGGGTTCTAACTTACCTCACCACTGATTCGCTTCCTCCCCCGCCACATGAGCGCCTGCCATGCATAAACCAAGCTTCTGCGCATGCACAGAAGCAAAAAACAGCTTCTGCTCATGCACAGAAGCTAAAAACAAGATGGCGGCGCCTGTGGCACCACCGAGAGAGCCAGTTCATGGGCGTGGCCAGCCGGTGATCGCTCCCGGTTTGGCGAACGGGGGGAAATTTCCACTACCGATTCTATAGAACCGGTCCAAACCAGGAGCAACCCACCTCTGCCCACCTGGCTCCAAATGATTGTCTATGTCATAAGGGCTAGAAGACATAATGGAAAAAGGCATGCATGCTTGTTTTGTCTTCATGTGCTCTATTACAAAGCATAAATGGGGAGTTGCATAGCATTCTTTAAAGTAGAAGATCTGAAAAGATAAAGATTGCAACTCATACATGCTTTGCTTTAAGGATCTTTTTTTAAAAAAAACCCTAAAAGACTCCAGAGGAAATATGTAATTTGGAGGAGACAGAATTGATGTTGACTATTATTTATTTTTCCTGGGATGGGCAAAACCTCCAAAATCTAGATTGGATTTTAAAACAAAACAATCAAATAACTTTATCATGCCCCACCCCTTTTTCCATACCCAATTCTAGCTGCTTCTTTGTCTGCGTGGTCCCATTGCTCTGTTCCACTAAGGAAAGAGGAAGGCGAGAAAGATCAGGAGCAGATTGTAAAGCAGCAAATTGGTTCTATTGATGAGAATGGGACAGAAATGGGACAGAGATCTTTTGTAGCTTCCTCTTGAACTTTGCCCTCCAATTCATCTCATGCCTGTCTTTGACAGAGAATAGATCCCACATCTATTGGGTGAAGGATCATGCTGAAATAAGATTGAACTATTGTCATTTTTCATGCTTTGGAAGCAGTACTGGGTAACCATTTGGTACTACACTGAAAAAAAAGGAGTTCCTTCTTCTACTTTCTTTTGATATAAAAGAAAATGGGGTAAAACCTTAACTTTTATGACATACATTGGCGATTATAATGATAAGGATTTCTCAGGGAGCAGGCATCAGATATCAGGGCACTGAAAAAAAATATACTGGTGTAGGCTTTCACAGCCAGTGTCTGTTGGGTAATGGTAAAAACTGATATTTTACCAGCATATACGGCTGGCATCTTCAGAGGCAGACCATCTTGCCTCTGAAGATGCCAGCCACAGTTGCTGGAGAAAACATCAGGATATCTGTTGTCAAGACCACAGTCCACAAAAGTTTTACCCACTTCAGAAGGATGGAAGGCTGAGTCAACCTTGAGCCCATTGAGATTCAATCTGCCAAATTGCAGGCAGCCAGTCAGCAGAAATATCCTGCAGTACTGCATTCTAACCACTGCATGGCTCTTACTGCATGAATTGTCACAGAAAAGAAAAATAAAACCCACATAGATTTTCTGACATTATTTAAAAAGCAATAGAATAATGTATTTTTTTTTAAAAAAATGAGCATCAAAATAACAAAATTTCCTTCCTGACAAAAAGGAAAGCCTTCAAAACCTTTTGAAAGATGTATTTTTATTTCAGTTAATCTTGATGCATTATATTGAATGTTTTAACTTCATATTGTATATGTACATACAGTACATGAATAAGAATACATATGTATACAGTACATATTCTATGTATGTATGTATGGATGGATGGATGGATGGATGGATGGACGGACGGACGGACGGACGGACGGACGGACGGACAGACAGACAGACAGACAGACAGACAGACAGACAGACAAACAGACATATTTACATATTTACATGACTTGAGCAAAAGTTGAATTTCCTATATTACATCAATTTGGGTACTTATAGTATAGCATTCTGTCCCTTCTCTCTTTGTGTGGGAAGCATTGAATCAAAATTATCTTTACCAGTTTCTATAGGATGGCATAAAAATAATCCACTATCTTTTCCTGCCCCCATATAATGTCTGAAATGGTATAGGGTTGGACTAGAAGATCTCCAAGATCCCTTCCAACTCTGTTATTCTGTTATTCTATAAATCTTGAACTTAGCAGAGAGCACACCTCAGCAGGAATAATTCAGAACGGGAGACGGGAACTGCTGTGTCTTACCTATTTTTCAAAAATCCATTCTCCTTTAGTTTGATGAAAAACTTCTGTTTTAAAACTGATTTAATTAATTAACCTGGATGGATGAATATACAAAGAACAAATACATTAAAAAGAAAACAACAAAAGTTGTTCTTTCTCCACAGATGGTTTCTGCTTGTTTGCATGGGGTCCTAGAGAGAAATTACTTTTTCTTAGCCTGAAGAGACCTCAACTCATAGTAATAATCACTTGATGTTGAAATGGAACAGTTCATGTGTGCTGCTATACCAGTCTTGCTGCGACAATGAGTACTTAGAACAACATTTGTCCTGGTGTGAAGCATGTGGATAATGAACGCACACTGTTTTTCTCCCATTGATGAAGTAACCTCATCTGAATTTGTCATGCTTCATTTTCCTGCTGCCAGAGCACAATTGCTTTTGTCTAAAAAGATGAAAGGTCAAAACCCTTGGTTTCATTACTCTGACGATTGCCTGGCTGAGTTTTTTCTGGAACAAGGAATACTCTTACAAATTTAAAGAGTAGAAATTATATCAACCATACATTATCTCATTTAAAAAGGAGCCCTTCATGTACATTTCCTCCATTTTTTTTTCTATTCATCTTCTGCCTTGAAGCCAATACCTGTAGCAAATAAATATACCTCAGGAAAAAAGATAAATCGAGAAGAAACAAAATATTTCCTTCATTTCCTTTCTTCCTTCAATTGCACCATTGGAGATGTTGGCAAGTTGACGATCAGAATAAATGCACAGAAGTTGGCTTCCTACATTCTTGATGTGCAATTATTTTCTGTTGGCTGCTCTTTTTAAGAAGAATGATTTAGAGATGACCAAACTATCCTGTTTTAAAATATTTTTTCAATCACCTTTATTATTTTTTACAAATAACTCAAGGTGGAAAACAGACCTAATACTCCTCCTATTTTCCCCCACAACACTAACTCTATCAGGTGAAGTGGGTTGAAGAAGAATGTCTGGTCCAAAGTCACCCAGCTGGTTTTTCATGCCTAAAATGGGAATACAACTTACAGTCCCCTGGCTTGTACTCTGGAGACTTCATCACAAAGTAACTTTTATAGAAATAGTGTGCCTCTCTTTTCTTGCTATTTTGAGCTTTTTACGTGTGGAAGAAGGATTTCCTTTCATTTGGTTAACCCTGAGAAAATTTTCACAAATGGGAAATTAAAAGTTGGAGATAGGAAAGAGAAGGAGGTTAGAACTATAAATGAACATTATAGTATAGATTTAATGGTGGGTGTATGTGTGAGTGTGAGAGAATCTGTTGCTCTCCTAGTGAGATAGAGTTTTGTTGAGGCAAAATTCCAAATGTCTTAAAGGTAAAGATGGGTGTTAGAAATCATTCTAAAGAGGAAGAACAAATCAATTTTAAAAAGAGAGTAAAACTGGTGTTACAGCTTTATAAGTGGGCACATCAAATGCATACATGCAATGCAGGGGTGGGTTCTAATTTTTTTCTACCAGTTCTGTGGGTGTGGCTAATTTTGTGGGTGTGGTTTGGTGGTCATGTGACTGAGTAGGCATGGCCAACTTGACATCACTCACGCCCACGCCCTCAGTCACATGCCCCCCACCTAGCCACGCACACAGAACCGGCGAAAATTTATGTTTTGCCAGCTGGGAGGCTGGCAAAGAAGCCTCGCTTTCCCCGCCGTGGCTGCTTATAACTCAGTGCCAGCAGGAACAGTATGCTGCGGCTGCAACAGCGGGGAAGGCCCGTCAGAGGCAAGAAGGGTCGCTCCTCCTGTGGCTGTTGCAGCAGCTGCCCAGGTGAGCTGCTCCCTGCCTCAGGCCCATGCCCACCCCACCTAGTCATGGCAAAAATTGCTGTTTTGCCAGTTGGGAGACTGGTAAAGAAGCCTCCCTTTCCCTGCCACCACGGCGGCTTTTACCTCAGCGCCGAATGGTCCATGCCCCCACACACACCGCTTGATCTGGCAGCACCCTGGCAGTAGCAGCTGAGCGAGGGAAGGAGAGGGACTGGAGAATGAAGCGGGCACGGTGGCAGCCAAAGCCACCGCTTATTCCAACAGCCGAGGATGGAAGAGGCACCTCTTCTGTCCTTGACTGTTGCAAAGAAGCAGCAGCTCTGGGTGTGCCACATCTGCTTCGTTCTGTTTGGGAGCCTCTTTGCACCTTGTTTGCAACCCACTCCAAAGGGAGCTCAGATTGTGGTGGCGTTCCGGCTTTCACTGCCTTGTGGGATCTGAGGTCGATCCGGTGACACAGGTGCATTTTGTGGCACCTAATCCTCCGGCAAGCCTGGCCACATGATAGCCAGAGAGTGAGGGAGGGCGGCCAGATCCTCCTGGGCAGCTGCTCCCCACTGACCTTCCCAGAGGGGCTCGCTTCACCCGCAGATTCTTCACCCACCAAGAGCCAAGCTGACCATAGCTGGACTGATGACCCCAGGAACAGGCAAATAAAATGGCAGGCAGGGGGGGCTGGCATCGGGCCTGGCGGTGACCGGCTTGGACTGAACCCGGCTTCCCGACTGGCAGAGGGAATGAGGCCGGGAGGAGGTGGTCACATCAACAGCTCGGTCTCCTGCCTTGTTCAAGCAGAGCTCCAGCAGGGCTTGAACCTACATTGCAGGAAGACTCCGCTCTTAAGGTTTGCAAAAAGCTGGTGGGCTGGCTTTTTTGGGGTTTTCTTTTAAAAAAAACTGCCTCTCCAGATGAGCTTGAAAACTTCCGAGGTTGCTTAGGGAGGGAGCAGTCAGGCAGTGTTTCCCCCTCCTCCCTACTGAAAACTCAGCTTCTACACATGCACAGAAGCAAAAACAAGCAAAAACAGCAAAAAAAAGTTGAAAACAAGATGGCGGCGCATGCGCAGTGCTGGAAACTCGGCTTCTGCACATGCGCAGAAGAAAAAAAACCCAGAAAAAATCAAAATAAAAATAAAAAAAGATGGTGGCGTCCACGGACTGGCATCAACAGAACCGGCTCCGTGACATCATTGTGACATCACCAGCGGCTTGCGGTTCGGGCGAACCGGTCCGAACCAGGAGGAACCCACCTCTGATGCAATGTCTGTTTGCTGCAAGGAGAAGCTTCCCTGTTACTTACTCCTGATGAACCTGCCGAACATCAATTATATGCAAGAATATAAGCTACAGTTATGTACCATCTTAGCCCAGAATAGAATTTAAAGGGAAGTGTTATATGTAAAAGAATAACTGAGAGAATAAAAGGATGTATTATATATTATCTTAAACATCTGTATCTTTTAGCGTAGTTTGACATGTTTTACATAGGCCAGGGTCCCATTTCTATTTTTAATGGAAGGACAGTTTGTGTACCACCATCTGGTCCAGTGGCACCATTGCACTAATGCTTAGATCAGAGGTCTTCAAACTTGGCAACTTTAAGACTTGTGGATATTCTGGGAGTCGAAGTCCACAAGTCTTAAAGTTGCCAAGTTTGGGGACCCCTGGCTTAGATGGGGTCATAATGACAGAGTCATGAGGACGACCTGCTGGTGGGCAATGATTAGTGCATCTACTGGTAGTTGGTCCCACCTTTGTCAATGCTAGCACATTTTTTGTTTTTAATGTTTATGGTTTTAATAATTCTTATACAGTGTTTAATGTTGCTTTATTATTGATATTGCTTTAATTCTTGATTGGGAGTAGGCCAAGATTTTGGCATTAGATGGACAGCCATATAAATGTTTTAAATTAATAAATAGTAATGGCCTCTGTAAACCCATTGCAGAAGCTGATTTTGAAAGTAAGATCATAAAAATCACAACTGGTGAAAGAAATAGAACAATTTAATGTGTGAATTGGAATGGACCAACTCACTGGTGCAACATTCTGCTGATGCAGGAATCATTTTTGACATATGGATAGCAACTCCCTGTTTCGATTGCCTGGCTTTTTAAGAAGAGTGATTTAGGGATGACTGTCCATTTTTAAAATATTCTTTTAATCACCTGTATTATTTTTTTATAAATAAGGTGGAAAATATACCTAATACCTAAACGAGAAATGCCTGGAAACTCTATCATTCTTCTAAGTAAAATTCTTAGTGTCTTATTTAATGCCACATCTATCTTGCAGGTCCAAGAGCTTCTGGTTGGCATGTACCACACCCCTTTCCTATTACTACTTAAAGAGCAATCGTGGTGCAAAGAGAGAGGCAAGCAGGCAGATGAGATACAAAGTAGAGAAGTTTAAAAAGTTAGTGGTAGATTGGGAGAAGGAATATGACATAATTGAGAGGGACATAGTCCAGTTTAGATCAGTACTAGGTTTCAAATGACCCAGGCTAGGGCTAGTTTAAAGGAAATACATGGCTTTTTCCAAGCCATATCAAAGAAGCTTTTCCCATAATTAATTATTACACTTTTTCTTAGCTGAGTTAAGACAAACCCCAAGGACTGTCTATGAATCCCCAGTATGGGTAGTCCTTCACTTATGATTATTCATTTAATGACAGTCTGAAGTTATGACAGTACAGAAAATGTATCATATATGACTGTTCCTTGCACTTACAACTGTAGCAATACTCCTGTGGTCATGTGATCAAAATTTAGGCATTTTGCCACCAACATGTATTTATGATGGTTGCACCATCCAGGGCAGTGGTGGGTTCCTACCGGTGCGGTCCACTCTACAGTACCAGTAGCGGCCAGCAGATGGCGCTATTTGCGTGCGACAGCTCCGGTGCCTGTAATGTGGCGCCATCTTTTTTGGGAATTTTTGGGCTGATTATGCTTCCTGTGCATGCGTGGAAGCAAAATCTTGTGAGGGGATGTGCGTGAGATTTTGGTGATTTTTTTCTTCTGCGCATGCACGGAAGCAAAAAAAGCTGCGAAATTGCATGCGCATGCACGTCCCCTTGCGAGATTTTGCTTCTGCGCATGCGCAGAAAGTAAAATCGCACAAGGGCGCGCGCGCGTGTGCCAAAACATAGCAATGTGCACGCAGCGCACTGGTATCGCGAAGAAGAAGCAACCCGCCCCTGATCCAGGGGCCACATGATTGCCATTTGTGACCTTCTCAAGGGGCTTCTGATGAGAAAAATCAATTGGAGAATCTGGAGTCATTTAATGACCATGTCAAAAAGTTCATAAAATTGGGTGCGACTCACTTAACGATCCCATTAATCAATGATAGAAATTCTAGTCTCTATTGGGATCATAAGTCAAGGACTACTTGCACTTCATGAAACTGTACTTTTACATGCTGAAACAACAAAATTGTTTATTTAACACATTGTGAGAAATATATTAGAAGTCAGCAATTTTGGGGTCTGGCCAAGATCAATGAAGAAAATTGCTGTAACCAATAAAGGTCTCATAAGTCCTAATTTTGAGAAAAATAATTAAACTGCACATCACCTCGACGGACATGTACTTGAATGAAACAAGCAAGCAACAGAGTACTGGATACAGACAGTCCAAGGACCAGACACAGAAAGCACAGTGAAGCCCCAAGGATGGGATATGGGAAAAAAAGTAAAAATAAAGTCATAGGAGGAATATATTGAATTGAGTAGCTGCTTGTTTAAAGAAAAGTCAAAGAAGTTGGGGGAAGAGATAACTGGAAGAATGGAGAGATGCATTGGCCTATGCTAGTAGAAATGCATTATGTGTGAATGGGGAAACAATAAAGCATGGAAAACAACCATATTAGGAATGCAGTGAGCAAATTCTGAGGTAATGGAGCCTGTTGTTTGTAATATCAATTTAAATGTCATCTATAGCCATGAGCTCCTTTTAGCTGGTATTGCCGCCATTCTGGGAGTAGTTCGAAAGCAGGAACTGTAAAGTGAGTTCCAATTTATTCTTTAAGGTTATAAGATTTGTTGATACTCCTTATTCTCTGCCCTCTTTAAATATAAGAAACTCAGCTTATCACCTGCTATCCTAATCCTCCCTTTCTTCACTTCAAACTTCCAAGGAACACTACTGTTTGGAGAGTATTTAGAATTACCGTATTTTTCAGAGTATAAGACGCACCGAAGTATAAGACGCACCTTAGTTTTGGGGGAGGAAAACAAGGAAAAAAGGCCTCTGCCTCCAAACAATTTGCCAAACAGCAAACAGCACAGATGATATACACTGTTTGCTGTGTATTTCTGTGCATGTGTGCCTGACCCATAGAAATAGCAAAGAATTGGAGAAATGTACATTATGCCAGAAAGTTTTCTTAAATGTAGGCACACTAACTCTTCCCAATTATTTAAATAGATCTACTCCAAGGTAACTAAACTCTAATACTAAACAGGACACTGTTACATTTCATACTATACTTGCACAGAGCTGTTAAAATTAATTAAAATTTCTGGAAGTATACATTATTCTCTATTATTTAAAAGAAGATACAATAGCACTGGGCCTCTTCAGAGCAAGCATTTATTTTAAAAAGCTTCTTTATTTTGTTAAGTTGTCTAGATTTACAGGAATCTCCAACCTTGGCAACTTTAAGACTTGTGGACTTCAACTCCCAGAATTCCACAGCTAGCAAAGCTAACAAAGTTGGCTGTTGAATTCTGGGAGTTGAAGTCCACATGACTTCAACTTCATAAAATTGCCAAGGTTGAGACCCCTGGCTCTAGAACAATAATAAAGCAGTCTTTAAAAAATAAGTCTTATAATTTGAACATTCAACAGACATTTATAGTTATTCACCTACCCCCTTCCATCCAGTTCAGCAAAAAATAAAAATCTGCATGTCTCTCCCAGTTATTTGCCTCTTTGCAGTTAGTTTCACTTTCATTTTCCCACGTGGCAAACCTAATCAGCTGTAGGTCGGGAACCTGCTACTGACTTGCTTGGCTTTACAGGCTCTTCCCTCTTTGCTGCAAATAGGTAAATTGCTGGGAGGCAGAGGCCAAACGGTGGGGGTTTGCATTTGGTGTATAAGATGCACCCAAGTTTTCACCCTCTTTTGGGGGGTAAAAAGGTGTGTCTTATACTCCAAAAAGTATGGTATGCAAGGATGATGGGATAGCTACAAAGAAATCTTACTGGTGATGGTTTGAGCCCAGCTCCCAATTCTTCTTCAGGTCAGATTAATAGCCTATTTATTCTCTACCCCACCATGTCTAAGGATACATAGCAATTTACTCTTTCTTCTGCCTTTTGAAAGAGAAATGTTTCCATCAAATCTCTTTGAACTGCCAGAATGTTCATCTTTTAAAAATCATGTTCATTGCCTTTGTTTCCTCTCCTTAGTATGACTTGTGGAACACCTTGGCACTGTGTGGAACTTTTGTGGGGTAGTTTGATTCAGTGACCAAAGCAATGCGTCCCTTCAAAGCAACAGGTTGAAGCCTTCTCATGATCTGCTCTGGAATTAAGGTGGACAAGAATGCTTTGGATCTATCAGCTCCTTAAAATAGTTATAAGTTTTCCTGGGCTTGCATAGTAACTATCTGGGCCCAATAAAATGTTTGCCTTAGGTCAGGAGATCTTACAAAATGTAGCAACAATGCAACCATGATAAATATAAGTAACAGTAAAAAAAAAAATTGATGCTCTGTTACAGGGGTGGGTTGCTCGCTTACCTTGCTGCCGGAGCCATGCATGCGCATCTCCACGGGGGGTGCTCGCTCGCTACACACATGCCCCCCCTTTGCACGATTTTGCTTATGCGCATGCACGGAAGCAAAATCGCACTGAAATCTCAATAGGGGACACGTGCGCGCGTGAGATTTCAGCACGATTTTGCTTCCACACATGCGCGGAGGCAAAATCTCACCAAAATCTCACGCGCGCGTGAGTGCCCTCGTGAGATTTTGGCGCGATTTTGCTTCCAAACATGCGCAGAAGCAAAATCACCCAAAAATCACAGAAAAAAATGGCGGCGTGCCGGTTGGACCGGCAGAGAGGGCTCCGGAGCGGTTGCGAAATCCGCCGCTCCCTATCGGAGCTGCGTACCGGGGAGCTCCGGTAGGAACCCACCTCTGCTCTGTTACCATCTCCTTTATATCACTTTTACCCCCAATACAGTTTTTCTTGAAGCCATGCATCTAGAGAAAAGAAGGCCAAGGGTGACATGATAGATTCCAGTATTTGAGGGGCTGCCCCAAAGAAGAGGGAGGTCAACTTTTTTCCAAAACACTAGAAGGCAAGACAAGAATCAATGGATGGAAACTAATCAAGGAGAGAAGCAACTTGGAATTAAGGAGAAACTTCCTAACAGTGAGAAAAATTAACTAGTGGAACAGCTTGCCTTCAGAAATTGTAGGTGCTTCATCGTTGGAGATTTTTAAGAAAAGACTGGACAGTCACTTATATGAAATGGTATAAGGTCTCCTGCTTGAGCAGGGGGTTGGACTAGAAGACCTCCTAGGTCCCTTCCAGCTCTATTCTGATTCTGAAACTGTACAAGTGCAGCCTCCTTTGAAGACTTACTGACAGATACAACAAAAGTGTCAACATCATATCAAAAAGCATCTTGGTCTGCTTCAGATCTGAATAGTGTACACTTTACTCTTGATGCTTAAAGGAACTTCTGCACATGTGCTGCTAACCAAATCAAGTCAGACCATTTCAGTGTTTCATTCTGAGGTGCAGTACAGGGGTGGGTTCTATGTACCTTCCCTACTGGTTCGCATCACTTCGCTCGTGCGTGAAGGGTTCTTTGCCAGCCACTTTCAAGGAGCGGCGACTGGAGGACCGGTTCGGGGGCATGGCCAGCTGGCCATCGCTGCTGGTTCGGCGAGCGGAGGCAAATTTCTGCCACCGGTTCGGGCAAACCAGTCCGAACCAGCAGCAACCCACCACTGGTGCAGTACTGTAACTCACTTTCTCAGATTGAAGAAACGTCTCAAATCTCTTTGCTGAAACAGCACTGATCACACTTTGTACAGGCTTATTATTTCTGTTTTATTTTTGCTGCATTTCTGACTGTTAAGTGTTAATTGTAGACCACAGAAACAGCCAGATCTGTTCTCACTTTTTCTCCTAACTGAAGGCAACTGAAGCAGCAATCAGCACACTTTCCTTTGCAAAAAAAAAAAATCACTTAAAGAGGAAAAAAAAAGTCAACCAAAGTTGAGGAAGAGGATCAATACACACAGGAACATGTGCGTCCACTTCAGATTTAGTTCTATTTTAAGAATTCACCATCCTGATTTCTACTATTTCTTCTTTTTAGTTAACTTAAGCAAGTCATTTCCCAACCCCAAGATAAAGCAGATGGCAGCAATTGCACCTTCCCCCCTCCCCCCCGCCCTGAATGAACTTACAAGTTCAGGAAAAAAAATAGCAATCACAAATCAAGCCAAAAAGCCAGAAAAATAAAGATCCAAGCTGATCTCTTTCTCTGGCATAGTTGGGAAGCAGAAGGCCATACAATTATTTAGCTGTATTAGAGCAAACTCATAATAACAGCCCACCCTGGGAGATGTTGCATTTTGAGCAGCAGGGAATCTGGACCAGAATTAGAAGCAGCGGCACCAGGAAGAGGAAAACAGAATTAACTCAATGAAAAGTCTCATGTTGCACAGTAGGAAAGGCTTCCATGGGGGTCACGGATTGATCCCTTTGCCCCTTTTGTTGTAATAGAGAAGGAAGATTGGAGCTGCAAATTTCAGAGGAGTTTGCTGAGGAAGCACAATTGTAGCCAACTCAAAAGAGCTGACTAATCCTCCATGCACATTTACAAACTTGTAAAATTGATTCATTGTCAGCATATAATATGGGGATGGCTAAAATTAACTGACCTTAGAGTAGATGCTACAAAATCAGTTTCCCAGTGCAAAGCTTCAGGAGCTTCTAATGTTCTTACAGATTTCCTCTGAGGTTAGTACTTTCCCATTCAGTTTTCCAGAAGACAAACCTTGCTTGTCAATCCCTCCATGGGTTTCCCATTGTACATTCTCTTGAACTGAATAACAGCTCCTCCGGAGGGAAGATGAGCTTAGGTCCATGGAAATCTAAACATATTAGAATAAATTGATATACTGAGCATCCCAGACATTTATCAGGAATAGAAAATGCCAACATCAAATACATTTAGACAACAAGCCAAAATTTAATATAGATATTTATTTTATTAACCAAATGGATATAGCTGCCTATCTCACAAAAAGCGGAACATAGATTTTTTTCCTATTTTTATTTATTTATTTATTTATTTATTTATTTATTTATTTATTTATTTATTTATTTATTTATTTATTTATTTATTTATTTATTTATTTATTTATTTATTTATTTATTTATTATTTGTATTTGTATTTATATGCCGCTCAATCTCGCAGGGACTCTGAGTGGCTATTCTGGATTCTCCATCTCTGGAAATTTTTAAAGAAGACATTGGACACAAAGAGTGTGTCAAATTTTTTCAGCTTTCAGTTTCCAAACATTAGGGTTGCTCAAACATTGTGACATGCCTTGGGAATTGTAAAGATATTTCGGATAGTTTAGATGTGCTTGGTAAGTAACTACATAAATATCATAACTTTTTAACATTTTGTTCCTTTCATTAGCCACCATTTCTCCAAAATGGGTTAATTTCCTGTGCATTCTGTTGATGAACCTTGTCCTTTCCAACTGCACAACTCTATGATTCTGTGATTTCATTTATGTACAGCTGTTTCCCAAATGACAACATGACTTCCCAAAAACTTTATATTGTAGGTTAAGGGGCTTGGAAAGTTCTAGAACAGAAAAGGCAAACAGAGAGCACTTTTGTATATTGCTGTATATTGGATGGAACCCATATGATCCAAATGACCCTACCAACCAGAAAAGAGTAGTGTACATCATACTGTATGATGATTCAAAGATTCTAGTAGCTGAACATGCAATCTCCAAAAGTAACTAGGAAAAGAAGTATGTGAATCCAGTGTCCTTAAATGTCCTGACCATGTATTGAACAAGGTAGCTATTCCCTCATGTACAGATCTTTAAACTGTTAGAGACCACTACCTTGGAAGTTGCAATTGTCTGGAATCCTTGTCCAGAGAGGAATTACAAACAGCCAATGTCTGTAGAGATTCTCAATTGTCCAGGTCATGGTTGTCCCAAAGGTGCTTTATTCCTTGAAAACTTTTCATTTCTCATCAAAGAAGCTTCTTCAGTTCTCACTAGATTTATATTCTTAGACAGAATAGAAGGATTTATATTCTTTGCAGTCATCTTGCTGTTGCTGTCATCTGGTCAAGCTAACAGCCAACTTTCAGGTAACAACCAGATCAGAGGTGGGATTCAGCAGGTTCTGACCAACGGTGGGTTGCTCCCGGTTCGGACCAATTCTTAGAACCGGTAGCAGCGGTGGCGGGAGGCTCCACCCACCCGCCTGGGATGCTTCTGCACATGCGCAGAAGCATCACGAGCACGAGCGCACACGCGAACTGTTGGCGATCAAATTTAGAACCCACCACCGGTTCTGACCAGTTCTGGAGAACCGGTAGTAGAAATTTTGAGTAGTTCAGAGAACCGGTAAATACCACCTCTGATTGGCCCCACCCCCATCTATTCTCTGCCTCCTGAGTCCCAGCTGATTGGGAGGAAATGGGGATTTTGCAGTATCCTTCCCCTGGAATGGGGAGGGAATGGAGATGTTATAGTATCCTTCCCCTGGAGTTGGGTGGGAATGGAGATTTTACAGTATCCTTCCCCTGCCATGCCCACCAAGCCACACCCACCAAGCCACACCACGCCCACCAAGCCACGTCCACAGAACCGGTAGTAAACATTTTGATTCCCACCACTGAACCAGATGCCTGCAAACAGTATAAATCCTTCCATTCTCCACCATTCAGACAGAACTGAAGAAGCTTCTTTGATGAGATGTGAAACATTTTCAAGAAAACACCCCCTCCCCAAGAAAGTCCAGTTGCGTTTTGAAAAGCACCTTTGACACAAGCATCCAGTGTACTCATTCATTCCACTGCAGTTATCTGCTCCACTTTTAGTGGAGTCATCTTCAGTTTGTCATTTTACCACCCCCAGAAGTACAGATATATCAGAAATAATAGAAAAGTTGTACGTATGTTTCATTAATTTTGCGGATATTGCAAAACTATCACACTTTATACATATACACATACACAGTACTTTCTTTTCATATTTTTATGTCTTTTCACTATTCTCATAATACAGTTGTCTTTGTCACGGTGATATTCTGTCACCCTGACAAAGAGTGCTTTCTCAATATAGCTTCCAGAAAGATGGCATTTAAAATATATACTTAAAGGAAAGGAAAAGCAGACAATGGAAGAGAACAAAGTATATCAGAATGTTGGATCCTATAAAATGAAACCTAAATACTTGAGTCAGATACTACTTTTCTGCAGAGGGAGAACTTCATCTACTTTTTAAAGGGAGAACTTATTCTTTTCACTTCTAGAAAACTGGAAATCTATCAAAATTAGTCAGCATCTAGCATTGCACTGAACTGTTTTATTATTAATAATAATAATAATCACCATAGAGCATTGGCAAAATCACCATCAGTCAATTGTAAAAGTTTGATATAGAAAAGCCTATATCCTGCAACAGTACCTTTTAACACCATCAGACGACAACACATGCCTACTAAAAGACCTGGTGGGTGGATAAAAATGCCAAATCCACCAAAAATGCTAAATATTGGGCTGGCTGCATGACCAATCATAAAAAAACAAAAGCAAAGAGAGAGGCATGGCATATTGTCTTACATTGATTAATTTTGTTTGCCTTATTTTGAATTAGCAAACATGACCTAAATTTGCTAAAGACTCCAGAGTTTTACCTAATTACTCCCAAGTTGTTTACATTGAGAAGTACTGTATTTTTCTGACTATAAGACGGACCGGTGTATAAGACGCATCAAGATTGTGAAGAGGTAAGTAAGAAAAAAACATTTTTGTCCTCCCCTGCCCCTAGGACCACTCTGCAGGCCTCCCAAACCCTCTGCACACCCCATTTTTGAAAAAATGGCCCTGTTTTTCACCCGTTTTTGCGAAAAATGGAGCATGCAGAGGGTTTGGGAGGCCTGCAGAGTGCTCCTGGGGGCTGGGGGAAGGCAAAAATGCCCCCATTTTTGAGAAAAATTGCCTTTTTTTGCAAAAATGGGGGCATTTTTGCCTTCCCCCAGCCCCCAGGAGCACCCTGCAGGCCTCACAAACCCTCTACGCATCCCATTTTTGCAAAAAACGGGCCCATTTTTCACAAAAATTGAATGCGGGGACGGGGCTTCAGCAGGCCAAAAATGGCTGTATTCAGTGTATAAGACGCACCAATATTTCCACCCTCTTTTAGGGGGGGGGAAAGGTGTGTCTTATACTCCGAAAAATATGGTATTTATATTATATAAATAAGGAGGAGGAGGAGGAGGAGGAGGAGGAGGAAGAGGCAGCAGCAGCAGCCGCCAATTCTTCTGGCCTGAGAACTAATGGATTTATCTCTCAGGATCTATAAGGCTTGTAAAATTTCTACTCTTCACTGAAAAACAATTTATTTGTAATGATTCATCATATTTTAGGCATTGGCTTCAAGTAACATAGCTGAGCACTGCTTCATTTTGCATCTTGCAGCTGGGCATATCTTTACAATATCTCAAACAGGGGTGGGTTCCTACCGGTGCAGTCCAGTGCGCAGCTCCGGTAGGGACCCGCCGATTACACAATTTTCATGTGACTGCTCTGGTGCTGTCTTCACCGGACAGTCGCGCGCATCGCCATCTGTTTTTAAGAATTTTTTGGCTTTTTTGCTTCTGTGCATGTGCAGAAGCAAAATCTCACCAAAATTGCACAAGGGTGGCGTGCGCGTAGTGCGCACACGCACGCACAAAACGTGGAGATGCGCGTGCAGCGCACCGGTATCGGTAAGTAAGCAACCCGCCCCTGATCTCAAACCAAATTCACAACAGCATACTACAGTTATATGAGATTGTGCTTCTAAATTTGGTTGGCAATGCACATTTTCATCCAATCAAAGCATTAAATTATTTTGATTATAGCAAGGACTATTAAAATTGTCTTGTGTTTTAAAGTACTACATAAACTGAAGCCTCATTCACAAGAAACTGTTTTCCAATCCAAATATTTATGTTGCAAAGTCATTTTTAATTTGTGGTTAAACTTTGCACAAACTGAGAACTATTTTTTGCTAGACAGTGAAGTTTAAAAACCAAGAATTTGTTATGCAGAGGTATAAACATATAACATAAAACTGAATCAGGCATATAGTGTTACGTTTGTACTTTTTACAGCAGAATTCACCAGTGTAAGATTATAAGTACTAATTAACTATTCCAGTTTAATTAGATATTTTCAGAGGTGGTATTCAGCAGGTTCTGACCAGTTCTGGAGAACTGACAGTGGAAATTTTGAGTAGTTCGGAGAACTGGTAAATACCACCTCTGACTGGCCCCGCCCCCATCTATTCTCTGCCTCCCGAGTCCCAGCTGATCGGGAGGAAATGGGGATTTTGCAGTAACCTTCCCCTGGAGTGGGGTGGGAATGGAAATTTTACAGTATCCTTCCCCTGGGGTGGGGTGAGAATGGAGATTTTACAGTATCTTCCCTGCCACACCCACCAAGCCACGCCCACCAAGCAACACCATGCCCACAGAACCAGTAGTAAAAAAAATTGAATCCCACTACTGGATATTTTGTATTCTTTCTTGGAAACTCACATTGAATTAGCAATAAATTGATTATGTGCCATCAAATTGGTGACAACTTTTAGCAATCAATATATAAGCTTTCTTCTGGATGATCTGTACCCAAACTGGGTTCACATTTCTGCTACTAATTGAGTCTATCCACCTTGTTATTTGTTGCCTTCTTCTTTTCTTCCACCTTTTCCAGCGTTATAATCTTCTCGGGAAAGCTAGGTCTTTGTACAGTAGGTCCAAAATATGGTAATCATTTGTGCCTCAAGTAGGAATTCTGGACTGATTATTTCCATGATCCATTTATTTCTTTTCTTAGCTATCCATGGTATTCCCAGGAATCTTCAGTGCCACTAAAATCCAAAAGAGTCAATTCTGTTTTAATCCTGTTTCTTTGAAGTCCAAATTTAGCTTTCGTACACTGTCACAGGAAATACCATTTCCTACATGATTCTGTTCTACATCACAGTATCTGAATAAGTTTTTGAAAGCCTTCATTGCTATCCAGTAAATACTAGTCTGTGGCATATTTTTTGACTTCTGGTTACTGCTGTTGATGGTTGATCTTATAAGGCAGAAGCCATCCATCCCTTCAATATCATCACTGCCAATATGTTAGCAAAATACTGATAAAAGTATGCCCTGTTCATTTGCAGATAGAATAATGTTATGCCTTTCTGTGTTTTAAAATGTAGGAGGGCCTTTAGAAAAAGGTTCAACAATATTTTCTGGCCATTGGCATCATCACACTATCTTTTGCAATAACTGGAATCTAGAGATAACGTGGGTTTCAACTACAGAAAGCTCTGGGTGAGATCGATTATCAGAATCCTTTCCAGGCAGGTTTCAGGGCTAAGTATGGGATGGGGACTTCATTGGGGATAATCAATGATGGAACATGTAAGTGGATGTATTATTTCTTGTTTTGCAATGTTCAGTACCATCAACCATTAGTACCATGGTATTATTTGAGACACCTATAAGGAGATCCGACAGATGTTCTGACTTGGTGTTTGAAGGCCATGAAGCAATGTTTGAAGCAAACAGAATACAGTTGAATCCTAGCAAGAAGGAATTGTTTTCCTTTTGTTTTTCCAGAAATCTTTGAGTGGTATAGATGTTCCTTATATATCTGTATAGGGAGAATTCCTTCCTTTGAAGGAATCACTGCGTACCTTGGGAGTTCTCCTGAACTCACGGCTCCTGTTAGACTAGGAGGTACTAAAACCAGTAACCCATGCCCTTCTCAATTTGTAGTGTGCTTTATGTTGGACTGGACTCAAGGAGAATCTGCAATTATAGTTGGCACCAAATGCAGCAGCTCATTTGCCAAGCAGCATTATCTAGTTTAATAGGAAACACCTATCTAAAAAAGCTTCAAGTCAGTTTTGTCTAGTGGTTAAGGCATCAGACTAGAAACCAGGAGATTGAGAATTCTATTCTCACCTGAGGTATAGAGCCACTGAGTGATACTGGGTCAGTCATTTCTCTCAGCCCTAGAATGGAGGCAATGTCAAAAAAAGAGCTTGCCAAGAAAAGATCTGTCTTTTCCATACAGTCTCCAAGAATTAAATACGATTGAATGGAAGAAGGAAAAGGAACTTTACTGGCTGCCTGTAAGTTGCCAGTCTAAATTCAAGTTATTGTGATTGTCCTTAAATGGTTTTATGTTCAGATCCATGTCCACTTCCAGATATCATCTTCTTTAAGTAGAACCTGCTTACCCTATACCAGTGATGGCTAATCTTTTTCTTGTTGCATGCCGAAAGCGCGCATGCGCCAGCACCCATAATGCAATGCATGTGCGACACCCCCCATGTGCACCTACCTGCGCATGTCCGTATGACCCCCTGTGCTCCCCCTCCCCCACATATGCATGCACAACACCCACTCCCGCTGCCCCCACCCCCTGTGCATGCGCGTGTGACCCCCCCACCCCATTTTGGGCCTAGCAGGCCTCCCTGAAGCCTCCTGGGGCCAAAAATGGGCCGCAAGGGGGGGTCGCTCCCCACGCTCCCCCCACCCCATGCATGTGCGCACAACACCCACGCATGTGCACACATCTCCCGCATGCGCCTCACCCTGAGCACATTCATGGCAGATACCCAAAAATCAGCTGGCCAGCGGGAGGTGCACACACATTTGCAGTGGAGCTGAGCTGGGTGATGGCTTGCGTGCCCGCAGAGAGGGCTCTGCGTGCCACCTGTGGCACGTGTACCATAGGTTCGCCATCATGGCCTTATACAATCTGGTAAGGAAAGGATGCTCTATGTACCTACCCTAAAAATGATCAGGGATTTGGATCTGAAGAACAAATAACTTTGTAATTAATAGCCCACTTGCTCCAGAACAGCTTGCCAACCCACAACATCTCCCCTGGGTTGTTTCTGTCCCTACTCTTGTTTCACAACAATGGTGAAAATAGTTCTCTACAAGATAGCATTCAGATCTGGCTGATGATAACAACTGTTTTTACTAATAGGTTTTATTAATAGTACTTTAATTGGTTTGATTGTAAGAATATTTTATAGAATGTTACTGTGTTTATTGTAAGCTGTCTAAAATTATGATTATAGTCAACATACAAATGTTTGCAACTGAATAAAAATATTGCAAAACATTGGTGATCTCTCTCTGAAATGTCATCTCATGAGATCATGAGCTCATGAGATGTGATGAGACTTCAGTATTTTTCATAAGAGATCTAACAAAATGCCAATGATCTTCAGCTGTGGTTGACTGCTTTGTGGTGCCTAGAGGCACTGTATTGCCAATACTGTAAAATTTCTTGTGCAGAGAATTATACAGCAGCTTGGGTTTCTCTATAGCACAACTCAGTTACCCTTAATGTAAGATTAAAGAAGCTAAGTAGTAAATACTTAACAATATAAATATAAATGATAAGAGCAAAGATAAATTAGTATCCAACAAACCAGGGAGGTAATAAATACAGCACTTGGTCTATTTGTCTTTAAAGTCTCAGGTCACTCTTTTTCCCAGCTTTCCAATCTTCTAATTGTTACATTTTCCTTTTTTATTTTCATATAAATATTCTTCCTTCCTTCCTTTATCTTTCATATAATGATTTCACAGAATAAATTTTTGTCCCTTTATCATAACTTGGAAGTGCTTTCTAACACCTTCCTATATTCTCATTTCTATTTGAAGCTATTCAGTTGCCATGGAAATGAAACTGCCCATCTCATTGGTTAGGAACAGATGATGGCCACAAAGACAAAAACTGTCTGAATATAATGTCTTCCTGCTAATAATAGTGGCTGAGTCAAAATTATAGTTCATGTAAATAATAATAATAATAATAATAACAACAGTGTTGGAAGGGTAAATAATGCTGTAAATTATCTCAAGTTGCAATTAGACATGAGAGGCCTAGCCAAGAACAGAATTGAGTTCACATTGCGTTAATACCTTACAGATATGTATTGAAATGCTTGCTTTCCTGGAAGAATATACCATATAAATGGCCAAAATATTCAGGATGCATATAGGAGGACAGAGAAAGCAGAATTTCAAAGGCATGTTGGCCAACAGGATATAGATACTGTTGCAGCGGTGAAATATACTTACCTTTCTTATCGGTTCAGAAGTGCACGCTTCGTGCGCATGCTTTTTCACCCCCGCTCTGCTCTAGTGCACTTTTTTACCCTCTGTGCATGCGCAGAATGCTTTGCGCATGTGCAGAGGGTTAAAAAAAGAAAATGGCAGCGTCTGAGTGGGTGGGCGGAGCCTCGTGTTGCCGCTGCTACCGGTTCTCCGAACCACCAACGCCCGCCACTACCAGTACACCCGAACCAGGCTGAACCGGTAGCATTTCACCCCTGTACTGTTGTCTTTAGTATCTAGACATCATTGAAGATTGAATTATATGTAATTAATTTGCTTATATATTCTTGTATTTACCATACAAATTTAGTATTAAAAGGAAAAGTGGATAAGATGAGTTGAACTCTGCTTTGTAATGAATGAATGATAGTTTCTCCTACTTTTAAAAAAAAATGATAATGAGAATATACCAAATTAACTCAGACTTTTTTCTAAGTAACCAAATATTCACTTGTTTGCATCCAAACAACTTGAAAGACTTATTTATGCACTGTCTGTATGTTATATTGCTTTTCACATAGCTGTTAAAGATGAGGAGCCCATCTGAAAACTCAAGATCACCCAATGAAAATGAAGTTAAGGAAAAGCAGGCCCATCAAAGGCCATTCTTTTTCACTCAGCTTATAATGAACCCATGGCTTTTGCTGCCAACAGTTGTAGTAATGATTACCAAATAGAGTTTTTTATTTTTTAAAAAAACTGGATAGATTCATGGAAGATCAGAGTATTCATGACTGCAAATATTGATGGATCTTTGCCATATTGATGGCCCTTTGCCAGATCATAGACCACATTCCTTTAAATACTAACTGCTGTGCAGTAGCAATGGAAGGAACCCTTCAGTCAGGATTATGAGTTTCCCAGCACTGCTTTGTGAAGCTGGATTAAGTGATCTCATACCTGCTAGAGCAAGGGGTTTTTTACTTATACAGTTTAGAGGCAATCCCATGTCCAATGCTTCATGATTCCACCGATCATGGAATTGGAAGAAAAAAAACCTACACCAATATCTGTTTCATCTTCCCATAAGGATCTTGCAAACACCCCATTCTGATCATAAGTAAAAACATTATATGCATTGCGGTGTGTTTATATGTTTTCCTGCATATATAGATGTCAACATTCCCTTGTCCCTGAAACATAGGAAGAACTGGGCGGGATGAGTCAGACTAACCCAATGTAGGTAAGTAGGGGTACTTTTGGAGCTGAGGATGTGGCAAGCAAATCAGTGGTCCTTGATCACTAAAAAAAATTGAAACTAAGCCAAGTGATATTGACAGATTTGCCTATCCCAAGGAAAAGCATGCTGAAATAAGTGGAATGTGACTGGCATATATTTGGTTCTTGCTTGATACCATTCATAGGCACATAGATACATACACACACACACACACACACAAGTTGTTAATATGCAAATTACCTTATAATATTACCAATGTATGCACAGTTCATTTGTAATTTATATGCAAAGCTCAGTGACTGAACACAGAATTTTTAAACAAAGTTCCTTGGAGACATCCCTAAAAATTAAATGCCGCTTCTCAACACCTGTATCTTTATGAGAGCGATTTAAATACAAAAAAAAGGTCTTTGTGATTCTTATTATTATTCATATTAATTCATGCTGCACTATGTGGTAAGAGGTCCAAAGAGGCTATTTTTCACTTGCCACCCAGGAAACTACTTCGAGTTGGTGAAAAAAAAAATGCTACTTTTGCAGTTTGATGGAAGCCTATTAAATACAAATCAGCAAAGTAATAAGATATCACAGGCCTTCTGTAAAACATTTGCTGGTGAGTAGAACAGCTGTGGGAGGAGATGCCAGGATAAATGTTCACCATAAATGGAAGTATTGTGTAATGGAGCAGATGATTCTGCCAAAGGGAAAAAATCTGTCTAGAGCAGGCAAATAAAGTAGATTCTGTAGAGAATTTGGTACTAAACCATCTTCTTTTTCAGGTGTATCATTTCCAGAGAGACTATTGCAACAGGACTGTATGGTAGAAAATTAGGACTAGCAAAAGGCAGTTTTAAAAAGGGGGATCCCAGGTGCCAAAGAATGGAAAGCAAAAGAGGTGGTTGAATTCATGTCTCTTTTAGAAATGGTTTACCTGGCATGAAAAACTAGCTAGATATGCTTAGTTAGACTTTTATACAATTCCTGATAACTGATGGAATACCCTGCATGATACAACACTGATGACATTATTACCCCTGACAGCATGCCAGTTTCTCTACTTTATTCCCCCTGACAGATGTCATCCACAGCATCCCAGTTTCTCTATTCCCCCCTGGCAGATGTCATTCACAGCATGTCACTTTCTTCACTTTCTACCATTTGGGTAGGTACTGACAGCCCTGGCAGCAGCTCCTCCATCTCCCAATATCTTCTTCAGCTTTTTATTACCTTCACCCATGTTAAAGGAAGGTGCACAGCTGGACTTTCAATTCAACTTGGAACCCTTTAGGTTGTCATTAGGCCCATATTTTTCCTTCCATTCAAATGACTTGAAAGATGTACTTTGTTGTAGGCCAAGGTCAATGTGAATCTTGGGGATTCCCAAAGGTGCTTTTTCAAGAGGCATTTAACAGATTAACAGAGTTGGAAGAGACCTTGCAGGTTATCTAGTCCAACACCCTGCTCAAGCAGGAGACCCTACATCTGCCTCTACCTAGGATCAAACTCACAACCTCCTGATTGTGAGGCAAGAGCTCCACCTCTAGGCCACAGCAGCTGGGTATACTTTCTGGTTTCTCTTTGAAGATGTTTTGCTTCTCATCCAAGAAGCTTCTTGGATGACAAGCAAAATGTCTTCAAAGAAAAAACAGAAAGTCCAGTTGACTCTTGAAAAAAGCACCTTTGGGACAACCATGACCTGGATGGCTGAGAATCTCCATAGACATCGTGGGGATTACGAGTAAGGTTGCCCCAGGAAGGACTATTGGAGATGTTTCAGGAGGCATTGCTCATGTTTCTCTTTAGTTCCCACCCCTCTCAGGCAATGTTTCCTGTTCTTGGAGATAGGTGCATTTGTTTTCAATGTATCTCATATAAATGTAGAGAGGTGAAAGGGTTTATTTAATCCCTTTATAGTTTACATATTTGGAAATTGTGGCTTACACTTAGAAGCATAGAGTTGGAACTTTAGTACTTTAGAAGCCATGTAATCCAATCCTTTATGAGCAAGCACTTGTTCCCTCAAAGTGGCAGTGAGGTCTGACAGAGTTCCACATATATTTAATCTCCCACTCAACAAAATCCACTTTAAGTTTTTCTCTGGGATAGAGTGATCAGCATCATGAGCACAAAGAGAGAACAGAAGGCACCATTCTTATTTGTGTAACTTTCATAATACACAGAGGCTCTCTTGCTGTTTCATACATACACCTGGAAAACTTAATTCCTAGGTATTAGAAGTTATAAACATAACTTAAGCTGTCCTTTCTTTGATATTGTTACCTATCTCCCATACCTATGTTCAATTGCTTCTCCTCAATTATGATCTCAACTTGCTCTCAGGAGTGCAGTGAAACATAACAGCATCTCCCCAAATGGTTATTGGGGAAATAGAACACACTAAAAGGAGAAACTACACAAAAACCTTGAAAAAAAATCAAATTTGGGCTAGGCAATAGGGGAAGGAGTAGGTAAAGAAATCTCTGCACATTGCTAATTAATTGTATCAAACTCTTTCTCAAATTGTTTTCTAAAGCCTTTTTTGTCTATTTGTTTATAGTTGCAGCTTCTAGGATAGCACACTAAATTAAAGCTGCAGAATATAATTATACTTAAGATTCCAAAAGCCCACTGTCTGTTACTAATGAATAAATACAACGCTCAAAGCTTTGCTAACTGTAACAGAGATTTGCATAAACAGCATGGTTACAAAGCCACAGGATTCTAGTTTATAAGAGAAGGTAAAGCTAAACATATGCTTGAATTGTCCTTTATTTATTTGCAGGGTTGAAGATAATTAGATTCTTCTTCTTCTTCTTCTTCTTCTTCTTCTTCTTCTTCTTCTTCTTCTTCTTCTTCTTCTTCTTCTTCTTCTTCTTCTTCTTCTTCCTCCTCCTCCTCCTCCTCCTCCTCCTCCTCCTCCTCCTCCTCCTCCTCCATCATTGCACTGCATGAACTAAGATCTAAAGAATTGTGAGCAGAAAAATTCTTACAATACAAACATTTATAGGAGATCATGATATATAAGAAGAAGGGAAGTTGTGTTGCATTGCATTGCTTTGCGGTTGTGAACTGTCTTGTTCTGGAAATGGACATCAGTAGGAATTCTCCAAGTGCAGCAAATCTCAAGGGCTGGTATAATCAATTAATACTAGGAGCTTTGAATTAAAATGCAACAAAAGCAAAAGGTTACTATTTCAATATTTTGCTAAGAGATGATTTTTCCCAAAAAAAAATCATTTGCGAAAGTCTAGCTTGTTCTGAGATAGTCTATTTCTAGATTTATACTTGTGCTGAATCCTTCATCATAAAACTAATTATCTCAAACATGAAGAAGGCTTTGCTACCCTTCTCGTTATATGACCTTTTCTTGTTTTAACTTACTTCTGTAGAGTATTAGCATGTCAAAAGAGGAAAAGAAGTCCTATCTATAGATTCATTATTTAATTACATGGCTATTATTACATATTGTTACTATTATTTTTTATAATCTGAACTGTCTACATATACAGAATATATCTGTATAGCTGATGTTTTTTAGCCGTATACCACCCAGTATCCTTTTGGAACTAGGGAAAAATGATCAATTAAGAGCCGTGATGGTGCAGTGGTTACAATGCAGTATCGCAGGCTAACTCTGCTCATAGCCAGGAGTTCGATCATGATTGGCTCAAGGTTGACTCAGCCTTTCATCCTTCTGAGATCAATAAAATGAGGACCCAGATTATTGGTGGCAATTTGCTGATTCTGTACACCACTTAGAGAAGGCTGTAAAGAACTATGAAGTGGTATATACATCTAAGTGGTATTGCTGTTGCTAATATTGTTAATAAATAAATGCATAGGACTAAATGCATAGGAGCCATTCAGCTACTGAAGCAAAAATGTCTGAAATGGACAGTAAATCTTGCCACTGTGTGATCTTTTAGCTAATTCCTTAGTGCACTTAGTGACTGAAATAATTAAATCTACATCCTAAAGTAACTTTCCTAATCTGGTACACTTTTGGATATTAGCTCTTATAATCACTGGCCAGCATATTTTTTATTTTTTATTTTTTTTATTTATTTGTTAAGCATATACGATTACAAGCAAAGTATAAACAAAGTATAAACATGATTGTGTGTGTGTGTGTGTGTGTGTGTGTGTGTGTGTGTGTGTGTGTGTGTGTGTGTGTGTGTATATATATATATATATATATATATATATATATATATATATATATATATATATATATATATATATATATATATATATATATATATATATATAATAGTACAAGCATGATTATGAGTACAAGAAGTATGAATATATGGGTACATTAGGACAGGAATGGTAGGCATGATTGTGCGCTTATGCACGCCCCTTATAGACCTCTTAGGAATGGGGTGAGGTCGATGGTAGATAATATAAGGTTAAAGTTTTTGGGGTTTGGGGAAGAAACTACTGAGTCAGGTAATGTGTTCCAGGCATTGACCACTCTGTTGTTGAAGTCGAATTTTTTGCAATCAAGTTTGGAGCGGTTTACATTAAGTTTGTATCTATTGTGAGCTCGTGTATTGTTGCAGTTGAAGCTGAAGTAGTCATTACCAGGTAGGACATTGTGGCAGATAATTTTGTGAGCTACAATTAGGTCAGATCGAAGGCGGCGTAGTTCTAAATTTTCAAGTCCCAAAAGTTCAAGTCTGGATTCATAATGTATTCTGTTGCGAACAGAGGAATGTAATGCTCTTCTTGTGAAATATCGCTGGACATTTTCAATTGTGTCTGATATGTAGTGTGGGTTCCAGACAGATGAACTATATTCAAGAATTGGTCTAGCAAATGTTTCCTCTGATTAAGAGTAAAGTTGTTTTAGGAAAGTTGTTTGAAAGTGAAAGCCAGGATCCACTAAATCCTCCTTTCCTCCTCCTTTCCTAATCCTTCCATATTGGCACTTAAAGCTCATTCTTACCACAAGTGATGATATCTGATGACGCAGTTTCCATCATGTGAAGATTCAGAACACCCCAAAACTGTAACTTAAGTTCTACAATTGCCCTTAAAAAAGGTTACAAATCTTTCCCACCCAAATATGAAAAAGAACAACCTGGCCTCCGCAACATGTTTGATGCAGCCCTGTCTTCTTTGCACCAATTTCCTACTCAGTGTGATCTTCTAACACAAAAAAAAGCCTTCCCTCCTTTCATATGTAATGGAAGGCATTTAAATAAACATTTCCTGTTTACATTTGGGGAGGGGGAGTCATGTTTTGTGTGTATGTTATTGGTGTGTGTGTGTGTGTGTGTGTGTGTGTGTGTGTGTGTGTGTGTGTAGTTTCCCATCTTGGTCTTAAATTTTCTCCAGGTCTGCTTGGAGTTTGGAACAAACTGCAAGTGAACCGTCAAATGACTTCCAGGCTTTTTCCTAACCCAAAGATGTTTGCAAGGAATTAAACAAGTGTAAGGTTTCCCTCCCCCCCTCAAAAAAAAAGGGTTTGCACCAGTGGTGAAATCCAATTTTTTTACTACCGGTTCTGTGGGCGTGGCTTGGTGGGTGTGGCATGGTGTGGCATAGTGGGCGTGGCTTGGTGGGCATGGCAGGGGAAGGATACTGCAAAATCTCCATTCCCTCCCCAATCCTGGGAGAAGGATATTGCAAAATCTCCATTCCCACCCCAGTCTGGGGCCAGCCAGAGGTGGTATTTGCCAGTTCTCCGAACTACTCAAAATTTCTGCTACTGGTTCTCCAGAACCTGCTGGATTTCACCCCTGGTTTGCACTCTCCAGCTGAAATAGTATTATATGATTAGCTAAATAAGGAATAGTTCCCAGAATAAAAGAGATGCCATTTGTGTCAATATACAGAAAAAAAGCAGCAGATTTAAACTTTCCTAAAAGTACCAACAACACTATCTGGAAAACAGCCACGAATACGCATAATTCTGTATATGCTTAGATTGTCATATCCTACATGGTAAAATAACACTTCAGATGCCACTAGAATTTAAAATGTGCTGTTTTAGGGCTTCCTTATTTTTTTATTTTTATATAGGTATGAAAGCAATTCTCTAAAGTGTAACTGTTTCTCATTCTTGCAGGCCCCATCGTTGATTTACCATGGAAAAACTGTTCTGCAGCATCCTGGTGTTTGGAGTGGTTGTTGCAGTCAATGCTTGTCCAAAATACTGTGTTTGTCAAAATCTGTCTGAGTCGCTGGGAACTCTCTGCCCTTCAAAGGGACTTCTTTTTGTACCACCCAACATAGACAGGAGAACTGTTGAACTACGA
The DNA here is from genome assembly GCA_023053685.1 of Diadophis punctatus similis. Classification (NCBI taxonomy): domain Eukaryota; kingdom Metazoa; phylum Chordata; class Lepidosauria; order Squamata; family Dipsadidae; genus Diadophis; species Diadophis punctatus. The sequence continues at coordinate 60,569,151 of JALIGW010000001.1, forward strand.
CTTGGGGGCAACTTTATTATTAACATCAGCAGACAGGACTTTGCCAACATGACTGGCCTTGTTGACCTCACATTGTCTAGGAATACCATCAGTTACATCCAGCCCTATTCTTTTGTTGATTTAGAAAGCCTACGATCTTTGCATTTAGACAGTAATAGGTTGCCTGAAATTGGGGAGGACATTTTGAGGGGCTTGATTAATCTTCAGCACTTGATTCTAAACAACAACCAACTAAATTATATTTCAGATGATGCTTTTGAAGAGTTTCTATTTACCTTAGAAGATCTGGATCTTTCTTATAATAACCTGAGAAGTATCCCTTGGGAATCCATAATGAAGATGATAAACTTGCACCAGATTAGTTTGGATCATAATTTGATAGATTATATCACAGAGGGGACCTTTGCAGATCTTCAGAAGCTAGCCAGATTGGATCTAACTTCCAACAGACTTCAGAAGCTTCCTCCTGATCCCATTTTTGCCAGGTCTCAAATATCTCCATTAACTACAACTCCATTTTCCTCACCTTTATCTCTAAGCTTTGGCGGAAACCCTTTGCATTGTAACTGTGAGCTACTGTGGCTACGACGTCTGGACAGGGACGATGATATGGAAACTTGTGCTTCTCCTCCAGGTTTAAAGGGAAGGTATTTTTGGTATGTTCGGGAAGAGGAATTTGTTTGTGAGCCCCCTCTGATTACTCAGCATACTCACAAATTTTTAGTTTTAGAAGGACAAACTGCCACTTTAAAGTGCAAAGCTATTGGAGATCCATCTCCCATCATTCACTGGGTGGCACCAGATGATCGACTTATGGGCAATTCTTCAAGGACAATAGTTTATGACAATGGCACTTTGGAAATCCTTATCACAACCTCAAAGGATTTTGGAGTATTCACATGCATAGCAGCAAATGCTGCTGGAGAGTCTACTGCAACAATTGAGTTATCCATTGTCCAGCTTCCACATCTCAGCAATGGTACAGGCCGGACAGCCCCTCCTAAATCAAGACTTTCTGACATCACAAGTTCCAGCAAATCTAATCGAGGAGAAAGCAAGGGGCCACCAGATAGGGCAGTCTTGGTTTCTGAGGTGACAACTACTTCAGCTTTAGTCAAATGGACAGTAAGCAAGTCAGCACCAAGAGTTAAAATGTACCAGCTACAATATAACTGCTCTGATGACGAAGTCCTAATTTATCGGTAAGTGTGAATCCTTTAGGAGACAAATGGTGTAATTTCTTTAGCAGAGAAATTATAATGTGGATTTGTAGCATAAGTCTCCCTGTCTCATGTCTATCCGAGTGGTGGCATATATTATGAAATGGCAAAAATATCATATGCATGTTGACAAGGTATGCTTAGTATCTTTGCTGTTTCTGAAGTAGTATTTTAAAAAATCTTGCCCCAGATGACTATACGTTCACTAATAAGGTCCATAAGAAATCTGTCCTCTTTTTCCCCCATCAAAATTCTTTCTTTTCCAGCTATGAGAAGCTGAAACTTCCCTTTATTTTGCTACAGATTCACATCACCTTTTAACCTTATTCAATAAGCATGATGTCTTGAATATAAATGGTTTAATTGGCAATTGTGAAGTCATGTAAGGAAGCTGGTGACTCGCAGACTAATAATACTGTGCTATTATACATAGAGCAATAGCATGTGTTTTTAATCAAAGGGAGGAAAACATTTTGTGGGGATTGAAAACTAAGCCACAGGTGTATCATTCAGTAGAGCTAGGTTAAAATCTGTCTTTATGATGGTGGATTTGGGCCAGCTATTCTCTCTCAGAACAACCTACCTGAAAAACTGCTATTATCTGGATAAAATGGAGAGAAATTCCTGCAGGAAACAAAATTGAATCTATATCAAACAAATAAATAAAATCTTATGCCAGGAGAAGTGGCACAGCTTGTTCTCTTCTTGGCATATAGAACAAATTATGTATAATTAATCCTGAACTTTCCCCCCCTTCTCTGAATTCTTTACAATATAAACCAGGAAATAAGATACATTCTGCTGTCAGTGAATTCTATTGAAGAGCATTATTATTATTATTATTTCATACATATTGCATACAGCAGTGATCTGGAATGCCTTTCATTCAAATAGAATATTATTGTTTTCTTAAGGACATTCCTGGCTTAGTCAAAAAGCTTTCATGGTTTCAGTGACTATCTGCAAATTAATACACTTAAGAAATAAAAGATTTTTCCCCCGTTCATAAAATCTGAAAATCTATCAAATTGCAAGTATTTGTGGTTCTGAAATAATGGTCGTACTGGATAATAGAATGTATGTTTGTTTCTCTAGAATTACAATGGTTTTACTTAGAATCTCAGGGTATGCCCAGAATTTTTGATACCCTATTTATCTTTATAGAAAGAGATTTTGCTCAGAGGTAATTAAACTCACCTCCCAGAATTCCTAAGCCAATATGGTTCACAGATTGTAAAGGAGTCATAGTTGGCCATCCCTGCCCTAGAATGTAGTTCTTGATTAGAGACTCATACACAGGATCACAACTTTGGAATTGTTGGCAAGAATGTTTCCCTGGATCAGGCATGGTCAGTTTAATGCTGCTGAAGATTAACTTCATTGATAATTTTGATACATAACTACACAATCTGTTTTGCAAAAAGCCAAGACTGGAACAGATGTAATAAAGTAATGATGCTTCTATTCTAGAATAGTACTTCTAAGAAATACTTTCAGTCAGTGGTGGGTTGCTACCAGTTTGGACTGGTTTGCGCGAGCTGGTGGTGGAAATTTGGCCCTGTTCGCCGAACCGGTAGTGTTGGCCGGCTTGCCACGGCCCCGAACCGGTTCTCTGGTTGCTGGTGCTTGAAAGCAGCTGGCAATGAACCCTTGGTGCATGCACAAAGGCTTCTGCGCATGCGCAGAGGGTCAGTACCCGGATGTAATGCACGCACTTCCGAACCGGTAGGGAAGGTAAGAGCAACCCACCCCTGCTTTCAATGAACCAGTTTATGGCACATTTAGGTCCATTTTATTTTAGTATATTTTGTATTAAGGATGATGAAAAGATTACAAATTTACAGATTACAGTTTGTGCAATAGCAATATTCATATTATAAACCTGTATATCAGATATTTCTTTAGATTAAATTGTGTATACAATATATATTTATTCTACATAATTTTGGAATATATATTTAAAATAATATCTAGATGTACCATTATTTGGCATATATAAACAATTTTGAGTTGACTTGATTACTTTTTATCATAGTTCAGCCTGATACTCAAATCGTTTCTACTAGGAATATATTTCAAGTAAAATTGTTTAGGATGATTGTTCATAGATTATTTCTGTTCTAATTAGAAGAGCTAGAATGGAGTTCAATGTATTTTGTATAAATGTTGAACATTAACAGTTCCTTATATTGAATCAGATTCCATCTATTTCAGTACTGACTTGCAGACCTGATTTTCTAGCTAGCCATTTCAATTTCCTAGACCCATATTGAGTTTTAGATGAAGGCACTGCAATTCAACTGCAATTTAGATGAAGGAACTGCAATTCAAATGGGAAATGGTACTGATATGCTGTGAACTGGAAATATTTCATTTAGGAATCTTTTCCCCACTTTACTAGATATACAGTAACTGCGAGTTAAACTGGATCATCCAAATACAAAGTTGTATTAGCAAAGTTGTGTTGGAGAGGGTTGATGGAGATTATAATTCAACACATGGAGAATTTCTCAACACGTTGAGAAATTCATACATGCATTTCCAGCATTTATTGCATGTAAAAGTTAATTTTATGCTGCATATTTCAATTTCAGCTTCTCTAAGCAAACTTGGTTGAATGAATGCTAATGTTAACTTCTCAAATTCACATTTTGTCGGATCTTTAATCATTTCAAGATAGAAACTGTTTCAAAGCAACACTGGTGTTCAGTCAGAATGTGTGGCAGATGGTGTGTGAACTAACCAATTTAAAAGGTTTTGCAGGATAGCAATAGCAACAGCATTTAGGTATACTGCCCCATAATGCTTTATAGCACTCTCTAGGTGATTTATAATGTAGAAGCATTGTTTACATATTGCCCTCAATAATCTGGTCCTCGTTTTACCAACCTCGGAAGGATGGGAGGCTGAGTAAAAACTTTGAGCCCCATCAGGATCAAACTCCAGACTGTGGACAGAGTTTGCCTGCAATACTGCACTTTAACCACTCCACCACCAGGATAGATTGATATAGGCATGGGACAATAATATGCATGCTCTAGTGAATGTACTGTAGCTGATATGTATTATATGTGTGTAAATAGTGATGGGGGGTGCGATGGCTCAGCTGAGCTTGTCAGCTGGGAAGTTGGCAACCCTGGTTCAAGACCCAAGCACTGTGCAACGGGGTGAGCTCCTTTTCCTACCCCAGCTCCTGCCCACCTAGCAGTTTGAAAGGATGCAAATGCAAGTAGATTAATAGGTACCACTTTGGTGAGAATGTAACAGCATTCCATACATCTTTGAGATGTAGCCATGTTGGCTACATGACCACAAATAATGTCTTTGGACAACTCTGGCTCCCTCTGCCAAGAAACAGAGATGAGCACTACCCCCTACAATCGGACAGGGAAACCTTTAATTTAAATAGTTATGAAGGGACATATTTACATAATAAATAAACAAGACAATGGGATTGCAGTCTCAATGTTGCAAAAGTCATTGCAAGACATTATTGGATATCAAATACTGTGACTTGGTATTATGAATCCCATATATGTAGTTTCAAACTTTAATTTTTCAAAGAAATATATAATTTCAACAGTTTAAACATATATTCCTAATGAAAATTGCATGTATTAAAACAGACTCTGTCCTCGGTTGAAGAAATTAGCTTTTCCAAGATCCTAAGAAGAATCTGTCCACTTTTGTGTCATATCTCCAACTAGTGGAAGGAGGCACTAGTGGTTCCTTTTTCTTTCCCTCTGGGACATACAATAAAATAAACCAGCACTTGTTGACAACCACAAATCACTTTGCAATAAAGAAACAGCCATCAAATGGTCAAGAGTATAATATAGGTACAGCAATGACTTTCAACAAAACTAAGTTGTTGAACTCAGTGAATTGTTTTCTTTATCTTGAAGACAGGCTTGTTGAAAATATAACACCCCAGCTCTTTCTCACTCCCATACACATCTTAGTACTCTTATATGAATCAACTCCCTTTGCAAAATGCTCCAAATTCACAAATAGGACATAAACTGCTGTTTCTCCCTCTCCCCTGCTTGCTTCTGTGTTAGATCTCTTCTATCTACCTGATTCAGTCAGTTTTCCTTTTCCCTGCTGCCTCATCTGTGCAGGGAATCAAATTTGATGTTTGCATACCATGATCCTTCCTCGATTAATTTATTGGGCAATCCCCATCGGTGAAACTTGCCAAAATTACCTATCACTTCTCTTACGTCTATTTAGCGTTCTGTTTGTGACCGACTCAGGTTGGATCCTGCAACATTATCCTTGGCCACATATATTCGCCTTCATTCGTAACATGTAATATCATCAATTTACAACAATTAAAGCTACTTTCTTGTAGCTTTCTTGTAAATGTAAAATCTGACAACTGTTTTGGAAAGCACCACTTATTCATTAAAAATGAAGAGACATCTGACGTTTCCCTGTCCTACAGTCCAAACCAAAATGGCAAAGGAGAGTGTGTCTTATGACAAGAAGGGAGCATGCCTGAAGCAGGAAAAAGAGACCAGGAGAAGCTGGGCAATTCCAACCCCTGACTCTATCATCAACCATGTTTTGATGAAGCATGCTAGATTACCAAAATTGCATTGAACAAAGAGGGGAAACGTTACTTTAAAGCTGGAACAGCCAAATATGACATTAAACTACCATAGTTAGCAATAGCAATAGCAATAGCACTTAGACTTATATACCGCTTCATAGTGCTTTACAGCCCTCTCTAAGTGGTTTACAGAGTTCAGCATATTGCCCCCAACAATCTGGGTCCTCATTTTACCCACCTCAGAAGGATGGAAAGCTGAGTCAACCTTGAGCAGGTGAGATTTGAATAGCTGAACAGCTGATCACAGTCAGCTGAAGTAGCCTGCAGTGCTGCACTCTAACCACTGCGCCAGTTAGAGGATTAGGATGAGAATGGCAACATCATGAGCACACTGGTATTAAAAAAGGTGTTACTATAACATGTTAATATAACATATTAAATGCATAAGTGCACCATCGTGCCTACCGTCCCTGTCCTAATGTCCCCATTTATTTGTATCCATTTCATGTATTCATAAACATGTTTATACTTATATTTGTTATCTTGCCTGATAAAAATAAAAAATAAAAATAAATAAATGTGGTTGGGGAACCTGTGTGGTATGTGACATGTTTGAAGTAAAGACTCCCTTCCCCCAAGTTTCATATAATCCCAATCCTGCATTCTGTTAAAAGGGAATTGAAGACTTGACTCTTCTCTAGGCACTGGGCCAATACAGAGCCGGAGATCTATTAATTGTTATATTATTTCTATATAACTGTGGAGCTGACATACTGTATATCAGATAGTTTTCCTCCCTGGTTTGACTAGTTCATTACTGCAGTTGGCTTTACTGATTTGCTTTTGTAGGAAGTTAATACCCACCCCCTCCTGGAAGGGTGAAATACCCTGGGAAATATTAAAAGGCTGAATATTATATACAGTAGAATATCCCTGGAAATCTGCTTCTAAGCAGACAAAAGACTCATCTTATGCGCCAGCTCACCCATTCCTCCCACCCTTGCTAATGGGCCATCAAGGAATGGCCTAGCCCAGCCCATTCCCCCCACCTAGCCTGAAACAGTATTTTTACATTACAAACAGGAAAGGAATCACAAAGCCTTTTCATTCACCACATGGGACCTGGTAAGATTCCATCAACCACCCTGGGATTCAGGACAGCCCACAAGAGATGCCCCAGAATGCCCTGTGAATCTTGACAGCCAATAGGATGGATTTCTGTATAGGAAGAGGAAACAGTTGGGGAGGGACCCCAAGAGAGAGTATAAAGCAAGGAACTCCAAGCATCTTGCGCTTCCTTTTTCTGGACCCAACACCTGGAAACATGTGATCCACCTTTTCTGTTCAGGAGCCATGTGCTCCTGTTCCTTTGTTCTCCATTAAAACCTTCTTTCCAAGCAACTTCCATGAATCCAGTGTTCTTTTTCCCCACTTGGAACTGAACCCAGAAGAATATTACTTCCGACACTTTTAATCCTTTGTAAACTGCAGAAGAATCATTGGTGAGTGGAGAAGTCTTAGAAATGGATCAAACAAGTGAATGAATGAATGAATCTACAAATGCTGAAGATCAGGAAGAAACCGGCTGTTGTAATGGTTTTCTCATATAGTATCAAGTAGGTTAGCCTTTCCCAGTTTGGTACTTGCTGGATATGATGGGGATACAACTGCTAGATTTTCTGGCTTGCATAGGCATTGGGGTTTCTGGGAGTTGGAACTGCAGGAGATATGGAGGGCACCAGAGTGCACAAGGTGGACCTGGGGCTTTATTTCAAAGTGAATGTACAACACTGGGTTATTTGGAGACAAGTTGCCTTTGGTTTTTTCTTCCTTCCTTCCTTTTTTCTTTCTTTTTTTTTAAAAAAAGCAAGCTTGATGATTTTGGCTTTACAAGCACAGCTCCAAACCCTGCCTTAGGAACTGCGCTTACAAAAGGCTGGCTGTGTCTCATGTAACATTGGTGTTAATCAGCAATAAAGTCACAGGAGTTAGACTTGTGGAAGTGAATATATCACAGGAAGTTTTCAAGATGTCTTTGCGATAACTATTTAAGCATGTTAATGTTGCTCTGTTTTAGTACTGCCTCCAATGGTTTATCTAGCTCATCAAAGGCTAAGCATTTGCTCTCGAGGCACATTCAGGATGAATCACGTCACGGTGCTTACCCACAACATCTGTCACATTTCCTCCCTTAGCTGGGTGGCATCTAAATGGCAAGGCTCACACTCACGCTTTCAACACTGAGAAGATGCTTTGCTTGAAACAGCATGTTTGCTAAACTTCAGGTGACTCATGGGTGAAATCAGATGCTTTAACATTTTCATACAAGCCATCAATATTAAATGCCAACAAAGGAGACTGCTGGATCCCTCACCAACTACAGTGTCAAGATTCCATTCGAACTTTCTTACGGCCTTTAGTCCTTGGCATTCTCTGCTGAATTTTAATTGAATTTTCAAGCTTCAAACAGGTATCATAAAATGACAAGGAAAAGAGAGAGCACGCTCCTGTCATAGTTCTGAACACCATCCTGCAGTAGCATTATTCCTAACAAGGAGAAAGAGAAGAAAGCCTGGATTGAATAAATGGATAGAGGGGTTTGTTAATATATTGTGCCCACATGCAGTCACCCATTTTCATCTTCAACCTGAAAAAAACAAAGAATGCTTGGAAATGTACCTTGGGGTTTCTTCAATGTTGTCTTCCTTTGTAAACAAGACCTCTGGTTTTCTCCCCCTATTTTAATTCTTAGGCTACTTGAAAATCTTTTCTTTTCTTTTTTTTAATGGTGTTTTGGAGTTTCCTTTTTTGCGGGAGGTAGACTTTCTATCCACAAAGATTCCAAAAGCAAAATTACGAGGGTGAGTCAAAACGTAATGCCATTTTCTTTAGGATAGGTATAATTACCAACACAGGAACATGTAGAATACATCATAATGAAGCTGGTCCTCTGTGGATCACATCCCTACTTCTCAACATAGTCACCGTTTCTCTCAATAGCAATGTTCCACCTTCGAATGAGAGCATGTATCCCTGTCTCATAAAATTTTGTTGACTGTTCTTTGAACCACTTCTTCACTGCAGTTTTCACTTCCTCGTCACTGGAATAATGTTTGCCTCTCAAACCCTCTTTCATGGGGCCGAATAGATGATAGTCTGAAGGCGCTAAATCTGGTGAGTATGGAGGATTATTATTCCAGTGACGAGGAAGTGAAAACTGCAGTGAAGAAGCGGCTCAAAGAACAGTCAACAAAATTTTACGAGACAGGGATACATGCTCTCATTCGAAGGTGGAGCATTGCTATTGAGAGAAACAGTGACTATGTTGAGAAGTAGGGATGTGATCCACAGAGGACCAGCTTCATGTATGCTACATGTTCCTGTGTTGGTAATTATACCTGTCCTAAAGAAAATGGCATTACGTTTTGACTCACCCTCTTACTTCCTCCACATTGAATGAGAAGAATAGAAAATAACCCAACAAAATTGTTTTGCTCACTACTATGTCCTGCATGCTAAAGTGTTTTACTCATGTTCATTTTCTGTCTTTGCCTCTGCTTCCCCTTCTTATGGCTTCTGTAGTCTCTCCTTAACTGAAATTTAGGTTGCAAATTCCTAGAGACAGTGATTGGTCTTTTCTTTTTAGAAATAGCATTAAGGGTTATATATCGCTCCATGGTGCATAGTTCCTGTTGTTTGCTCATATCCTATACTTAGAAATTTTTGCTAAGCTTAGTCCAGTCTGAATGTCCCAGGGACACAATGTTTTCACAATCCTTTGGAATCCTTAGGAAGGAAGTCATTAGTATCTGAGAAGAAGTGACTCAAAAATGATACAAGTAAGCATGGGAAATTAATGGGATCTGAAATGACTATACCACTTATTCTACCAGTAAAAAATGTATGTGTTTGCATGTGCTTTCAAGTCATTATTAGTTTCTGGCAACTGCCTGGGCAAATCCATAAAGTTTTCTGGGCAAGAATTTTATAACCGGGCTTTCTTCTTATAGTTGAGAGAAAGTGACTGGCCCAAAGTTCCCCAACCCAAAGTCACCCAGCTGGCTTTGTTATCTAAAACAGGGCTAGAACTTGTGGGCTTCCAATTTCCAGCCTAGTGCCTTAAACAATAACACCAAACTGGCTCTGTGAAGGATTATACAGTGCCCTAAAAGTAAATTAAGGAGCTGGAGAAAAACAACTTGAAAACAGTCATTATTTAATGTGATGCTTAAATAAACAGAAGCAAAGACTAATCAGAAATTACATTTATTTGAAGTCTGCTTCAATTAATAAAGAAGTCAGAGAATGACAGATATTTTTTGAGAGTTATATCCATCTGTTAGCCCAAAATAAAAATAGGAAAGCAGCACAAATGTCAAATTAATAATTATTAGTTTCAGTGTATATATATCCCTCAAATTAAGAAGGTCTGTGGGTGTGAGAATCCACAAATATACTCAGAAAGTACTTTAAAAAAACTGCTGAGATCTCCTAAACCACAGACAGATTTAGAAAGCAGAGTTATCAGAAATAGCAGCAAAACAGTTATGGGAATGTTAGATTAATTTTTGAGAATATTGCAGAAATATCACATTTTGTACACAGGGACTAATAGATCTTTAGAACTACCTTCAAAAGTGGTGTAGATGGTGACCTAAAATAGATTCTTTTCACTTTTGGCATTCTGACTTCACCTTTTTTAAAAATGTTATTACTTGTTTACAGTACATAATTTATATCCCTCCTTCAGGGATTCCTAAACTAAAGAAGCAAATATAAATAAAGAGCAGTGCACGCTTTAAAAAAATAAAATGTAACCAAGAATATCACCGATATTCAAAGTCATCGTTTAAATTATGCATCTTGTAAAGTGTTCTTCTAAAGGCACGAAGAGCTGATTCCAAGGGCTTTTTATAAACTTGAAGTCCTAAAACAGAAAAAAAAATTCCAGAAGTGCCTCTCTTACAAATCTTACTGTCCACTTTCACAATAGAAAAGGCAATTTCTTATTTTGATGATGACTCTCCCAACACTACCTGGCTTTTAGTTGTTTGTTTATCTTAAGAACAATGCTGGTCCTACATTATTTTTGGCCACTTTATTATTTTCTTTGGGTTTTTTCAATTACACCGGAATTTTGTTCAATTGCTGTTCGTCTTAAAGCTGCAGATTATGATACAAAATGATCTAAATAGGTACATAAACTAGTATCAGTTTCATTTATTGCAGTAAATGGACAGGACCAGCCAATATTGAACAGGTTTTATGGAAAGGTGTGAATCTGTCTCTGTCTCTGTCCTTGAAGCCCATCTGGGTCACTGTAAAGAGCTACCAATAACAATATAACTGGAACTGAACCAAATGACTGAGAAAAAAAATATCCTTTCCTCTTAAGAAAAGTTTAAATCCTTTTCAGGTTTAGTTTCATTCTTGGAAGGAGGAAGCCTATAAACTTTTCAGACTAATAAATAAATCCCACTTGCCTATTGTGGGAGATCTGTTACATGAAAATTAGTCTAAAAAGCAGGGAAATTTAAAATGCAGCCAAATGGTGAGTCAGCTTATATTAGTTATGGCCAATTTATCTCTCTGGTCAAATCCAGTATGTAACTCAACTGAGTTGTAATGTAAAACCAAGCAAAAAAACATTTATTTTTTCTAAATAGTTGGGAATATTGCATTAATTCCTCTTGTATGTGTGGGACTCATTGGTTTGAAAACTATAGTTTTTCTAGAGATATTGTAGAAGGTTTTTTTTTAAATTTCATGCCTTACAGCACATTGTCAGATCCTGAAAATAATCTTGGTATGGATGCAAGATATTTCCCAAGAGAAATCATAATATAATTTTATGATAGAAAAAGTTTAAAACTGTAAAGTTGTGGGAATCACGACTTAGGAGACCGACTTCAGAACAACTGTTTATTGGCAACTCTCTGTACAACCAGCAACTTTCAGTCTGACAGCTAGCCCTTTTATAAGGAGCTGTCAGATGCTTTGACCAATAGCGTTTGAGCATTCTCCCGCTCAAATGCTGGACCTGGGTGAAACCATGTTCAACTGTCAGTACATAACACCCCTCCCCTCCTCGATGGCGCAATCCATGTGGCACACGTAATCACGTAGGTAGGCGGGGCATTTGGGAATCCTCCCTGACCTGCGCAGCTTAGTCGTTGGTGAGGCAGCTGCCTGAGCGGACAGGTCTGCTGCTGCTCCGAGGCTTGGGCTTGGAAGCTCCTGGAAGCTTTCAGGCGGTGCCTCCTTGGACATTGGAACCAGTTCATCATGCGATCGCCGCTGGACTCCTGGTGCTTCAGGCAAGTCTTCCGGCTCCATCGGGCTTGAGTTAGCTAGGGAAGGAGTATAATTATTTTCAGATTTCAGATTTTGCAAATCTCCCATTACTCAGTTTTTAATTTGGTCAATGTGCCTCCTCCATTGTCTCCCATTGTCAAGCCTAATTACATATGACATTGGACCTGTGATTTGCTCTATCTCCCCAGGTAGCCACAGGGACCCCTCGGCATAGTTCCTTGCAAAAACCAGGTCTCCTATGTTGAAGGACCTGGTGGTTTGGCCTGTTGTGTTGTTGTTTTTTGGTGCATAATTTGGGTGCAGGCGGTCTAGGACTGATCAGAGCTTGCGACCCATTAGCAGTTTGGCCAGGCAGTGGCCAGTGGCTGCACAAGGGGTGATATGTTGGGAGAGGAGAAATTTGTCTACCCTGGCTTGCCAATCTCCTGGGCCGAGTTGGGTGATTTTATGGATCGTTCTACTAGGCCATTTGTGGAAGGGTGGAATGGTGTTGATAGGGCATGGCGGATCCCTAATTCTGCTAAGAACCCCTCAAACAGGGTAGTGATGAACTGTGGGCCATTATCGGACACCAGTACATTGGGCAGGCCATGGGTGGCGAACAGATGCCAGAGGACTTTAATAACGACCTCAGCTGATGTGGAGCCCATTAGAAATATTTCAATCCATTTGGAGTATGCGTCTACCAGGAACATGAATGTCTGGCCATGAAAGGGGCCTGCGAAATCAATATGCAACCTCAACCAAGGGGCTTTCGGTTTTTCCCAGTCCTGTACCGGGGCCTTAGGGGGAGCCGGCCTGGACTCCTGGCATAGCCTACACCTTGCTACCCAGTCCTGGATTTATAAATCCATGTTAGGCCACCACACATAACTTCTAGTGAGGACTTTCATCTGGACAATCCCTGGATGGCCCTCATGCAGAGTCCTTAGAATGCCAGCACGCAGGCTGGGCGGAATGACCACACGGTTGCCCCACAGGAGGCAGCCCTCTTGCTTGGACAGTTCATGCTGTCTTTGTGTGAAAGGCTTGAATTCAGCTCTGACTGGGTCCTTAGGCCATCCCCTCCACACCCAGTTCAAAATAGTCTTGGCCATATGCCTCGCCACCTCAGCCAAGGTGATGAGTCCAGAGTCAGCAAGGTCAATAAGTAGAATGCTGGACCTAGGTGAAACCATGTTCAACTGTCAGTACATAACAAAAACTGTTCAACTCCACTCAATTGAAAAAAATGAAACAAAAATCATTTTAATTGTTCTTCTTACATTGGATTTTTTTTAAACTTCTGATTTAGTTAATGCAGTTAATGCAGTCATTCAAGTCAATTTCAGGTGGTGAGACTGAATTGGATTGGAGAAAGCCCTGCCCAATCACAGGTCTGTAGTTATGAGGATAAAATTGAAAGATTGTATACCCTGGTTGAGCTTCCAGAGCACAAGTGTGATATAAATATAATGTATCATCATCATCATCCTATATGTAATTATTATATTTTAAATTGACATAATCAGGAGTTAATGTACACTCCTGAAACTCTGTTACTTACTGTAGACAGCTGTGCTTATGTTATGTGTTTCACAGATAGCACTACATCAGGGATGTCAAACTCCCGGCCCACGGGTCGGATGCGTCATGTGCTGGCCATGCCCACGCCTGGTTTAGTGAAGGGGGGAAAGTCCCGATACATCACATGACGCCGCCATGATGACGTGAGTTTGACACCTCTGCAGTACATGATGTTTTCATATTTAGGTGTCTTTCATAGCCAAATACCACCTCACTTACCTTGCAAGCCCATCAATACATTGTGTGCTTCCTTTGTGTGTATCCTATCTCCAGATGGTTCTGCCCTTCCTTTGATACATCAATCTTCTTTATAGCAGCAGGTGGAAGCTAGCACTGCCTCCATGTTCTTTCATCCCCTTTCCTAAAGATAAAGATTCTTAACTTTGAAAAGGGAGAAGACACAGCGGAAGGACATTGCAGAGTTTTCAGATAACCTATCTGTGGTTAGACAAAACTTTTCTAAAGGGTCTACTCTTTCTGGTATTTTCATTGTATTCTGCCCCAAATTAAACAGGTTCAGATCTTTTAAAGTTTGCCTTTATAACCTATAGACCAGGGGTGGCCAAACCGTGGCGCATGCGCCAAATGTGGCGCATTCCACGATTTCAAGTGGCGCATCCACCGTCGCGTTCCTCAGTATTGTGTCCAGGGCAGCCCGTTCTAAAAGAGATCGTCTCGCGAGTTTGAGAAGTTTGAACTCGCGAGACTTTCTCTTTTAGAATGGGCTGCCCTGGACACACTACCGAGGAACGCGACGGAACAAGTCCTAGGTAGGACACGCGTCACGCAGCTCTCCCCGCCGTGTGCAGAGCCGAAGGGGCGGTGGGAGGCGAGGAAAGGAAGCGACCGGCAGAGCCGAAGGGGAGGCTCTGCCAGCCGCCTCCTTTCCTTGCCTCCCACTGCTTTTCGGCTCTGCCGCCGCTGCTGCCTCCTCCTTTCTTCGCCTCCCGCTCGCCCGGAGGGCGGCTGGCGGGCCGTTTGAGCGAGGCTTTGGGCGGCCGGGCGAGCGAGGCTTTGGGCGACGGGCGGCAGGCAGGCGGCGGCCGCATCCGGCCAAGCGCTCGCTCGCTCCCCCCGCCGGCCCTCCCAGAGCAGCTCCGGGGACATAAAGGAGGTGGATGGACATCTTGGAAAGCTGCAGGCGGGGGAAGGGCACCGAAGGAAGCACTACTTACGGTTCCTGAAGCCGCCTGGCAGAAAGCGCGCCCGGGGAGGCGGGCATGGAGGAGCGGCGAAGGCGAGGCGCTCCGGCCCGGGCGAGGGACGGTCGCTGAGGAGGAAGGCCTGCGCCTCCGCCTGCGGAACTTGGCCCCAGCCCACCGCTCCCCAAAGCCCAGCGCTGCAGGTGCCTTCAGGAACCCTGAAGCTCTGCCGGCCGCCTCCTTTCTTTGCCTCCCGCCTCCCCTTCGGCTCTGCCGGCAGAGCTTCAGGGCTCCCGATGGGGAGCTTTGGGGTTCTCTGGCAACACCGGGTTTGCGTGAAGAGCCAAAGCGGGGGATTCCCAGTCCCGGAGGTGAATGCGGTGCAGGCGGGCCCTTCGTGAGTGTGAAGGTGACCCTGCCTCGTTCTTTGTCATAGGTCCGGGGCTGTTGCGGCGATGGAGCCTCCACTTCGGCTCCCACCGCTTTTCAGCTCTGCAGCTGCCGCTGCTGCCTCCTCCTTTCCTCGCCTCCTGCGGCAGGAGGCGAGGAAAGGAGGAGGCAGCAGCGGCGGCAGAGCCGAAAAGCAGTGGGAGGCAAGGAAAGGAGGCGGACGGCAGAGCCTCCCTCCCGCCTCCCCCCCCGCCCACCTGGATGCTGTCATTTGCAATCTTTTGCCCTCTGCCCATGCGCACAGCATTCTGCGCATGCGCAGAGGGCAAAACTCAAATGGCGGCATCCAGGCTGGCCCGCCCACCCAGGACGCCTGGGCCAATTGGCGCATGGGGCACTTCAGGTTGGCCACCACTGCTATAGACAAATCTTGAATTGGTTCAAATCAAATCAGTTTCTATTGAATTTCTATCAAAGCATACAATTCAAATCTGCAATTCAAATTGAATCAGAGCTGATTTACATAGGTCTTCAGTAGTTCAATGAAGATATAGGTAGTGAAAACTCATTTAAAAGATTATTGATGCAACAGGCAATATTTCTGTCTGGATATCCCCTCAAGATAGCAGACATGTCTGTTATGTATTGAATATACTGTATATAGTTGTGTTAAGCCCCGCTAAAGTGAAACTAACCTTTAGATGACCCTAACTGTTAACTTCAACTGTTACTTAGAGGGAGGGAAATTTAGAACATTCATATTTGGGAGGGCTCTTTCAAGTATTATGATTGGTTAAGGCCCTGTGGGCCCAGAGTATAAATTACAGGGATTGCCTGTTGTTCCACAGTTCAGGTTTGAGTCAATAAATGCTGCTATATCTATGCTGGTCTGTTCTTGCCTATTGCAGCCCACTACACAACAATGTCCATTACACTCAAATACAAGCCATTGGACAAGCCACTTAAAATAGTTTTGAAAACATTAAATTTTCCTTATTCACAGCAATTTATGAAATTTGCTTAATGATGTGATGCAAATGACAGCAATTCGCATAATTATATAATCACACACATGACACAAATCAATATAAATCATTAGATGTTATATCTAATGGACATTTGGGAAGATTGCACACTGCCTCCCACTAAATTGTCTGCTAAATTGAGCTTTCACTGACTTAAATAGTTGGCTAATAGAATATCACAAGGTATTCAGTCAGCAGAAATCAAGAAATTTATGTATGCAGCATTCCCATAGTCCTGGAGCATCTGTGAAATTTCCAGCTGCTACTTGTCACTTTCCTTTAAAAAAAACCCTCTTGTTTATTCTTTGAAGAAGAGAAAGTGAAGAGTGGAAGCAAAATATATTATAAAAGCAATCTGAGTCAGGTTTCAAAAAGAAGGGTTTTCTGCTTTGGATTGGATTCCATTCCCTGAGAGGGGCAGATAAATAAACATATTCAATTTTAATTAATCTGATCCATAGCACTTACCCGATCCTATTAAAATCATATACTCTCTCATCTGAGAGTAATCTTTACAGATTTCAGGGCAGTTTGCCTCCAATCAAAAAATAATACTGCAGATTAGAAATCTCCACAATTTTAACTAGCCATTTCTAAATGGAAAACTAAAATAAAGGGCTAACAATAATTTAGCTATAACAAGATGAAAGAAAGAAAGAAAGAAAGAAAGAAAGAAAGAAAGAAAGAAAGAAAGAAAGAAAGAAAGAAAGAAAGAAAGAAAGAAAGGCTGCAAAGTTTTGTTTATTGTGAAGAAACTCAGTGAAATGAAGAAGTGTAAACATATTTTTTTCTATTTATAATAAGTGACTATATGTTCATTGCACTATAATAAGAAGATTAACAATGATAATTTACACAAGATAATATATCTATAAATACATAGAAGGGTTATTTAGATATCCATATTAATGTATTTGGAGCATGTGGAAGTAGCACAACTCCTGATTGTTAAGCCAAACACAATTTTTCTGGGATTGTGTGATCATTACCACACAAGCTCAGGAATCAGCCCTGTTTCCTTGAGAAAGCATTCATTTACATTCTGAATCTCCTTTTCTCTTTTGAATCAAAACTGCTGCACAGCCCAGACATTTAGTGTTCTATCCATTATCAGGATTTCACTTTCTCCTAACTCATCATTCATCCTGACTTCCCAATATAAGGAACATTCAAAACAAAAATACATACCTGAAAAGCAGCTAGCAACATTTTTAAGTATATGTTACGGAGTAAGATAAGCAAAGAGGCAAATGAAAAAGACACATTTCTTTCTCCAAGGATTCAAAGTATAGATCTTGACACTGGCAGAGACATTAAAAGTGTATGCTTTTTCTCTATAGTACAGCTTGCTGTGAGAATAAACCATTTTCATATATCTTTATCAAACTATACTTATATCTCAAATTATTGTCTCCTTCTCCTTCTTTCAGAATTCCAATTGGTAAATATGTGGGGAATTCCAATTAGTAAATGTGTGGGGAATTCCAATTGGTAAATATGTGGAAATTTACACCTAAGGATATAAAACAAAACTCCAAAGATTTATATTGTAGCAGCTTTTCCTTGTCCATCAAAACTGAATATGTCCACAGCACTGAAAGAGCATCAAGTGAGATTCATGGGTGAACAATCTGGGTGAAACTCTTCTTTTTTATTATGAATAATCTGTATATTGAAAGCTGCATACAAACGAGTGGTTCCCTGAACTTTTAAAGTAGGAGCTGAGTGATACCCCATAAAACTTGTGAAATCTATGAAACCAGGGATGTATTTGTTTACTGATGCATTAACATGTTTACATGCCTGTCCAACTCAAACTATGTGACTCTGGATGGCATACAAAAAGAAGAAGAAAAAGAAACCATTAATGTTAAATACAAACTAACAAAACCCATTAAAATATAGTAAGCAATAAAATAGATCTGAAAATTTACCATTGGGGATTCACTCAACCTGACATCAAAGCCTGAAAGAAGAGCAATGTCTTAATTTCCTAAAGGGAAATTGAATGTCCAGTAGAAGATTATTCCAAAGGGCAGGGGCCACAATATATCTTTATCTTCGGGACCACCTACTACCACATACCTCCCTACGACCGGTTAGATCCCATAGAGTTGGTCTCCTTCAGGTCCCGTCAACCAAATAATGTCAGTTGGCGGGGCCACAGGAGAGGGCCTTCTCTGTGGTGGCCCCGACTCTTTGGAATCAACTACCGCCGGAGATCTGTACCATCCCCACCTTGTTGGCCTTCTGGAAAGCTGTCAAGACCTGGCTCTTCCGACGGGCTTGGGGATAGGGAGCCCTATAGAATAACTGTTGAATGGTCCCATAAGATGGCATCGTTTCTGTGAAAGAACCCAAAGGAAGACACTGTGGATGGATGGATGGATGGATGCTCTCTTACCTGTACCATATAGCCAGATCCTCAGTTTTCCCCTTTCCAATTTCACTCCCCCATTTTCCATTTTTTACTCATTCTCAAAAACTCCACACATTGAGCAAAATGGTTGTGGGTTGGGTCAAAAATCAATATACTGAAATATTGACCAGTAAAATAGAAGTAAAATCAAATGTAGTCACTAGGTGTAGTCACTAAGTGTTGGTGGGCTCAATTCAAGGAAGTATTTCACTTTATATATTGTTGATGCAAAAGACATGCCAAACAGTCACTTTTTATATAGTGATGAATAGCAAGAGAAATAAAGGGAATAGTACCTACCCACCAACCCGCTCACACAAAGACACAAAACAATCTTTAAAAAGAGAGAGAGAGATTGCTAAACTTATCTGTGCACTGTCAGAATGGGATGGTTAATTACCTTATTTTTGTAATTTTGTGGCCAGCCAGCTTTCTGCGTTGGATGGTCAAATTAATTTTCTGTATTACTTTTTCCAGTTTTGGTGGCTGTCAAAATGGGCATCTCTTTTCACCCAAATCCCATTGAAAAATAATATTTGGGTTTATCTACCTTTTCCCACCTGTGTTGCACATCCAATTTCTGTCATGCATGTGAGTATTATTAAGTACATTTAAGTCAATGAATTAATCCAGAGACAAACCTATTGTGGCAGTAAATAATTTTCTTATTCTTTAGTGACTTCTTTTTCGGAAATGAAGATGCTTCTATGAGTGAGGAAGAATTTTTAGTTTACTTTACGAATGAGGTATAGAATGCCAAACCTAAAGCAAAAGTACCTGTACATCCAGGTAGTCCTTGACTTACAACAGTTTGTTTAGTGATCATTCAAAGTTACAATGGCACTGAAAAATGTGACTTATGACCGTTTTTCACTCTTACAACCTTTGCAGAATCCCCATGATCATGTGATCAAAACTCAGATGCTTGGCAATTTGGTTCATATTTATGACCATTGCTATGTCCCAAGGTCATGTGATTCCCTTTTGCAACCTTTTCACAAGCAAAGTCAATGGAGAAGCCAGATTCACTTAACAACCGGGTTACTAACTTAAAAACTGCAGTGATTCACTTAACAACCGCAGCAAGAAAGGTTGTAAAATGGGGCAAAACTAATGTCTCACTTTACAGAAATATCTGTACTAGCTAGCTAGTAGATGTCAAGATGCCATGAGAGAATTTGGATTTTAAATATATTTTTTCTTCAACCTTTTTTGATTGACTTTAAATGACAAGATTATTTAAACAGATTAGCCTAGGGGGGATTTCTAGCATGCCTATTCAAATACAAAAGGGTAAGGTTTCCTTTCAGCAGCATTAGCCCCTCATTCTGTAAAAAAAAAACTACTGTTGTTTTTGGACAGAGATGAATGATGTAAATATTTAAGTTGTATAAGGTATCTTGGCTCTCCTTGAAGAGAAACTGCAAATTGAAGCAAAGAAGGAGCACAAGGAGGGGATACAATTCTCCTCAACATGACACAATACCTCAAGTTTCAATAAGCCAAAAAGAGGACAAAAAGACCAAAACCTACCAGCGATCAACACCAAGATGAGCATAGATTAACTCCAAGAATGACATGAGACCAACAATCAAGTAAACAATACCCCAATCAAGGAAGTGCCAAGCCAACAGTAAACAGTCCAACCAAATAATCTCTAACACCACCCCCACCAACACTGATAGAGCAAGCCATTCAAATATAAACTAAGAACAAACCCCACTCCTTACTAGCAATAGTTTGTGTATTGCAACATCTGCAAGGAAATAATCTAATTTGTGTTACCTAGTTTGTGTATTGCAACATCTGCAAGGAACTAATCAAACTCAGACAACAGCAAGGACCCCTCAATACTTGTGTCAGAATATTTTTATTTATTTATTTATTTAAGATGGGTACTGATAAGAGGGAACATTAGGACAGGGACGGTAGGCACACTGGTGCACTTATGCACGCCCCTTACTGACCTCTTAGGAATTGGGTGAGGTCAACAGTGGACAGTCTAAGGGTAAAGTTTTGGGGGTTTGGTGATGAAAGGTAGTGAGTTCCAGGCATTTGCCACTCTGTTGCTAAAGTCGTATTTTCTACAGTCAAGTTTGGAGCGGTTCACTTTCAGTTTGCATCTGTTGTGTGCTCGTGTATTGTTGTGGTTGAAGCTGAAATAGTTGTTGACAGGAAGGATGTTGTAACAGATAATTTTATGAGCTATGCTTAGGTCGTGCCTAAGGCGACGTAGTTCTAAGCTTTCTAAGCCCAGGATTTCAAGTCTGATTGCATAAGGTATTCTGTTGCGAGTAGAGGAGTGGAGGACTCTTCTCGTAAAGTATCTCTGGACACTTTCTAATGTATTTATGTCCAATATGCGATGTGGGTTGCAGACAGATGAGCTGTATTCGAGGATTGGTCTGGTGAATGTTTTGTATGCTCTGGTTAGTAGTGTGATATTACCGGAGGACAATATGCAATGCGTATACAATAAGCATTGCATATTGTAAAGAAAGCTCTTGTGAAGTTTCCAGCATTGGAACTGCTGAAGAGGTTCTTAGAATGAAGCAGCATGACTTCTTTAGTTTATTGCTGGTAGAAGATAGCATTGCTTTGTTGAAATAGCTTTATTTGGGATTTTTCTTTTAAAGAAAGGCAAGGTGTGTATGTGTCAGTTGTAATTATCTGTCCATCCAACAGCATTCTTTTGAACTTATTCATTTGATAATGTAGTTTTATTTATGGACTGTTCAGCCAAGTGAATGGTTTCTTTCATGAGTGACGTTGGGTGAATTCATGAGAATGACAATATTTCATCTGCTAGAAGTAAATATGCAAGATTGTAGCCCAGCCAACTTTTTATTGTTGTTGTCACAAGTCTTAAGTTGGAAATATCTTTTTTTTTTCAGGGAACCCACATTTTCTCATGTTTTCTAGAATTCTTTGGATAGTTTTAACAAATAGATGAAGATTAACAAATAGTTTGCAATCTTTTCAAATGCTATGCTTAAAAAATCTTAAAGTACTCAAGATTTTAGCAGCTTTTTATCTGACATCTCATG
The DNA here is from genome assembly GCA_023053685.1 of Diadophis punctatus similis. Lineage (NCBI taxonomy): Eukaryota > Metazoa > Chordata > Lepidosauria > Squamata > Dipsadidae > Diadophis > Diadophis punctatus. The sequence continues at coordinate 60,590,830 of JALIGW010000001.1, forward strand.
GAATTTAATATATGAATAGCACCGACAGTTATGCAAGAATACTGACATCTCCTAAGATTTATTTATTTATTTATTTATTTATTTATTTATTTATTTTGGTTTTCTTATATGCCGCCCAACTCCCGAGGGACTCAGGGCGGCATACAGCAAAGAGAAAATACAAGAACAACCAATAATAAACATTGCATTAAAATCAAATATAAAAATTAAAAATTTAATATTAAAAACCATTTAACAACCAGACATACCCGGGGGAGAGCTCAGATGGATTAGGCTCTACCCCCAGCCTGCAGGAAAAGCCATGTCTTAACGGCTTTTTGGAAGGCCAGCAGGGTGGGGATGGTTTGGGTCTCTGGAGGAAGTTGGTTCCAGAGCGCGGGGCCCGCCACAGAGAAGGCCCTCCCCCTAGGGCCCACCAGCCGGCATTGCTTGGCTGACGGAACCTGGAGGAGGCCAACTCTGTGGGCCCTAACCGGTCGGAGGGAAGTATGAGGCAGAATGCGGTCCCGGAGATAGCCTGGTCCTAAGCCATGAAGGGCTTTAAAGATGATGATTTGGTGATCTTGAAAAATAGAATTACAATATAACAATTTTTGGCATTTTTTAGATGTGAGAGTCCTGATCCCTGAGGATAAGGGAATCAGAGTGACCATACCCCTAATTTCAGGGGTCTAGGACATTTGGACATACCCTTGCATTAGAGGCCCTCCAAATGATGTCATAAAATTAATGTTTAATGTGATGGGGGACAATGTATTGATTACAGGGGGATCAAACATTCGAACATATTTGGTTGGTTGACTGATTATAATCATGCTTAAAAATGGCTGGAGAATGAAGTGCTAATATTTTATGTGCTAATATATTTAATTTTCATCAAATCAAACTTAGTTTTTGTTCTAATTCCTTCCCACTTCATTCTCCAGACATTTTTGAAGAATACCTGGATACTCTTTGGAGTCCTATTCCATGCACACTCACCCAAAATTGTGCCCCTCTCACTTATACCATCACATTCCACGTCATACTATCTTTTGTTGTTTCTGACCTATTGTCCATTACTCAGTATATCTGACGATGAGCTCCATTTTTATTCACAAACAATATGTCTTTACAGAAGCTGGAGTCCTCCTTTATAGTAGTATTAGATATTATGAATATGGGAAGGTCAGGGAGAACACCAGAAACATAGTCTTGTTCATGCATTTATTGGCATCAGTCAGTGGTGGGTTCCTACCGGTGCGGTCCACTCTATAGCACAGGTAGCGGCCTGCTGGTGATGTCACAGTACCGGTGTGGTCAGTTGCCGGTGCCTGGGCGCTGCCATTTTTTAAAAAAATGTTTTCATTTTTTAAAAAGATTTTCTTCTGAGCATGCCCAGAAGACGAGCTTCCGGCACTGCACATGCGCTGCCTTCCTGCCCCACAGTGAGTCCAAGTAGGGGAGGATGGCTGAGGGAGCGTGTGAGACACTGAAAGAACGGGTGGCAGGAGCTATCTCCATTCCCCTCCCTTCAGCAGTCCGAGAAGCCACGAACGCGCGGTGATGATCCCAGGCATTTTTGCACATTCGAGGCTTCTCGAGCTGCTGAGGGGAGGGGGAACGGGCGGCAGGAGCCTAGGATCATCGAATGGGGAGAAGCATTCAGGCCAGATGGAGCCTCCTAGAAGAACTGCTGCCGTGGTCTTGCTGCTCCCGCTGCGGGGGGCTGCGTTGCGGGTGGGCAATGCCCCCCCGCTTCTCAGGCCATTACCAAGCTCTCGAGGCCCACGCCCACCCGGTCACATGGCTGGCAAGCCACACCCACAAAATAAGCCACGCCCACAGAGTGGTAGCAAAAAAATTAGGAACCTGCCCCTGGCATCAGTGTTATAAAAATTGCAAATAACAATTTCACAAATGATGCCGTAATAGAGGTTATCTATAGAGATACAGTATGTCATATGTTATGACTCCCTGTTACAGCACTAAATGTTATTATCAGTGAGTTCTAGATATTGGAAATTTGGAGGTTATCAGTGATCACTAAGCCTTGACTTGCTAAATGCAACACTGTCACCTCCTCAACAAATCAAGTTAGCATATCGAACCTTGTTTGTCCCTGGTCAGGGAGAAAGGAAGTCCCCATCCAAATATGCATCAAAACAACTTAATTATTTTATTTCATTAATCGAGCAGCATTTTTACTGAGTGCATAGCTACTATCTTCACTAAGCTGCCACTATAATGGCAGAGGGAGGGAGGGAGGGAGGGAGGGAGGGAGGAAGGAAGGAAGGAAGGAAGGAAGGAAGGAAGGAAGGAAGGAAGGAAGGAAGGAAGGAAGGAAGGAAGGAAGGAAGGAAGGAAGGAAGGGAAAGAAAAGTTATCTACTCTTTCTTATTCCAAAGCTTAAAGCCACGTCTTGTCCCGAAGCCAAAACAGTATACATAACACTCTCTCCTTCGATTTGATTCCCATAACCACCACACTGTAATGTAGTTGGACAGAGTGGTAGGAAGAATATAGATTTAAATCTGAATTGAATTGGTATTAGATTAATTATAGAAAATCACAGAGATAAGCTTGGAAAAGAAATGCAATGGTTAGTAAAATGTGAATTAAGCTCACAAAGAGGGAAAATAAAATCTCTCTAGAAAGCTAGATCTTTATATAACATGTCAGATTAGGATATTGTGAATCTGGTCATTTGTGCCTCCGGTGAGTAAGTAATTTGTGTTCATTTATTCAATTATCCATTTGGTTGTCGGTTTTTGTTGTTGTTGTTGTTGTTTTGCTATATATGGCATTCTCCAGCAATAAAGTTCAAAAGCATCAGTAATCTTTGTATCCTGCTTCTTCAAAGTTCAACTTTCACTTCCATAGAGTGTCACAAGGGAATACCATGCATTCTTCTGATCTTTGAAGATATAGACACATCTATATATTTTCCAAGCCTTCATGGCTTCTTCTACCTCAGGGGTCCCCAAACTTGGCAACTTTAAGACGTGTGGACTTCAACTCCCAGAATTCTGGGAGTTGAAGTCCACACGTCTTAAAGTTGCCAAGTTTGAAGACCTCTGTTCTACCTTGTGGCATATTTCTTGACTGCTTGTTCCTTTACTGTTGATGGCAGATCCTAAACCACAGAATCTATCTACCAATTGGATATCTTTATTTCAGTTCTAAGGCTGGTTCTTCTATTAGTTATCATAATTCAGTCTTCTTTATATTTAATTTTAGCCCTATTTTTATCACTAGAGCTTTCAAATACTTTGCAATTTTGCCAATCAGGGTAATGTCATCAGCACAGAGCAAGTTATTAACATCTCTTCCTCCACATTTAAAACCATGCTTACTTCTTCCAATCCAGCTTCCCTTAATATGTATTCAGCATATAGGTTGAATAAATGAGGGGAGAATATAGTCTTCCTCACTCTTTTGTCAACCTGGAACCAATCTGTTTCAGCATATTTTGTCTGTACTGTGATTGCCTAAGCACTACATTGGTTTCTCACAAGGATAAGAAGATGTTCTGGGATTCCCATGTTTTAAAACAGAACTCACAGCTTGAATTGTGATCAATACAACTGAAGACCTTTCTATAATCTATGAAACCTCTTTGTTGTATTCTTTGGTATAGCCAGGGTGCATCAGAAATAATGCTTCTGCTCTTTGGCCTTTTCTAAAGCCAGTTTGAACTTCTGGCATCTCTTTTTTCATGTAGAACTTTAATCTGCAATGATTAATATTAGTTTGCTAGCAAATTAACTTAAGGATATTGTATGGTATACTGTTAAGCCTCACATTGGAAAGTAGATTGACTTTTTTCCAATCTGTTGGCCACCGTATCTTTCTCCAGATTTGCTGATATAGCTTGGTTGGAACCTTTGTTGATTGTTCTTCTGTTGTTTGCCATATTTCTGTTGTTATTTCATGAGTTCTAACTTAGTAATGATCAAAATACTCTATAAAGTTATAATAATAGAGTTTCAATGATACTTCTAGTACCTTCACCTGGTTAACATTAATCTTGAATGTTTGATAGAGGCTCTCTCTCTCTCTCTCTCTCTCTCTCTCTCTCCCCTTATATCCTTCCTCTCTTTCAGAGCTAACCTGATGATTGTGTAACTGCCATTGCATTTGTTCTTCAAGGTAACATCCATGCTTTTCTACAGATAGCTTAAAATATATATACCGTATTTTTCGGAGTATAGGACGCACCGGAGTATAGGACGCACCTAGATTTTAGAGGAGGAAAACAAGGAAAAAAGTATTCTGAACCAAATGGTGTAGTAATATATTATTTAATAAAATACCAGTGTAGCAGAATACTTTTTACAACCATGTATACTTTTTACAACCATGTACACTTTTTACAAACTTCAAACTTGACAGTTTTAAGACTTGTGGACTTCAACTCCCAGAATTCCTTCTCCAGTCATGCTAGCTCAGGAATGGGAGTTGAAGTCCACAAGTCTTAAAGCTGTCAAGTTTGAAGTTTGTAAAAAGTGTACATGGTTGTAAAAAGTCTTGCCAAGTTTGAAGACCCTTGCATCCCTAACCCAGGGGTCTTCAAACTTGACAGCTTTAAGACTTGTGGACTTCAACTCCAATTCCTGAGCTAGCATGACTGGAGGAGGAATTCTGGGAGTTGAAGTCCACAAGTTTGAAGACCCTTGCACCCCCTTGGCAAGTTTAAGACTTGTGGACTTCAACTCCCAGAATTCCTCCTCCAGTCATGCTAGCTAGAGTTGAAGTCCACAAGTCCTCCCGGTCTCGCAGCCAGTTCCCGCCTGAAGTTCAAGGGCTGCAACTTGAGCTGAGCAGATCTGCGGCGAAAGCGGCGGCTCCTGGTTTTCCCGGCCAAAGAGCGCTCGCTAGAGAAGAGCAGCTGAGGAAGCAGGCGAAGCGCGGCGGCAGGCAGGTGTTTTGGAAGCGCCGAGGGCAGCACGCGCGTCCGGGATGCCACTCTGTGCTTTTTGCTTAGCCGGCAGCAGCGGGCGCAGCGAGTCCCGTCCTCACGCGCGTCCCCGGCGCTTGCTGTGGCGACGCTGTTTTCTCCGAGACCTTTGTCTTGGAGAAGGAGCAGTAGACAAAGGTCTCGGAGAAAACAGCGTCGCACCCACTTTTTGACCCCCTTTTTGGGAGTAAAAAGGTGCGTCCTATACTCCGAAAAATACGGTACATAAGGTGGCACATGAAAGGAAAAAATAGAATGATTCAATTCTGGCATGACCCCTTTGCTTTTCTCCCATCCTTTCTTCTGCAAGCAGAGACAATCCACTTCTGTTTGTATCCAGGAATGAGGAAGAAAAATAAGAGGACAAAGAGCAGCGGTGGGTTGCTCCCAGTTCGGACCGGTTCTAAGAACCGGTAGCGCCGGCGGTGGGAGGCTCTGCCCACCCACCCGGGACACTTTTGTGCATGTGCAGGAGCATCGCACGTGCAAGCGCATGCACGAACCAGTAGTAAAGGGTTTTAGAACCCACTACTGACAAAGAGAGACCATGGATTCAGAAACAAAGATGAAAATGAGTTGTGTTTGGCTAGATAGCTCATTCTAATAGCTTCAACCAGCCAATTATGACAACTCAATGACTTTGTCCTGTCATGGTCTGTGTTGTAGACAGACTTAGTTCTTCTCCTATACACTGAGCAAATAGTTATCCTTACCACAGTTTATATGATGATGAGAGAACATCAAATGGAATATTTTCATGTATCAGGTCCCTTTCTGTAATCTCTGACACTCATTCACCCACTCACAAATACATATTCATGTGAAAGTAGCTGTTCAGAGTGCTACCATTAGCACTTTTCATTCATTTGGGTCAATCTGCCAAAATATTCATAAATCAAGGGGGATAGAAGATAATTTCCAACCGTGTTGTATTTCCAGCCATTGGCATTTTTAGCATTTTCCTATGTACAGTTACAGAAAAACAGAGTTGGAAGGGACCTTGTAGGTCATCTAGTCCACCCCCACCCAAGCAGGAGACCCTACACCATTTCTGAAAGATGGCAGTCTAGTCTCTTCTTGAAAGCTTCCAGTGATGACACTCCCACAACTTCTGAAGGCAAGCTATTCTATTAGTTGATTGTTCTCACTTTCAGAAAATTCCTCCTTATCTCTCCTTGCTCAGTTTCCATCAGGGGCGGGTTCCTAATTTTTTTACTACCACTCTGTGGGCATGGCTTATTTTGTGGGTGTGGCTTGCCAGCCATGTGACCGGGTGGGTGTGGCTTGCTGGCCATGTGACCGGGTGGGCGTGGCTTGCTGGTCATATATTAGTTATTTCAGAGAGATGTTACTACTATTTTTGCTATTTTATACCTTACATGAAAAGCTTTGCAAACAAAGTGTGTGTTACACCATGGCAACACAGCAACCTTTATATGCAGAAAATGCTATAGTTAAAAGACAAGCAAGTCTCATACAGCATTTTTGGTTTCAGTCATGGATTCCTTAGACGAAAATATTGAGGACTGTTAAAAGAACAGTATCTTTTAACAATCCTCAATGTTTTCGTCTAAAGAATAACAGTATAAAACTGTATAAAATTAACAGTATAAAAGGTTAAGCTTTCAGAAAACGCCCACTTTGGGAAGCTTTAGGCAAAAGCAAAAGAAAAGTGTCAAATGCGACCGCACCGGTACTGTGACATCACCAGCGGGCCGCTACCGGTGCTATAGAGTGGACCGCACTGGTAGGAACCCACCACTGATTTCCATCCATTGTTCCTTGTCTGGCCTTCGGGTACTTTGAAAAATAGATTGAACCCCTGCTCTCTGTGACAAGCCCTCAAATATTAGAACACTGCTATCATGCCACTCCTGGTCCTTCTCTTCCCTAGACTAGCCATGCCCCATTATTGCAACCATCCTTCTTAATATGTATTTCTACAGACTATAAAATCAAAGCTGACACTTTTGTATTACTACCCCATCCCAACTCATTCAATGTCTGAAAAGTTACTTCTGTGACATTCTGTAGAATTCAGTAGACAATGCCATTTGTTGAAGGGAGTGGGATAGGGGAAACCCCTATTTTACTAATCTGCCATAAGATTAGAAAGTAATAGCCCATTTCATATTTTTTTAAAAAAAATCAAATTAAAGATATGTGTGTATGAGTGTGTGTGTGTGTGTGTGTGTGTGTGTGTGTGTGTGTGTGTGTGCAGTCATTCAGTAATTTCTTAATTGGTGGACATCCGTTCACCAGAATTGTCGATCACTCACTGCTTCTTTGAGTTCTTTGAAGTTCATGCTTCAGTCTCTTTATTGATTGCTTTTGATGTTTTCAAGCTTCAGGATTTTCTCCAATGACTCTTGCTTTTGCACTGTGTCAAAAATATTCAATCTTTAGCTGTTTTATTAGTTCTTCTAGCTTGCAATGTGGGTTTGTTTGCTCTTTTTGAATATGGAATGAGTTCTTCTTCTTGCTGTCCAGAGTGTTCTCAACCATCTCCTCCACTTTTTCAGTTTTTATTTGTTCAACCTTTCTGATGCTCTAACATTCACAGTTATATGTTGCTACTGGAAAACCATGACAGTATGTTCCTTTGCTGGCAATGTGATGTCTCTACACTCAAATATGTTGTCTAGATCTGTCATAGACTTTCTTCCAAGTAGATTTATTATTAGAGTTGGAAGGGACCTTGTAGGTCATCTAGTCCAACCCCCTGCTCAAGCAGGAGTTCCTATACCATTTGAGACAGATGGCAGTCCAGTCTCCCTTTGAAGGTCGCAAGTGTTGGGGCTCTCACAACCTCCGCTGGCAAGCTGTTCCGCTGGTTGATCGCTCTCACCATCAGAAAGTTTCTCCTCACTTCCAGGTTGAATCTCTCCTTGGTCAGCTTCCATCCATTATTCCTTGTTTGGCTTTCTGGTGCCATAGAGAACAGCCTGACCCCTCCTCTCTGTGGCATCCCCTCAAGTATTGGAACACTGCTATCATGTCACCCCTGGTCCTTCTCTTCGCCAGACTGGCCAAGCTCAGTTCCTGCAACCGCTCTTTGTATGTTTTATTTTCCAGACCCTTTATCATCTTGGTTGCTCTCTTCTGCACTTTCTCTAGGGTTTCAATGTCTTTTTTGTAGTGTGGTGACCAAAACTGGATGCAGTACTCTAGGTGTGGTCTGACCAAGGCTTTATAGAGTGGTACTAGTACCTCTCTGGTCCTTGATTGTATCCCTCTATTTATGCAGCTCAGGACTGCGTTGGCCTTTTTGGCTGCTGCTGCACACTGCTGGCTCATATTTAGTTGGCTGTCTACCAAGACTTCGAGATCCCTCTCGCAATCGCTGCTATTGAGTGTGGTTTCGCCCAGTTTGTATGTGTATTTTTGATTCTTCTTACCTAGGTGTAGAATTTTACTTTTCTCCGTGTTAAATTTCATGTTATTGGTTTGGGCCCAGTGTTCAAGTATGTCAAGGTCCCTCTGGATTTTGAGTCTGTCCTCTGGGGTGTTTGCTACTCCCGCCAGCTTGGTATCGTCTGCAAATTTGGTTAGTTCTCCTGCTATTCCCTCATCTAGGTCATTTATGAAGATATTAAAGAGTACATTAGTAGATGTACTAATGTATTAAAGTAGTAGATGTTTACTTCATGGCTAGAGTCACTATCTTTGTACATTTTAAGTTAAAGCCTATTTCAATTCTCCTCTGCCATTTGGATACATTGCCTGTGGGCATGTTCTTTTATTTTAAAAAATTATTGAGCAGCAGACTGGGGTTTGCACTTTTTTCTTTTAGCTTTCAGCAAAAGGTTCCTTAAATCTTTCTCATTTCTAGTTATCAGAATAATATCTTCAGGATAGCTGAGTTTGTTGATATCTCTCCCAGCAGTTTTAATTCCAATTTCTATTTCTTCTAGTCTAGCATTTTTCACAATATATTCTGCAGACAAGTTAAAGGACTTATGTAACAGTATACAATTGTAATGCATTCTTTGTCAATTTCAAACTATTTAGATTTATTCACATTCCATTCAATCTATTCCTTGGCAGTCAAATACAGATTCTTCAGCACACATGAGCAAAATTGGAACATCAATGTTTTTAATGGCTATCCACACTTTGTAGTGCTCCACAGTCAAAAACCCTTATAAATGTTTTTTTAGGGGGAACTTCATTGCATTTTGCATTATCCACCATGTGTTAGCAGTGTGATCTTTGGAGAACCTGCTTCTTCCGCATATGACCTATGCAGCTGGCAATTCTTGTTCCACACATTGTTGGCATCTAGATCACAAAACCTTGAGCATTATTTTAGTGAGTTACGTGTAACATGCAAATATACAATATAATCTGAGCATTCTCTAGTACTTCCTTTTTGGTATTGGCATTTTAATTAGAAAGACTGCAGAGAAGAGCAACAAAGATGATTAGGGGACTGGAGGCTAAAACATATGAAGAATGGCTGCAGGAACTGGGTATGTCTAGTTTAATGAAAAGAAGGACTAGGGGAGACATGATAGCAGTGTTCCAATATCTCAGGGGTTGCCACAAAGAAGAGGGAGTCAAACTATTCTCCAAAGCACCTGAGGGTAGAACAAGAAGCAATGGGTGGAAACTAATCAAGGAGAGAAGCAACTTAGAACTAAGAAAAAATTTCCTGATAGTTAGAACAATTAATCAGTGGAACAGATTGCCTCCAGAAGTTGTGAGTGCTCCAACACTGGAAATTTTTAAGAAGATTTTGGATAACCATTTGTCTGAAATGGTATAAGACTTCCTGCCTAAGCAGGGGGGTTGGACTAGAAGACCTCCAAGGTCCCTCCTAACTCTGTAATTCTATTCTATTCTATTCTATTCTATTCTATTCTATTCTATTCTATTCTATTCTATTCTCTCTCTCAAGTCCTTTGCCATCCTATGGTTTACATAAATCCACATTAAGCTGTTTGCCATATGGAAAAAATCAATGAGAAAATTCAGGAAAAACAATAAAGAATTATGCTTCTAGACCAGTGATGGTGAACCTTTTTTCCCTCGGGTGCCGAAAGTGCATGCGCACGTGCTATCGCACATGCGCGAGTGCCCACACCCATAATTCAATGCCTGGGGAGGGCGAAAACGGCCTCTCCCGCTCCCCCGGAGGCCCTCTGGAGGCCGGAAATGGCCCGTTTCCCAACTTCTGGTGGGCCCGGTAGGCCCATTTTTCATCCTCCCCAGGCTCCAGAGGCTTCCCTGGAGCCTGGGGAGGGCAAAAACACCCTCCCCAGTCCCCCCGGAGGCCCTCTGGAAGCTGAAAATGCCCTCCCAGAGCCTCCGTGCGAGCCAAAAATCAGCTGGCCGGCGTGCACATGCGTGCTGGAGCTGAGCTAGGCAATGGCTCGTGTGCCAGCAGATATGGCTCCGCGTGCCACCTGTGGCACCCGTGCCATAGGTTCGCCATCACTGTTCTAGACAATCTTAGAGGGAGGGAGGGAGGGAGGGAGGAAGGATCCTTACTAGTATTTAGATAAGTAACGGTCATAAAATCTTAATAAATCATCATCATCTTCATTATCATCACCATCATCACCACCACCACCACTACCACCATCCTAGAATAAGATTAGCCTATCTCTGATCTAGATCCCAAACAAACTGAGAAAGAATTATTATCTATCTCTGAGGCCAGTTATTTAACTCTTCTTCATTGGAAGCAATTGCAATTTTTGGATAATTACTTTGCTTTAGATTTGGGGAAAGCTTTGCTACTTTATGCCCTTGCAGAAATCTCCTTGCTTCAGTTCCCCACTTGCAAAGGTCATCTATTTCTTTGGGTGGTTTGTCGTAATGGGAGAAAGCAAGAAAGGAATGTAAGGATACAGAGTGAAAGAAAGTTTATGAACAGGAAGCATAAAAAAGGAAATTCTCACAGTTTCTCTTAATTGCTTTCATTGCTTCACTGCACAAGAGCCTCGGTCTCCAAATTTCCTTGGGTCCACAGAGCTTTGTTGTCTGCTATGCTTTAAAAAAGTCATACTTGTATCCAGAATGTTTTAATCCAAGATTGACTTCCATCAGAAATCTCATCTGCATTTTTATGACATGGACAATAATATCTCTGACATTTCAGCCATGTTCTTTGCCCTGTTTTGATGAATGCTTAAATTGTGTGGATCAAAATTTATATCCTTTGGACATATATTCAGATAAAGTTTAAGTGTCTAGGCATACACTTGACTAGTTTCACCCAAGTCTGATTTAGAAATTAACACACCCCTGACAGGAAAAACCATACAACATGCTGGAGTTGGAATGAATATCACAAGCATTATATCCTAGTGTTCGTTTGATAAAAGTTTGTGCTAACCAGGTAAATATTGAAATAATTTCTCATTAATTTCTGCTTAGTTTTCTCGTTTTTCCCATTAAGACTGTTCTATCACATATCTATTTACCGTATTTTTCAGAGTATAAGACGCACCGAAGTATAAGATGCACCTTAGTTTTGGGGGAGGAAAACAAGGAAAAAAGGTCTCTGCCTCCCAGCAATTTGCCAAACAGCAAACAGCACAGATGATATACACTGTTTGCTGTGTATTTCTGTGCATGTGTGCTTGACCCATAGAAATAGCAAAGAATTAGAGAAATGTACATTATGGCAGTATATTAATCCCAGAAAGTTTTCTTAAATGTAATCACACTAAATCCTCCCAATTATTTAAATAGATCTACTCCAAACATGACTAAGTCAGGGTTTAATTCAGCTGCCTTATTTTAATACTAATACTTAATACTAAAACAGGACATTTCAGATTATACTTTTACAGATCTTTAAAATTGATGTAGCTTTCTGGAAGGCTTTCTGCTATTTAAAAGAAGATACAATAGCACTGGGCCTCTTCAGGGCAAGAATTTATTTTAAAAAGCTTCTTCATTTTGTTAAGTTGTCTAGAACAATAATAAAGCAGTCTTTAAAAAATAAGTCTTATAATTTGAACACTCTACAAACATTTAACAAAATAACATATTAACAGAATCTGCTGTACCTAGGATAGAACTCACAACCTCCTTACTGTGAGGCAAGAGCTCTACCTCTAGGCTACAGTAGCTGTAGCTTACTTTCTTGCAATTTCAGCAGTGTAACATTGCCAGCAGTTTATCTCCCAGCATTTTGTCTCATTACAGCCACCGTAGTTAGTTTCATTTTACCACGTGGCTTGCAAGCCTGTCAGCTGTAGGTCGAGAGGCAGATAATCTCTTAGTGTGCTAATAAGGCTTCTGTTTCTGTTCTGTTTGCTGCAAAGAGGTAAATTGTTGGCAGGCAGAGGCCAAAGGGTGGGGGTGGCTGGGTGGGGCTACATTTGGTGTATAAGACGCACCCAAATTTTTACCCTCATTTTGAGGGTAAAAAGGTGCGTCTTATACTCCAAACAATACGGTAGTTTGTGATTTTTTTAAAAAAGCTCTTATTTTAATTTATATTTTCATAATATTCATACTTATACACATTTTTCAAATATATCGCATTATTTGTGTATATATATTTTCCTCAATACATGATTTGTGTTCTCTTTAGAAAGCCACATTCTAAGAATCAGAAATATGAGACAATCAAATAATAACCTTAATTTACATATTGATTTAGAAAGTATATTAAAGAGGGAATTGAACTAAGCTTTCACTTGTAACTACTATGGATACTAACCATTGAAAAGAGATTGTTTTAGCTGTTCTTGAAGTACCTCTCATTACCATGTAAGAAACCAAAACCCTTTCTTAAATAGTGCAGAGATTAATTTAGAGAAAAACAAGCCATCAACTATATTCTTTTTCAAAAGCTGGGTTTTTTCCCCATCTAGTTAAAAACTGAGGACACTTCTGCTAGAAGATCTTTAAGTGAACTGGCAGAAAGATATTGTTCAGGCTTCTTACCAAAGAGCATGTTTCTAATTCATTATGATTGCTGCTAGATTTTTCCCCCTTACAAATTTGGACACATAATTTTAAAACGCTATTAGGAGAGAGAGAGAAAGAACTATGGATTCCAAACAAGGAGACTGACTGGTACACAATTCAGAAGCAATGAAGCTTGATTGATGTCTTCTACTTCAACAAATACTGTCACTATTTGGCCAAACCAGGCTTTTTTTCAAATCTAAAGAAGTCTAAAGGAATTTTGACAAGCAGGTTCAGGGTTGGAGTATTAGTGTTGGAAGGACCCTTGAGGCTATCTAATCTAACCCTCTGCTCAGTGCAAGATCCATTACTGTATAACTACAAGATCCAATATTTTCTTGGGAAAAATTAAGGACAAATCTGAAAAACAGGCAAATCTGAAAGAGGTTATCAAAATGAACATGATTACCTTCCATTCAAGTAACTAAACATTTCCCCCTTGTGCATTGTTAAATATTACAATTTTGTAGCAGCCTCTTAGGGAGAACTTAGGGAGGCTAACATCCAAGTTCTCACGGGGTGCTTGGTGTCCTGGGACTGAATTCCTGTCTGATATCCTGCCAAACTAATGTCAGGCAATGTAAATAATAACGGGCAGTAGTGAGCAATAGTCTGACTTGATCTAAAGAATCTGTTGGGGTTCTAAGATTAGATGAAGAACCAATAAACCTAAGGTTTTTGGTTTTTTTTGCATATGTTGATCAATGAATAAACACTTAGTGTTTAATCACTGATCATAATACCCTATACATAACAACCATGCCACATTGAACCATGGACTAGCTAATCACCTTGTTTCATACTGTACTATATGAATTCATCTCATGGGATTAGTGTACACTGCATTGGGACTTGCAGACTCAGAAAATGTGTCCAATTGAGGGAAAAAAATCATAATTAGGTTTCTTGTGGATAAGTGCCAAAACCTTTGGCTTAGATGAATGGAAGTCAGGACAGTATTGATTATTTAGGGTCAGTTCCCTCAGACTCTAAGTGGTTTTAAACTTTGCTTCCACCTTTTATTGTGCTTTGTGAATGAAACATGCCAAACCTAGTGAATTGATCTCACATTATTACATTATCATTAATATTTAGCGAGATGGACTATTTGCAGAGCTCTCAAGCAAAGCATGCTAAGGAAAAGGCTACTTAATATAGCCTAATATTCAATCACTTCCTAATAACCACAAACCTCCCTTGAAGACAGCTAAGTTAAAGTGCACAAGTACAAGACACAATGCTTGCCAATGTTGCAGTTGCTTTATGAATATATTGTTCTGGTTGTCTCCCATACATTTTTTGCAGATTTAATACAAAGAGATTTCAGCAGGCTACCAATCAGAGGTGGGTTCCTCCCAGTTCGGACTGGTTCGCCTGAACTGGTAGCGACCTGCTGGTGACATCACAATGATGTCACAGAACCGGTTCAGTCAGTTCCTGTCCATGGGCGCCGCCATCTTTTTTTTTTTTTATTTTTTTTTGATTTTTTTTTTTTTATTTTTCTTCTGAGCATGTGGAGAAGCCGAGTTTCTGGCACTGTGCATGCAGTCACCATCTTGTTTTTGGCTAATTTATTTATTTATTTATTTATTTAGAAAAAAAATTGATTTTTTTTATTTTTTTTCTTCTGAGCATGTGCAGAAGCCGAGTTTCCAGCACTGTGCATGTGGTTGCCATCTTGTTTTTGGCTTAAAATTTTTTATTTTATTTTTTGGCACTGCGCATGCGCGCGCGTATGAGGTGCAGCCACGCAGCGCGGGAGGAAGCGGGAGGAAGCAAACTGGCAGTGAGGTAAGTTAGAACCCATCCCTGCTACCAATGTGATATATCTTATTCTAATACTAAGAGAAATGGATACCATTATATGAGTACCATTTCTAACCATAGAAAGAAAGAGAGATCTGGAATAAAAACCTTCCCCCCACCTTTCAATACAGTAGTTGCCAGTGCCTTCACATAGCTTTAATTAAGGCGAAGCAGGAGATAGACAGAAATCACTTCCACCTTCAATTAAAAAATAAAAGATGGTGGCACCCACGGACCGGCACCGACTGAACCGTTCCCGTGATGTTGTTGTGACATCACCAGTGGGTTGCTACCAGTTTGGACGAACCAGTGCGAACCGAGAGGAACACACCTTTGCTGATGACCTTGAAAAACAGCAGGAAAAATGTGGGTTCAAATACCTAAACGAGGGATTATATGTGAAAATATTATTCTGTGGCTTTTCTCTAATTTTCTGTTCATTAATCCCAGTAAGAAAAGTTCTGGTTTCTGTTGAATCTTGGTCTTTAAAATTCTTTGTGTTGGTATAGGTCAGGGGTCGGCAACCTTAAACACTCAAAAAGCCATTTGGACCCATTTCCCAGAGAAAACAAAACACCGGGAACCATAAAACCTGGGTGGGCGTGGCCAACTCGATGTCACTCACTCCCACTGAGTCACATGACCTCCCCAGCAATGCCTACCCAGGTTTTGTGGCTCTCTATGTTTTCTTTTCTATACCTCTCTCTCTCTTTTTTTCTCTCTCTCTCCATCTCTCTTTCTCCCTCTCCCATCTCTCTCTATCTCTCTCTCCCTTCCTCCCCCTCTCATCTCTCTTTCTCTCTCCTTCTCCCATCTCTCTTTTTCCCTCCCTCTCTTGTTGCTTTCTCTCTCCCTCCCTCACTCATCTCTCTTTCTCCCATCTCTCTCACCTTCTCTCTCTCTCTGCTGAGGAATGATCGCCACCCCGGCGGAGGCTTTCCTTTGGGTGACCCTCTTCCCCGTGTCGCAACTCCCTGGCTGGCTGTGGTGGGGCCAGGAGAGTGCATGCGCACGGGGAGACCTTCCTCAAGCAAGCACCAAAGCGCAGCAAAGGCATGCACAGGGCGGGCGGCCGCTCGCTTAAGGAGGGTCTTAACAGGATGCAAAAGGACATGGCTTCTCTCCTTTCCTAAGGACCAGCCATTGCCTTGCCATGTCCTGCCCCCCCCGGCAACTCTTTGGCCAAGCGGGGAGGGTGTAAGCTCCAGCCCAAAGTGGCAGGAAGCAAAGGCTGCCTTAGGTATTTTACTGTTGTGAGCCGCCCAGAGTCTCTGTGGAGTGGGCGGCATACAAATGCAACAAACAAACAAACAAACAAACAAACAAACAAACAAACAAACAAATAAATAAATAAATAAATAAATAAATAAATAAATAAATAAATAAATGTGCAAATGTGGCATGAAGGCAGGTACAGGGCCACTTCTCTCCTGCCATAAGGATCTGGCCATCGCCTTGCCGTGCACCCCCCCTGCATGAGAGAAGGAGGGGGAGGGGGAGGAGGGTCGCTGGAGCCTTAGTGCAGGAGCGAAGGCAGCCTTTGCTTCCTGCCGCTTCAGGCTGGAGCTTACACCCTCCCCGCTTGCCAAAGAGCTGCGGGGGAGTGGACATGGCAAGGTGATGGCCAAATCCTTAGGGCAGGAGAGAAGCCGCATCCAAAGACCCTCCTTAAGTGAGCGGCCCCCACCCTCTGTGCATGCCTTTGCTGTGCTTTGGTACTCGCTTGAGGGTATCACCGTGCATGTGCACCCTCCTAGCCCTGCCACAGCCAGCCAGGGAATTGCAAGAGGGGGAGTAGGGTCGCCCGAAGGGAAGCCTCAACCAGCACCAGAGAATCAGCCCCAGTCGCTTCTCCATTCCCGCCATCGCCCTTACCTTTTCAAGCCAGGTGAGGTAGGGGAGGGCAAGGGGCAGGGCCATCCAGTGATGGGACAGGGAGCCACAGCAGAGGGCCCAAAGAGCCACATGTGACTCCAGAGCCGCTGGTTGCTGATCCCTCGTTTAGGTATTTGAACCCACATTTTTCCTGCTGTTTTTCAAGGTCATCAGCAAAGGTGTGTTCCTCTCGGTTCGCACTGGTTCATCCAAACTGGTAGCAACCCACTGGTGATGTCACAACAACATCACGGGAACGGTTCAGTCGGTGCCGGTCCGTGGGTGCCACCATCTTTTATTTTTAAAAAAAATTTGTTTGGATTTTTTTGGGGGGGATTTTTTTTATTGAAATTTTTTTCTGGGTTTTTTTTCTTCTGCGCATGCGCAGAAGCTGAGTTTCCAGAACTGTGCATGCGTCGCCATCTTCTTTTCGGCTTTTTTAAATTTTATTTTTTTAAAAATGTTGGGCACTGTGCATGCACATGCAAGCGTGCACACAGCCACGAGGTGTGGCCACGCGATGCGCCCACACAGCGCAGTAGGAAGCGAACTGGCAGCAAGGTAAGTTAGAACCCACCCCTAGTCATCAGGCATGATAAAATGACCCTTCATAATGTCCACATTTCCAACATAATTTTGAAGCATCTTTATAAATTATTTTTTAAAAAAATTCTAGAACCATATACCAATGCATCCTTCAAAAGCTTTGATGAGCCTCAGTTCATTTTATTTCATTCCAATGGAGCTAATTGGGAATTTTGTGTTTGTTGGTTCCAGTTCCCTGATGTTTGGTGGAAGGGTGTGATGAAGCCAATGGCTAAAGAAGGAAGGGTTACGCTTAGTGGGAATTGATTCTTGCATGCTCACACAACGGAAACAAAACTAAAATAAAATAATGTTAACATGTTGGATATTTTATGATTCATATAATTTAAACTTCATTTCAACATGATCCATCTGGCTGCACCTGTCAACTTGTATTTTGCTGCTCTAAAAGAATTTGGCCTATTTTTAAAAACAAATTTAAAAAAGAGTTTATAGTTTATGTTTCTGGGTCATCTTCAAGGGCAATGCCATTGTCGGGATGATATCACACTACCGGTGAACCATGACTTGATTATATCTGTCAACTCATAACTGATTCAAATCACACTGACTGCTAAGACTGCCTGGGCCTTCATTCACACACTTCAACCCTTCCTTGACTTGGAAACCAGTTATCCCCAAAAGCTTCCATTCAACTTCAATTTATTGCTCCTATGCAATGTACCACTGAGTCATTAAGCTGTAAGTTATGAAGAGTGGATACAGCTTCCAAAGAGATGTTCAGATGGATCATCAAATGTTGATGTTTTAATGAAATATCTTCCAGATGATTCCTACAGTTCCTATAAGGCTAGTCATGGGAAAATCAGCCTAGCATTTTGGTTTATCTACACAATGGTCTGGATGTACATAAGAATGTCTGGTCACACACCCCTTCTGAAGATGAATGGTCTAAAAGGTAGAAAGAAGATTTTTGATCTGACAAAATGTTGAATAAGAGAAGATTTCAGATGCATCTAACTGGGAATCAGTACATAACCTCTCATGGGAGAAATGTTACCTTAAAAGAATTCTGAGAACATCCTTTACCTTGAAGTCTTATAGCTCAGCAGAAGAATCATTGGTAAAGTGTTATGGTGTCTGACAGTGCTTACAGTTCCATGCAATCCCTTGAAGAATTCACTTAGCCAGAAAAAAATCCTATTCAGAGTAGAAAAAAACTTAATAGAAGTCTGAAGTTACTAAAATGAACAAAACCAGTGAAACTGTTTGCTGCAATCTATTGTAATTGCAGTTGGAGCAAAGTAGTGTTCTTATTTTAAATGTCAAGAAAACAATCTCCAGTTAAATTTTACGCATGCTTTCAATGATGACATTCAAAATTTTGCCTGACTCTAGAGATGGAGCAGAATTTTATTTAATTTGTATATCCATAAAATAAGAGTTTTGACTATCACCTCCAACCCTTGCTAAATCTAAGATTTCAAATTAAGCCATATCAAAAATGGTTCTCCAGCCTCTGTACAAATTCACTAGAGAAATTCCATCATCACCTCTCTAGCTAATTAGTACCACTGTGGTGGAATGATGCTCAATGTTAGGAGGTTTTGCTAGCATGCATAGGCAAGATCTAGTTAAGTTTTAATGAGAACATAGCTCATTTATTATTTTAGTATCATACAGTACTTTCATTCAACACCCACATTTTGAATTATATAATGCAATTTTTCAATTTGAAAATATGAAGAAATGCACATGAGAAAATAATATAATTAAAATGTACATATCAATGAAAATAATGTATAAAATGCATTTCACTAGAAATTCACCTGCAAAACATGTATATTGTTTTGTACACTAAGTGCACAAAACTTAGAACAACACTTATGCTCCAAAGAAATGATTTGGGCATTATATATTATACATATTATTTTAACAGAAATTTTTAATTATACTTTATATCAGGGGTCGGGAACCTTTTTGACTAAGAGAGCCATGAAAGCAAAAAATTTGGAAATTTATTTCAGTGAGAGCCATATACCGTATATTCCGGTGTATAAGACGACTGGGCATATAAGACGACCCCCAACTTTTCCAATGAAAATATAGAGTTTGGGATATACTCTTCGTATAAGACTACCCCTCCTACCATCTTTCTTTTTCTTTCTGTCTTTCTTCCTTCCTAAAATCTTTCTTTCTTTCTTTCTTTCCCTCTCACTTTTTTCTCTTCCTCCCACCCTTCCTCTTCTTCTTCCTCTTCCTTCCTTCCTTCCTTCCATCTCTGGTCTTCCTTCCTTCCTTCCTTCCTTCCTTCCTTCCTTCCTTCCTTCCTTCCTTCCTTCCTTCCTTCCTTCCTTTCATCTCTGGTCTTCCTTCCTTCCTTCCTTCCTTCCTTCCTTCCTTCCTTCCTTCCTTCCTTCCTTCCTTCCTTTCATCTCTGGTCTTCCTTCCTTCTTTCCTTCCTTCCTTCCTTCCTTCCTTCCTTCCTTCCTTCCTTCCTTTCATCTCTGGTCTTCCTTCCTTCCTTCCTTCCTTCCATTCATCTCTGGTCTTCCTTCCTTCCTTCCTTCCTTCCTTCCTTCCTTCCTTCCTTCCTTCCTTCCTTCCTTCCTTTCATCTCTGGTCTTCCTTCCTTCCTTCCTTCCTTTCATTCATCTCTGATCTTCCTTCCTTCCTTCCTTCCTTCCTTCTTTCCTTCCTTCCTTCCTTCCTTCCTTCCTTCCTTCCTTCCTTCCTTTCTTTCATCTCTGGTCTTCCTTCCTTCCCTTTTCTCTTCTTCCCTCTTTCCTAGCCCTCAGCACCACAAGATCCTTTTTCCCAAATGAAGAAAAGAGTGCTGGTGGCGGCTGCGGTCGTCCCGAGGGAGCGCGCGGCTGAGAGGCATCTCGCGTGGGGAGGAAACTTTGTCTGGCTTGGCTTCGAGAGCGAGCAAGCAAGCGAGAGCAGCACAGCCACAGCGGGAAGGGAAGCAAGCAGCCTGCTCTGCCACTCAAGCCAGCGGCCGCCGGAAGCAACAAGGGCGTTAGGAAAAGAGAAGGAAAAGATAGAACTGAAGGAAAGAGTGCTAGCAGCGGTGGCGGCGCTCCTCCTTCTCTTTTCCTAACGCCCTTGTTGCTTCCGGCAGCCGCTGGCTTGAGTGGCAGAGCAGGCTGCTTGCTTCCCTTCCCGCTGTGGCTGCGCTGCTCTCGCTTGCTTGCTCGCTCTCGAAGCCAAGCCAGACAAAGTTTCCTCCCCGCGCGAGATGCCTCTCAGCTGCGCGCTCCCTCGACAGCCAGCTCCTGCCCGCGTCTCCCGCCTGCCTCTTGCCTTATGCCACCAGCTGATGGTGGCTGCTGCAGCCTTCCCAGCAGGCGACTAGAGCAGGGCAGCATCGGAGCTCCAAGGCTCCTTCGGCCGCTTGGCTTATTTATTCAAACTATCCCACCATTAGGCACCACAGAAAAAGGGGGAGGTTGATACGGCCTGACAATTAACAGAGGGCGGGACGACGCGCGAAGGGAAGCAAGAAAGCCAAGTCTACACTCTCACACAAAGCCCCTCACCTGCCGCGCGTGCTCGGCCCCGGCCCCGCCCTCTCACCGCTTCACTCCTGCTAACCATTTCCTTGGTTTCCCAACCGTCTTTCCACACAAACTTCCCTCACGTGGCCCCATCAGCGGGCTCTCTTATTGGCCCACCGCTCAAGCAGCGGTAGTTGTCAATGTCGCCCCTCTTTCCACGTTGCTAACGTTCTCTCTGTCTGGGCGTTTAGTTACAGGGTTTTCGGGCAATGCGGAGTATCGAAGAACCGGGAGGATTTCACCCCTGCTGCGAGCCATATGCAATCATCAAAAGAGCCACATCTGGCTCGCGAGCCATAGGTTCCCGACCCCTGCATTATATAAAGCATGTTACTTTGAGTTTATATCTCACTCTTTCTCCTTTCCCAAGACTGACTTGTCTCTTATTTTGATTCAAACATTTCTGGATAACTTTTCCAAGGTATGTCAATAGTTTTGGCAGTGTTCAGTGTTAAAGGTTGTCCTGACTGCTTACATGCAAAAAATAATATGCCAATATTGTGGGTATTTTTGTATGGTGCAGCTAATGTGATGCTTTGATCATTGTTGCTGTGCCACTTTGTTGTGACACCCATAAGGGCATTGGGGAATAGCACTAAAAGGGGAGAGAACTGTGTTGCTGTTGGGTTAACATTGCACATTATGTGTGCAATGTTAACCCAAGTGTATAAATGATGATGTCCACATTCTGTATGAAGTACAGCCCAATGTGCAGCATTATTTATGGCTCTACGACCACTTTGCAATGGTGCAAATGGACATTTGGAAATCAAGGCATCAGCTGCTGCTGCTGCTACTACTGCTGCAGCTGCCATCTACTTTAACAGTGTTTCCCAACCTCAGCAACTTTAAAATGTTTTGTGTACTTCAATTCCCAGAATTCCCCAGCTAATATGCTGGCAGAGAAATTCTTGCAGGTGAAGTCCATATACCTTAAAATTACTGAGGATTAGAAATACTGCAATTCCAATGGACGACAATATCTGTAATTCAAGGTTGAACTGTGGAGTCCCTGATGCTCTCTCAATTGGTTGTTTGTTTATCGAAGTTTCATTGCCCTACTAGGTAATATCATCAGCCGCATTGTATATTGAGTTTAGTAGGGAATTCCAAAGACACCAACAGAGTTCAAAAGACTTACCAACACTAAGGCTGATGCTTCTAATTCTGCAAATACATATTACAATGTGATGAAAAAGAAAAGTATTTGTAGTATGATGATGGAGGTCAGGCAAGCATCAATTCCTTATGTTAACTTCAGAAATGAAAATTGTGACCATCAATGGAAAACATGGGAATGAGTAGCCAGACAGCTTGAACATTTCACAACACAGCAACAATACTGGACTTTCAAGTATGTTACCAATTATTTGTTCATCTGTTCCAGTGCCCATGAAATCAATGATCCTCATAGATAATCCTATGCCTTTTCCTTGACTGCTATATAGACAGTCAGCTTGCTCATTAAATTGTAATTGGATCTTATAAACCTAGCAGTGAAGTTCAACCATTACTGAATGAATCCTTCTTCACCAGAAAAAAAGTGGTTAGAGCTAATAAATATCCTCCTAATAAAGCAATTGTATTTAATCACAATGAGCTGGAATTATACCTTAATTAGCTGTGTAGCTAAGTGAAACTAAAGACCAATGTCTTTGGATACAGGCATATTAGTTTGCAATTGCATTATATTTAATTTCTCAGGAAGAAAGAATTCCATCTACATTTCCTTGATCATGGAAAACTACAAGTATGAACAAAGTCCATTTGTTACAAATGGAACTGCTATCATCTGGACGCAGGTATCGGCCCTGCTTCATGGAGAAATAGTGACTCATTATAAGTCTCCCTTTCCTACATCATTGGCAATAATTAACAAACTACTTAATAACACCTTTGCCTAACCCTGTGCTTTATTCAGTGCCGCAATAACCTGCCCATCCTCCCTTGCAAATAACTCAGGATTAGTTGCATGATGATTTTTAGGCCAGGTATCAAAATCTTTTATTGGCCCTGGCTACATTTCCACCCCAGCTTATTCAGTAATTTGGAAAGGGAAGAATTTCTCAGTTCAGCTAATGAGATTCTTAAATATCACTGTTTGTGTGAGAAGCAAGAGAGATTATGGGTTTCCCTGATGAGACCCTTCAACTATCTTACTTTTTATCAATGTGCCTTATGAATATTTGGAGGAAGGGAGCTGTTAAGCTTCTATACTTTGAGTACTGAGGGGTTCCTTCAGTCTTATGGCCAGGACTAAAAAGCCTTGGCTGCCACTGATGTAAGACAGAAGGACACAATATGAGCTGCACGCCACATTCAATTACTCTCTGAAGTGGCTGAAAGAGGCATCTCACTCATTGTTTGTTTGTTTGTTTGTTTGTTTGTTTGTTTGTTTGTTTGTTTGTTTATTTATTTATTTATTTATTTGTCAAACATGTATAGGATAGTAGTAGTTTGTATAAACATAAATAAAAAGTAACGATAAAAGAGGACAATAGGACAGTAGGACAGAGACGGTAGGCACAGTGGTGCGCTTATGCACGCCCTTTATAGACCTCTTAGAAACAGGGAGAGGTCGACTGTAGAGGTTAAATTTTTGGGGGTTTGGGGAAGAAACCACAGAGTCAGGTAGTGCATTCCAGGCATTGATCACTCTGTTGCTGAAGTTGTATTTTCTGCAGTCGAGTTTGGAGCGGTTTACATTAAGTTTGAATCTATTATGTGCTCGTGTATTGCTGCGGTTGAAGCTGAAGTAGTCATTAACAGGAAGGACATTTTGGTATATGATTTTATGAACTACATTTAGATCAGATCGGAGGCGACGTAGTCGTAAATAGTCTAATCCCAGTATTTCAAGTCTGGTGGAATAAGGTATTTTGTTGTGAGCGGAGGAGTGAAGGATTCTTCTTGTGAAATATTTCTGGACTCTCTCGATTGCATTTATGTCTGATATGCAGTGCGGGTTCCAGACAGGTGAGCTGTATTCCAGAATTGGTCTAACAAATGTTCTGTATGCTCTGGTTAGCAATGTAATGTTGCCAGAGAAGAAGCTACGCAAGATTAGATTAACAACTCTCAGAGCCTTTTTGGTAATGTTGTTACAGTGGGCTCTAGCACTTAGGTCGTTGGATATGAGTACTCCAAGGTCTTTGACAGTGTGAGGGTTCGTTTCCTCCAAGTTTGTATTCCTCCAAGTTTGTATTTTGTATTCTGATTTTTTTTGCCAATGTGTAAGACAGAGCATTTGTTGGTTGAGATTTGACGTTGCCAGTTGTTTGACCATTCTTGATGTGATAGAAAGTGAAATTATTAAATACATGATGAGAGGAATCATTGCCTATTTAGTTATTGCTAAATATTAGAGTCAAACGAAATGAAATCGTATTTAATTATTGTCCTGCTCCCATCTATAATTTGTAGTGAGGTTATTGCACAGTGCTGAAAGCACATTCCATCAGGGGTGAAATCCAGCAGATTCTAACAGGTTCTGGAGAACCGGTAGCGGAAATTTTGAGTAGTTCAGAGAACCGGCAAATACCACCTCTGGCTGGCCCCAGAGTGGGGTGGGAATGGGGATTTTGCAATATCCTTTCCCCAGGAGTGGGGTGGGAATGGAGATTTTGCAGCATCCTTCCCCTGCCATGCCCACCAAGCCACGCCCACAGAACCGGTAGCAAAAAAATGGATTTCACCACTGCACTCCATGGCCTAGTACTAATTACATCCCTTTGAATCTTCTTGCTAGTATGAGCCGCCTCCAAATAATAAGATAACTTATTGCTTCTCCTCTTAGCCCCTTCTCTTTCAGTCCTAGTCTTTCACATATAGACACCTATATTGAATGGAAAGATTTACAATGAAATTCTGAAATTATGACATCTTTTCAATTCGAGAAAAAAACTCCATGAAGATATTTAATTGGGCATTGGTGGTGTGGTGGTGCAGTGGTTAGAATGCAGCATTGCAGGCTAATTCTGCCAACTGCCAGAAGTTTGATCCTGACTGGTTCAAGGTTGACTCAGCCTTCCATCCTTCTGAGGTCGGTAAAATGATGCTGACTCTGCTAAGAGAGGGCTGTAAAGCACTGTGAAGTGGTATATACAGTCAGTCTAAGTGCCATTGCTATTGCTATTCTTTTTGCATAAATATTCTAACCTGGTTTGATTTCTTAGGACTAAGATGCTTGCTTCTTCTATGAGTCAATGATTATAGAGTTCTGAGTTTGATGCCTCTGAAGGAACAATGAGAAGCACATTAACAGTTTTACGGTCAGCAAAATGGCTATTTTATGAAGAAACTCTTTCTCTGTCTCTCTCTTTTCTGTACGTTTGCAAGATATACTTACTTACTAGGACCACTCACCAACAGGGGAAATAATTTTGCATTTATTGAAATAATTTCAGACAGCATGGCATTCAAACTTAATTGTTTTTCTTTCTTTCTTGTGATTTATCTGCTTGTTTTAAAAAATTGTGCTACTTTGCTAATTATAATGCCATGCTTCTATAAGTGCCATATTTTAGAAATGAGAGACACAGAAGAAAAAAGAGACAGAAAGAAGCTTTTCCAATTTGTAGATTCTGAAATGATAAATATACTAGGGAAAAAAACAGAATGGCTATCATCATCACTTCCAAAAATGTTATTTTTTCCTCTTAAGGCTCTAAGACAGGGACTACAGTTGTTTGTCTTTTTTCCCCCCTGTAAGGCAATTTTCTTCAAAAATAGATTTCCATATACTTACATGTCAGAAGAAGAGAATGCCTGGCTGACAATATTTGGGTGTATGTTAAACCAGAAGTCTGTAAACGTCACTCTCTAAGCAAGTGAAATTATTATCTAACAAACAAAAAGTAGTGATATCTATATCACACAAGAGAGTCTACCATGACAACTGTGTTCTGTAGAGAACTCTAGTCTAGGAACAACTTTGCAGAATTAGGACAGCAATAAGAAGGAGCACCCACTCTTTGACATGAGAGACATTTTCTTTCTTCACACACACACACACACACCCAAGCAACCCTTCCCCCAAAACAAGACTGCTTCTGCAGCAACGTGGGGCAAATTATGACAAAGCCTGCCTTGCAGCTTTGTCACTCTGTAAGCTCCTCCTTTATATATTTGCATCACGATGCCATTGTAGGTGGAGCTTGCCTTTGCACATGCTCAGATGCTGCAAAGGCACATGTGGTTTCTTGCTAACTAGTTAAAAAACATTAAGCCCTACTGTTTTCTGCCAGTATTTGACTATTATGTTTCTGCTGGCCTATTGTTTGGGGGGGGGGAGAGGGAGGGAGGGAGAGGGGGGAGAATAAACTTTTGTGATGTATATTGAACTGTTTACAGTGCAAATGACTTTTTCTCTTTAAATGTTGTTTGCCCCTTTTAGCAGAAGAGAATTAGTGCAGAAGAGTACTGTCATTTTTAGTAGAGACACAGCAGTGGGTGTTGCCAGAAATCTTCTATGGCCTGTATACATTTTGCTCATCTGCTGAATGTTTAGATCTGGAAAGAGGACAAAATTGTGAGGAAAAACTGCAGCCCTGCCTCTGGTCTTCCCTGCATTTGAAATAAATGAAACCTCCCAAGGGAAAGATAGCATGTCCATCTAAGAACTCAGTACAGAGCTAAATCCTCAACTTACGATCCGAATTGGCATCAGAATTTCCACTGTAGTTCAGGTCATACGTGAAGTCAAATCCAATTTTGCTGCAATTGTATAGCTATCATTAAGTGAATCGCCATAGTTGTTAAGCTAATTATGCAATCATTAAGTGAATCCAGCTAGGGAATTTATTGCCAGGCCCATGGTGCAAATCTGAAAAAAGGGGGTCACAAATTGTGTTCATGTGACCAAAGGACACTGTAACTAGTTATAAATGAGAGTTGATTACAAGGTGCTCAATTGCCAGATTGCAATCATGTGACCACAAGAGTGGTGCAACAGTCATAAGTGCAAGTAGAGGTGATGATTTTTTTCAGAGACTGTTGTAACTTTGAACTGTCATTAAATGAATGGTCATAAGTTGAAGATTATCTGTATCCAAAGGCCTGATGAAGTCACTGACTGCTTTTTAGAATTCCCAGCAACTGAAAGGGTGGGATTTTATCTTTCTTGCTTGTTGTCTTCCTTTTTGTTTAGTTTTTTTTAATAACACCTTAGTACTTACATGATTGGTACTATTAACAATAAATTGTATGTAATGTGCCTTGTCTCATACATTGATTGAAACCTGACCCTTTCTCATTACTTGTTGCACTACACTTAGAATCCCTCGCAGGATTCAAGGAGGCAACATTCCTAAGAAAGAAGATAGTCCCGGAAGGAATATTGATTACCTGGCAAGAGAAATTTTTTTAAAGTAGACACAATAGAGAAAGTGAGAGAATTTATAGAACAGCAGTTTGGAATAGGAGAAGAACAGGAGAAGCCAGGGAAGAAGTGGATAATAGGAGTCAGGAGGAAGATCAAATAGAGGAGAAAGAGGAACGAGAAGAAAGGAGAGGACAAGAAAAAGAACGGATAGCAAGAGAAGGATTAAAAGAAAAAGTACAAATGGAAACAAGGTATGCAAGGAGAATAAGGATGACTAATAAATAAGAAAAAAATGGAGGAGGAAATAAGAATGGTTATTGATTGAATTAGAAATAGAATAAAAATAAGTAAATATATAAATAATATATATACAAATATTATTGCTTTCAATATAACTGGACAAATATACAAAAGAAAGAGGATAAAGGAGTTATTAGAATGTATTAAATATAAGCAAATAAAAGGAAAATAAAAAACATGGTTAGAAATAAAGTACATTAATATATGAAGTATATGATGTAAAAATAGAAGTGTGAAATATATGGATATAATAGAACTGATAAATGAAAGAGGAAAATATTGTTAAATTTAAATCTGTTACCGACGCAAAAAGTGTTGTAAAGAGGGAAATTGTATAAATTTCCATGTTTGTTTTCAATGTTGTTTGTTTTCAATGTGAAAAAGGCCAATAAAAATTATTATTAAAAAAAAAGAAAGAAGATAGGATCCAAGGGTTGGAAATGAGCAGGATTATGGGATGGCCAGCCACAGTAGTTCAAATCCCAGTTTCTCCGTTACTAAATTGAGAAGTATCCCATCATTCCAATTGCACAGCAATGCAAAGCTGAGTCCATCCACCAATAGCTACAGTATAGTAGCAGACCACGTTAGGAGGAAACACAATGGAGCATTGTGAGAAATCAGATGGGTTTTCCTAAGTGAGTCCTCAATACAAGGAGGTGACTTGAGAGCAAGTAGGAAGTAGTTGGAAACTTTGCATGATGAGATGCAAGTTAGGCCACAGTTGAATGCTTTATGAAAAGATGATCTAGAAAGCTCCCAGGCTTCTGGAGGAGACATAGGAGAAAGGACAGAGACAAGAGAAAGAATTTTGCTCCATTTATTTTTCCATCCAGTGTCCTGACTAATCTCTTACTTCTGTAGATTGCATGGATCCAGGCAAGATAGCATACATATAGTGTATGCTATCTTGAATGCCATTTGTGTGTATGTGTTTGTTTGTTTGTTTGTTTGTTTGCTTGCTTGTTTGTTTGTGTGCATAAATTTGGAAAAGAATTTGTAGTGCAAATTATTATTTATTATTAATATGGTTCCTCACAGTCATCCAGATGTTTACACTGGATTTGTCAGTAATAGTAGTAGTAGTAGTAGTAGTAGTAGTAGTAGTAGTAGTAGTAGTAGTAGTAGTATGTCCAATGTTTATTTTGTACAGGTCAAGGCTGCATACAAGGCTGTACTATTGTCTAATTTTTACCTATACATACTTTGCTTTTGTTTATGTTTATATCATACCTGTTATCTTGTACACGTGTTGACAAAATTAAAAAAAAATAATGCTCCTTCCACTTGGTTTCCTCATAATAATAACCCCAGGCATAAATTTATATTGAGATTGAAATTCCTCTTGTCACCTTCATTGTGGCATCTAGAGTGTTAAGCCTGATATTTCAGATTCACATCTTTGTGTCTAGAGTGCAGAGTTAAGCCTAATATTTCAGTTTAATGTGGCCCTTGCCCATTGGAATAAAGAATTTCTACCCGTGATAAGCATTTTTAAACTGATATGTGGGACTCTTATTTTACAGAGCCCTGATGGTGCAGTGGTTAGAATGCAGTATTGCAGGCTAACTCTGTGCACAGTCTGGAGTTCGATCCTGAAGGGGCTCAAAGTTGACTCAGCCTTCCATCCTTCTGAGGTTGGTAAACTGAGGACCCAGATTATAGGGGGAAATATGCTTTAGACTCAAAAATAGCTGTAACCCACTCAGAAAGTGCTGTAAAAACACAATGGAGTGGTATATAAGTTGAAGTACTATTGCTATTGCTATTTATAGTCCATAGGTTCATGGAAATGAGAGATACAGAAGAATCTCTAAAGTAATATAAACTACAGTCATATGGGAGGAGGAACCTTTCAAGTATCCCAATACCAAGCAATTTCAGCCTACCATCTTGAATTGTTCCCCTCTCCCAAATAAACTGGTATGGTAAGGTAATTTATATCCAAAATATATAATGCATTGCATCCAATATAAAAATCTGTACAGTATTCTGACAACCTGAAGGGATGGAGATATAGCAATCTAGAAATATTGCAGGAAATGATTGTTATGACTAAATTAATTTGTCCCTCCTAAACAGCATTCCCAGAAGAGCTGTACCCCATATATATATGGGGTACAGCTATATATACAGCTATATATATAGTTTCAAATTTGTCTGCTTGAAGAAATGGGAGTTTTACTAGAAGAGCTGCAGCTTTCAGCTGTTCTTCCCTGCAACTGATTAAAAGAAAGTCTCTGAAAGATGGGTGGCAACCTGACAGTTGTGTATCAAGAGGCCTGAGAAAGTCTGAGTGTACTAATAGGGAAAGACAGGTGGTTTTTTCCTTGAATATCTCGATGGAGCACCATCTGCAGGTGCACACCCTGAACAAAAGCCAGCTGTAGTTTGAAATTCTCAGCTACCTAAAGCATAATAGTTTTACCTGTCTCTGTCTTTTTCCTTCTCTGAAAAGAAAACGTTTGCAACACCTTAGTGTCACTGCTTTGTATGTTTAGTTAGGTTAAGAGTAAAGTACAGCTGCTGTACCTTGCCTGCAGCATGCACATTTTCTCTTCAGATGCTGGAAGCTGTTACCTTATTACTGCTAGCAGTACACCATAGAGCAGTGTTTCCCAACCTTGGCAACTTGAAGATATCTGGACTTCAACTCCCAGAATTCCCCAGCCAGCGAATGATGGCTGGGGAATTTTGGGAGTTGAAGTCCAGATATCTTCAAGTTGCCAAGGTTGGGAAACACTGCCATAGAGAATACCACGGTAAGATTACCAGAGGCCCATTCAGTAAGGAGACAACTTATATAGGCAGATTTGGAGAGTGATTCTCTTGGCTATCACTTGTGTGAGAAACATCCACAGTTGTTGTTTTCATAGAGTCCACATCTTGCAGATATAATCAAGCAGGATATACTGTATATGTCCATCACTATCAATAATCAAAACGAAGTTAACATTTCTATGGCTTCCAGTATTGTGCAGCCGAGGTGGCGCAGCGGTTACAGAGCAATACTGCAGGCTACTTTAGCTGACTGTGATCATTTGAGTTCAGCTGTTCAAATCTCACCGGCTCAGGGTTGACTCAGCCTTCCATCCTTCCGAGGTAGGTAAAATGAGGACCCAGATTGTTGGGGGCAATGTAAATATATACATTGCTTAATGGTGTAAACCGCTTAGAGAGTGCTTGCACTGTGAGGCGGTATATAAATCTCATTAATAATAAATAAATAAATGAATAAATGACAACTTTCAATCGTAAGTCAGTTGGGCAGCAAAAGTTTGGCCCCAATTGACCATGCATCCAGTGCCATCACCTGAAGTAGCAGCTTCATTCTGCTTAATGGCCAATCCTGCATTTCTAGTATTTCCACCTGATGTTTGAATATTTAAGGTACCACTTTAAATTGCACTGCAGTTATAATGTGTGTCTGCATCAGTGTCACTCAGCCTTCAGATTCATTATTTTTAACTGACAAATGCCAAAATGGAAGCAGATCCGAAGAGAAAACTGTACTCTGTTCTACAACACATATGACAACCGGGCTAATTAAGACTGGAGTTGTCTTCATTCAAGTGAAGCTCGGTGCAGGCTGATACAAAGTGATGGAGGCTTATTCCCTAAAACAGGAGAAACAGTATAATCCTCAAAACTCATTGCTTTCTATTATTGGTCTCCTAGCAGGAGGGAGGACAGCTCTTCCCTGTACTATTCACAACAGTTAAAACAAATTTAAAGTCAACCCAAGTAGGAGATGAAAAAAAAACTCTCTTTAATGTAAACATGTCATAATTAGATTTAATTGTTTTTTCCCCAAAGCCAGAGAAAATAAATATTTGTTCATTTTGTTCCACCAAGAATAGCGCTATGCTATTTTGTATGAGTCATGTGCAAACATATTTGCATAGTGCAAGAAAATTTTGCCATCTGATGCCAGTTTTACCTTTTATCATCTCTAATGCTGTTGGACTATTCATACAAATCTGTAATGAGAATGGAATCTGAATCTCAGTGGATACCAATCTTAGTTAATTTGAGTGCTAAAAATACGAACTGTATTCTGCAATTCCCAATATACATAGACAGTTGCAATTTGCTTAAATATATATTTTGCTATAAACGCTGATTGGCTCTATCTATCTTTGCTTCAATTAGGTTTCCATTGTTTAAATATTTCAAAGACTATGAAGTAGCCTCTGCAAGTGGATATTAATAATTCTGTGAGATTCAATTCCTACTTCAACTGTTAAATTCAGTGTTTAGCCTTGATCCAGTCACTGTTTCAGGCCCAAAAAGATATGCAATGTTGAAGCAAGGATAGAATATACTTTCAGCAGACAGATCATCTCACAAGAAACATGTTATTGGGTTGTTAACAATTGAAGGCCTTCCTACAAATATGTACCATAAGACTATATAGAACTACCTATAGACTTTATTATTCATAAGTGACAGAGGGTCTTACATCTCAAACTGCCTAAATTTTATGGGACTAAAAACATATACACATACAGTACACAAAATCAGTAGATTGGCTCCAATCATAGTTAAAGTAGTTCTGCTGAAATCAGTAGACATGTGTTAGACATGGCTTAGCAAAATGGGAAAAAATCTTGTTGATTGCTTTTAATGTATACCTCTTACTCAGTTTCCCTAGCAATATAGAATAGAATAACAGAGCTAGAAGGGACCTTGGAGGTCTTCTAGTCCAACCCCCTGTTTAGGCAGGAAACCCTACACCACTTCAGACAAATGGTTAACATCTTCTTAAAAACTTCCAGTGTTGGAGCATTCACAACTTCTGGAGGCAAGCTGTTTCATGGATTAATTGTTCTGTCAGGAAATTTCTCCTTAGTTCTAAGTTGCTTCTCTCCTTGATTAGTTTCCACCCATTGCTTCTTGTTCTACCCTCAGGTGCTTTGGAGAATAGTTTGACTCCCTCTTCTTTGTGGCAACCCCTGAGATATTGGAACACTGCTATCATGTCTCTCCTAGTCCTTCTTTTCATTAAACTAGACATACCTAGTTCCTGCAACCGTTCTTCATATGTTCTTCATATGTCAATATGTATACTGACAGACAGTTGTCCAAACATATTTGATAGCTTTAGAATTTTTCAAAAGAATTTTCCAGTCAAAAAGTGAATAAAATATTATATATATACTGTACAGCAGGGATGTCAAACTCGATTTCATTGAGGGCTGCATCAGGGTTGTGTTTGACCTCGGGGGGGGGGGGCAGGCATGGCCGATTGGGTGGGCATGGCCAACTGGGTGTGTGTGGTTAGCTTGATTCCACTCTCCAAACTACTGGCATGTTTCCTCTTTGCATTGGGTAGACTATAAAGCTATGCTGAACTGATCTTTCCTCTTCACATTGGGTGGACCGGGCCGAAGCTACGCTGGCCCAATCTTTCTTCTTTGCACTGTGTGGACCAGGGTGAAGCTACCCTGGCCTGATCTCTGCTCTTCACACTGGGTAAACCAGGACAGCCCCGCTGGCCAGATCCAACCACATCGCGCACCGCATCTGGCCCGCTGGCCTTGAGTTTGACACCCCTGCTGTATAGCATCAAAATAACATACAAAACAAACTAGGTTCTAGGAAAACACAAAAATGTCTAAACAAACTGGATTATAAATCCATGCAATTGCTACTTTATGTGGTTTTTAAAATCCATTGAGCTTAATTTATGGAACTTGTTATCACAGAATGTAGCGATGGCCCTATACTTTGGTTTAACTACTTTACAGAGAAAGGCAGTTCTTATCACTTAGTGGAAACAGGCCATGATGCTAAGTGGAAATTTTGGGATCAGAAGTAGCTTTTTAAAAAGTTGCTTGCTGGGAGAAAGCTTTGTGGGCTGCTCAACAGCATCCAGAGGGCCATTATTACAAATAGGATTCAAAGCAAAATGGGCATGATTTAATCAGTTGTGATTTATTTAGGTTGTCACAAGATGAACTGAAGCAAAGAAGGGCAAATAAGCAAATTAAAAAGCTAATAGATACTATGGCACAGAAATGAAGGAGATGAAAGAAGTAAGAACATGGTAGAAAGGATAAGAAACATGTTCACAATGAACTGAGAAAGAGGGAAGGAAAGAGGAAACAGAAGGCAGTCTCAGAGGTATCAGGGAATATGGAATTTGTTGCAACATATCATAGAATCAAAGAATCATAGAAGGCCAAAAGCAGGCATTCTCATATCATCTCATCAAATGGTTGTCCAATCTTTTCTTCAAAACCTCCAGTGATGGAGCACTCACAACTTGGGAAGCAAGGTTTTCCACTGCTTAACAGCTCTTACTGTCATGAAATTCCTCCTTATTTCCATGTTGGATCTTCCTCTGATGTACTTCCACCCATTACTTCTTGTCCTACCACTGGTGCTATGGAGAATAAATCAACACCCTCGTTCCTGTGGCAACCCTTTGAGATATTGGAAGATTGCTATCATGTCTCCCAACTCTTCTTTTAATTAAGCTAACACCTAATTCCTTCAGCTGTTCTTCTTAGGATTTAACCTCCAATCTCCAAATCATCATTGTTGCTCTTCTCTGCACTCTTCCTAGGGCCTTAGCTTTCTAACCTTAAGCATATTGTATTGTGGTGATCAGAACTAGATGCAATATTCCAAATATGGCATTACCAGTGCAGCATAGAGTGGTGCTATCACTTCCCTTGATCTTGTTACTATCTCTCTGTTGATGCAACCCAGGACTACATTGGCTATTTTGGCGGAATCAGCACACTGCTGACTCATACTTAAGTGGTGGTCCATTAGGGCACTGAGATCCCTTCCATAGATGCTAATGATGAACTAGGTACAGGCTCTTACTGTTCTTGCCACTGAACAGCATCTTACTAGGCAGGTCCAAAAACTTAAATCTGTCATAATCCATTTGAATTTTGAATCTATCTTCTGAAATGTTAACAATTCATCCTAGTATTGTGTCATCTGCAAATCTGAGTACCCCTTCAATCCCCTCATCTAGGTCATTGATGAAGATGCTAAAGAGCATTGGGTCCAAGGTGGATCTTTCAGGAATCCCACTGCACACTTCCCTCCATGTAGATATAGTTCAATTAAGGGCCATACTCTGAGTGAAATGTGCGCCAACTGCGTATCTATCTGAAAGTGGTAAGGTCTGTCCCACATTGTTCTGTCTTACGAAGAAATAGGTTGTGGTCTACTTTATCAAATGCCTTACTGAAATCTAAGTACACTATATCCACACATTTCCTTGATCCACTAATTTAGTCACTTTGTGAAAGAAGGCACTAAGATTTGTTTGGCATAATCTGTTTTTAACAAACCCATGCTGGCTTCCAGTAATCCCCTTGTTCATTTCTAGATGCTCACAAACCCACTGTTTGATTTACCATTTCCAGGATTTTCCCAGGTACTGATATCGAGCTGATTGCTTTGTAGATTTCCTGCATCCAGTTTTTTCCCCTTTTAAAGATTTTAAATGCATCAACTCTTTTCCAGTCATCTGGCAGTTCCCCCTTGCTCCAGGAGCATATTAAAGTGATGGTGCCAGTCAAAATAAGAAGAAAAGCAGAAGCCAAAGTAAAGAAAAAAAAGTAAAGAAAAAAAAAGTTAATAGGAAGAGAAGGAAGTATGGACAAACCCCAAATTAACATTAATTTAAAAAAGTAGTGTCATCTAAAAATGGCTAGAGCTGAAATGTTGCAATCTGCTCAAGCAGTAGATTTGAGATAAGCATTTGTGAGAGTACTGCAGTATAGATCATGATAGAATCAAATGTCTCATCTAATATATCAGTAAATTATTCTATTCTAAAGCAAACCTTCAACAGTTAGATCAAGAAAATTGCTCCTTTAAATCTCCATGTCCTTCTTTAGAACTAAAAGATATAGAAATCTGAATTTAAATTAGCTATTATATAAAGGAGGATTTTCGCTCTCACTGAACAGGTTTTGGATCAAAATACTCGGACAAATACAAAGCTGAATGTTTCACAGCTCTCTAAAAGGACACTGAGCCTTGCAGCTTTTTGACAGTCTCCCCAGTGGACACTTCTTCCATCAGTGGGTATCTTAACAGTGCATGTTGAGATGACTCCATTACTGAAATGGATATGCTGATTCTCTCCATGCCTGGGGTTTGTAACATTAATTTTAATCATGTTTAATTTTTAACACTACTCTTTTATATATTTATATGGCTGTTTTTATACAGTATATGTGTAGTTTTATTGGATTATTGCACACTACCCAGAGTCACCCTTGGTGGCATAGGTAGCCATATGAATTTGATTAGCAAGCACATAAATAAACAAGATAGAATATTTTCTGCCAGATTGTCCTCTCAAGTTCAGGAATTCTCTGCTCTGATTGGTTAATGGCATCATTGTTGAGTCTTTCCTGAAGATTTCTGAAGGTGCTCAATGTCAACTCAAAGCTATATAGCCTTGGGATGGGGAACATACTTGGTCTTTGAGTCGCATGCCAAAGACTGGAGGGAAAAATGGTGGGGACAGCACAGCCTCATCGTACTGAAATTTAATTTAATTTACATAATTACTTTCCATATTTGTGGTAATTTCTCTCTACTGTCTCATTTAAATTCAGTAGTATTTTAGGAAAGGGCTCTGGAGGCTTTGTTCAAAGCTTTCAAGGTCATATGGTAATCCATATGGACCACAGACCATTGTGCCTCTCCCTTACGTACCACCCTTCTGAAATTTATTTATTATTTATTTATTTTGTGAGATTTATATACCGCCTCACAGTGCAAGCACTCTCTAAGCAGTTTACACCAGTAAGCAATGTATATTTATATTGCCCCCAACAATCTGGGTCCTCATTTTACCTACCTCGGAAGGATGGAAGGCTGAGTCAACCTTGAGCCGGTGAGATTTGAACCGCTGACCTGCGGATCAGTGTCAGCTAAAGTGGCCTGCAGTACCTGCCTCTAACCACTGCGCTGAAATTGAAATTTTTCTGAGCTATCCTTCAGATGGCACTTCATGACCTGCCACACCTGTGAAGCAGAAATGGTCAACATCTTTGATGCCCAGATCCATATAATGCCAGCTGAAATGTTATACCTACGAGGTTTATAGTTATATGCAATGGATGCTTGAATTCATAACTCTTTCCGAATTCAGTTATGGGCTAACTCAGTTTTGGATTTCCCCAATTAAAATGCAAATTCAAACAGAGTGATGTGTTGACTCTTTGAACATTGCAGCACCATCTTTTTTTACACTTTCTTTAAAAAAAATCAATTGTGCTTTAAAAATGCATTGTGATAACAAATGAGAAGGATGTATTTTGAGAGAAAATAGATTTCAAGCTATTGATACAAATTTCATTTTATGCGCACATATAGAAATATACAGTAAATCCAATTTCATACAAAGTTGCTTTTCTTCCTAAATTGAAACAACGTGAAAACAGACCAAATTTATGCACATACGCATGTGGCATTGACCTAGACACAAAATAAATCAAATAATACATTTTTCCCATACATACCTGTAATCATTGTTTTCATTGGCCCAATGACTTTCACACTATTGTTAATGGATATGTTGCTAGTTGCAGTTTTGGAAGGTATATAAATAACTGAACTAATAAAAATACAGTTCTTAATTTCAGGCAACAGAAAATCACAATAGCATTAACTCAGGAGCCATGCAGGTGCATTTCTCATTCTAGAAACCAAATGCTTTTTTAGCTTTGATAATAAAACCATGATTTGTGGAAGAGCAATAAGATGTAATGGGTTCTGATTGCAAAGGCTGGGTAAACCGAAGTGCAGAATTACTTTTAATGCCTTTCTTCCTTAATATTGTTGCATGTTGGCAATGGAGAATTGATGACAGCTCACTCCTTTCGACTATTCTAGCCATAGTAAACCAACTTAAATAAAGAAGACAAATTATAAATACAGGATATTTTGTAAGAATATATGAGTCAATTGGATTGAGATGAGGGGCTATAGAAATTGAGTAAACTAAGTAAATTCTACAAATAGACTTTTTTTCCATATGAATAAATGCCTGGAAAGAAAATATTTTTCATAATAATATATGGCTAGAATATCTTGAGGTATTCCATCATTACTCTCAATAGGGTTGCACTTCCCCATTCAAGGATTGTGCACAATCTGGGATCTTTTGGGACTCTCAGATCCTGCTTGTAGAGCAGTGGCCTCCAACCTTTTGGGCACCAGAGACCTCTGTGGAGAGAGGTTTTTTCCGTGGACCAGAGGGGCCATGGTTTTGCATGCTGCCTGCCTCCCACGGATGGGGATTCACTTGTTTGTGCAGCCCTATTTCTGGCATGCCGCGGACCAGTGCCAGTCCACAGACCATGGGTTGAGGACTGTCACGCAGTGATTTATTGCCTGTCATATGTATATGCAGGGAGCTGCATCCCTATTCATTATAATGGTTTATTCCTGAGCACGTGATTGATGTGTTCTTGTATGCATGTGTGCATTCCATTCTCCGTTCCTTTCTTCTGTTCCTGGCTTCCATTGAAGGAAGACCTACTTTTATATCAGGCATGTAGTTAATGAGATTTATTGTTTTTGTATCGAAATAAATATTTTTACTTAGACTTTTAAACTGCGGTTTCTTTTCTAATGTCAGACTCCCGGGGAAAAGATCTATTTCGCCTCTGTGAGGCGAGGACCCCTTTTGTAGAGCAGGTAGAAACCATGGCCAAGAAGGTCTTTCCACAGGTACATCTTGTGCATCAGTTGCAGTTTTCCTGGTCTTGGAAGCTCATTGACTCTCCCACAAGCCTCAGTCACCTCACAATTGAATTATGATAATGCACTATACATGGAGCTGCCCTTGAGAACCAACCAGAAACTGCAACCAGTGTAGAATGTGTTGATGTGGGCAGTGACAGGAGAAATTTTGCATCACAAGTATCTGGCCCTGATGTTTTGCAAGCTGCACAGACTGTTCCTTGGCTTCCTGATGCAATTCAAGGTGTGGGCATCATACTCACAGGCTTCCCAGAATCATTTGAAAATCTGTAAGTCCCCCTGTGAGTGAGATGGATGGTTTGAAAATGTATAAAGTAAAATAAAATAATTCATCCAAAGAGAATAATAGATGAAATGTGAGATTTGGGACCAAAGTATGAGGAAGTATGTTCGACAGGAAGATTCTTGGGGTTAAAATGATTGAGGGCGGTATGACAGGTAAAAGCTACAGTTGTCTAACTTGTCAGTGGCTTGCCTCTCAAAGTAATTCTAGCAACTGAAAAAACAAAGTTTTTATCAGTTTTAAACAAGTGCTTTGTCAAATTAATGCTTTGTAATCTCATCAAGCCAATAAATTTGAAGAGAGAATCTAGATAAGGATCTGTGAAATTCCGTGTCACATATATATTGCAGAATGTAATTGTCTCTTAGTGTTAACATTAAATTATCGTTGATATCTTTCTAGTGGGAAGAACAAGAACAAATTTAGAATCCTTTATTATGTTTTTTTTAAGCACTTAATTTTCAGCAGCTCATGAATAAATGATGTTTAAGATGCTGTTGTGACTAATGCTAGATTTTTAGATCAAGTGACATTGTTTCTAGTGTTATTAATCCCTATAATTTTAGGTGATTTTAAGCAAAGATCATTTATTCCTTTATTGGCAAAATATATAGGTTGACCTATTTTTTTAAAAAGAGTAAGACTAGCTTGCAGCAACAAACAGGTTGTAGCGTCACTCACCTTCGGCCGCTGTAAGTAACCCTGGGATACAGCCTTGAGATAAGTCTGGAATGTGACATTGGATAGCTATGACAATTTGGCAATAAGAATACAGGTAGTCCTTGACTTACAACAGTTTGTTTAGTAACCACTTGAAGTTACCCTGAAAAAAGTGATATGACCATTTTTATACTTATGAATATTGCAACATCCACTTTGTCACATGATCAAAATTCAAACTCTTGGCAACTGATTCATATTTATGATGGCTGCTGTGTCCCAGGGTCATGTGATCACTTTTTGCAACCTTCCAACAAGCAAAGTCAATGGGGACCCAGATTCATTTAACAATTATGTTACTAACTTAACAACTGCTGCAATTCACTTAACAACTGTGGCAAGTAGGTCATAAAATAAGGCAAAACTCACTTAGCAACAGAAACTCAATTGTGGTCTTAAGTCAAGAATAACCTCTAATATACATTGTAACCTCACAACAAATTGGGGGGGGGGGGAATGAAGAAGACAAAAAGGTGCACTGAAATGGATTTAAATGACCAAATAAAATTATGAAAAGGTTTTCCCTTCCTGTTGAAATCAACAATTTGCTGGCCAAGGCATTTCATGTTCTGCCGCTATTGAAAAGTGTCTCCTATAGATGTCCTCTGTGCTTTTATGTTGCTTCTGTCAATAGAATGGGAAGACATAACCATTTAAATATCCTGCTCCCAAATTTATCTGGAAAGAAGTGAAGAGGATAAAACAGTGACACAGAATGTTTCTGATCCTTGTTAGCAATTTTCATATATACCCCACCTTGTAGCAATGGGAATTTACCAGAAAATGGATGACTGAACCATTGATATTTGTGTTCAGGCAGATCTGTTACTGACATACAAGGCTAAATTGTTTTGTTTTGTTTTAATGCAGAAACTACTTCTGACTTTAATAATCAAGATGAATCTGTGAGCTTCCCAAATTAAAAATACTGTTCTTGAAGGCAAGTTCAATCCTTAAAGATATTAAAGGCTTTCCCATTCATTCAAATAAAAACAGGTTGTGCATTTGTTTGTTTTGTGGGGGGTTTGCATGTTCATTTAGGGACCACAGCAACCAGAGGGCAGTGTGTGTGTGTGTGTGTGTGTGTGTGTGTGTGTGTGTGTGTGTGTGTGTGTGTGTGTGAATGTGTACATGTGTGTATGTATGTTTGTATGATGGATGGATGGATGGATGGATAGATAGATAGATAGATAGATAGATAGATAGATAGATAGATAGATAGATAGATAGATAGATAGATAGATAGATAGATAGATAGATGTCATATGCAAACTATAAGGTCTGCGAGAGGAATCTCCCTGCTAGTAAGATCATTTTGCACAGACCAAAACTAGGCTCTCCATATTTTGTACAATCACCTTAAAACATTTTTCTTATTCTTCCTTCGTAACTGAGTCCTGGAAAATTAATGTAAATTTCAACATTAATTAATTAATGTTCCCTCATGCACAGAATCCCTCAAGGCTTTCTTTTCTCTTTGAAGCTCAGGGGGAATGTTCATTATCTCGATCTGTCTTGCTTGCCATTTCATACCAAGCTTATCAATGCGCCTTTGACTCTGTCTTTTCTTCCCTCTTTTTCAAATGAGTTGAAAAGAGCATAATCAAATTAGGAAATAATAATGAGGCAACAAGTACCGTGGGCTTCATCTGACAAGACAAATTCTCCAAAGGGCAGATGGATGTGTGAGTGATGAGAAGACAGGATTGAGCATTATGGGGAGCGAATCAACTCTAATGATAATTGTTCTATGAAAAGACAAAATTAGGACTCTGCCTGTGTGTCAACAAAAGAAGAAAAGGATTAAAATGAGAAAATATGCAGCAATTACATTGTTGGCTGCTCTGGTTCCTGTGAGTTGTTTGGGTTATTTGTTTTAATATTGTGGTACTTGGCTTCTGAAAAGATGCTTACCACTGCCGAAGAGGCTTCTGGGAGTGTTTCATGGAAATAAGCAGCAGAAGCAGAAGTAATACTAGGCTTAGCTTCCACCTCACCCCTGGAAAAACAAAAAGGCAGAATTCAAAGCTCTGCAGCATGGGCTCTATACAGATAGACCTTGACTTATAACAGTTCATTTAATGGCTGTTCAAAGTTACAATGGCACTGAAAAAATGGCTTATGACCTTTTTCACACTTACAACCATTGCCACATCCCTGTGGTCCCGTGATCAAAATTCAGACACTTGACAACTGACTCATATTTATGATGGTTGCAGTGTCCCAGGGTCTTGCGATCACCTTTTTTGACCTTCTGATAAGCAAAGAATAGAATAGAATAGAATAGAATAGAATAGAATAGAATAGAATAGAATAGAATAGAATAGAATAGAATAGAATAGAATAGAATAGAATATAGAGTAGAGTGGAGTAGAGTGGAGTGGAGTGGAGTGGAGTGGAGTGGAGTGGAGTGGAGTGGAGTAGAGTAGAGTAGAGTAGAGTAGAGTAGAGTAGAGTAGAGTAGAGTAGAATAGAATAGAATAGAGTACAGTAGAGTAGAATGTAGAGTAGAATGTAGAGTAGAGTAGAGTAGAGTAGAGTAGAGTAGAGTAGAGTAGAGAATAGAGAATAGAGAATAGAGAATAGAGAATAGAAGAGAAGAGAAGAGAAGAGAAGAGAAGAGAAGAGAAGAGAAGAGAAGAGAAGAGAGAATAGAACAGAGCATAGCAGAACAGAACAGAACAGAATAGAACAGAACAAAAAATAGAATAGAATAGAATAGAGAATAGAGTAGAACAGAGAGTAGAGTAGAGTAGAGTAGAGTAGAGTAGAGTAGAGTAGAGTAGAGTAGAGTAGAATAATAGAATAGAATAGAATAGAATAGAATAGAATAGAATAGAATAGAATAGAATAGAATAGAATAGAATAGAATAGAATAGAATAGAATAGAATAGAATAGAATTCTTTATTGGCCAAGTGTGATTGGACACACAAGGAATTTGTCTTGGGGTCAACGGGGAAGCCAGATTCACTTAATAACCATGTTACTAACTTAACAACCGCATTGATTCACTTAACCACTGTGGCAAGAAAGGTTGCAAAATGGGCAGTCGCTTAACCAACTGCCGTACTTGGCAATGGAAATGTTGGCCTCAATTGTGATCGTAAGTTGCGGACTACCCCTACATGAAATGCAGATTCTTGTGATTCAAGAGCAAGGCTAATGAAGTGCATCAAAAGGCAATTTAAAATAAATAAAATCAACAATGAGCATTAAAATACTTTGGCTCATTACAATACTGGAAAATGGAATAGGATTAATCCTTTTTGAAGAACTTGTAGTCCAAAGCACTGGTATCCATGGAGGATTGGGTGACTTTCCATGAAGTTCCTTAATCTAACATTCTTTCTAAGAGACTCAGTGGAAGACTCCTTCTCCAAAATATACTGCAGGTTACCTGTGATTGATGACAACTCTTAAGAGTGTTCACTCCTAAAATCAATACAGATGTATTTTCACTGTTGGATATTGACAACTCCTTGATTAGCTCCAACCCAAGGAGTGCAGAATGCCCAATTCAGCCTCTGCTTTCTTCCATAAAATTGAACCTTATTTCTCAACAGTTTTAGAATAGCTAATATGGAGCATTGTTTCTGTGGTCTTAGCATTAGGAAGGAAACTGAGTATATGCATGCATAGATTGTCCAGTCCAATTCAAGGTATCAGTCTAGACTTCTAGAAATGGACTGAACTAGCCCGGGTTACACTAGCTATATTTTAATATGATTCAATACCTGAATTACAATGTGATTCAGCAAAATGAGTTCTGTCTTCCCCAAAATTTGGATCCGGAAAACTAGCAATGGCTGTGACTTTTTTTAAAAAAAATTTCAACTCAGTTCAATGAAATTGAAACATGAGCCATGTATTTAATGAGGAGCTGAAGTGTGTCAAATTTCACAGAAATTGGCACAGAGATGTTTAAGTTATGCTCTTTTAAAACTGGTTTTTAAAAAGTCCTATTTTGACATAAAGTGGGATCTCACGGATAGCAAGAGTAGTCTATTCTGAGGGAGAAACTGATGCCAAATGCTATTTGGATAGGAAGAAATACGTTATAAAGAAAAATGTGACTTTAATGAGGAAATGTGGTGTTCTTTCCTAAATAAAATAAATAAGTTACTAGGTTAAGTCAGATAGTATGTAGATTATAAAAAGTATTCCAATATCACTCAGGATGACACTGAGCAATAGTGGAGTGGAATTAATTTGTAGGCAGAATCATCAACCCAAAGTTTTCCCTTT
Source organism: Diadophis punctatus similis (assembly GCA_023053685.1). NCBI lineage: Eukaryota > Metazoa > Chordata > Lepidosauria > Squamata > Dipsadidae > Diadophis > Diadophis punctatus. Next base: position 60,634,111 of record JALIGW010000001.1, read on the forward strand.
ATTCACAACCTCTGCCCTCTGTCCTTTAAGACAAGGATCTCCAGCCCCTGGATTGCAGCCCACTACCAGGCCATGGCCTATTCAGAATGGGGTGGTGCAAGTGGTAGGCTGTCATGCTTGTGCATGTGCAGCTCCACTTATACTAGCATATGCACCGGCCCACCACTCATACAAGTGGAGCTACGTGTGTATGTTGACCCACCACTCACGCAACCTGGGTGTCCAGCCAGACCACCAAGCCACAAAGGTTGAGGTCCACTGCCTTAAGACATTGTGGCTAAGACAACCAATGGTGCCTTGGTTGAACAATCATTTGATTTAGGGCAGGGCTATCACTCATTGATTATAATAATCTCTGTCTTTCCCATGTTATTACATATACTGTAAACTAATACAAATTTGGTTTGGTGGTGTGAATTTGCTGTGATTTCTGCAGTAATCTGGCGCTTAGGACAAATAGACTGAGGCAGTAATTTGCTGGAACTGAAATGGAGTGGGTTTAATTTTGTCAATCCTCCCCTTTTCTTCTGAGAAGGAGGAAATCTATTATAAGCAAGTTATGATTCACACTGGCACTTAAACTTATTTAATGCCATAATCTTCTACCATGCATTCAAATTTTGGAAATCAAAGCTATGAGGTTCCAACCAACCTACAAGACATATCCAGCCGGCATGCATAATTGGTATAAGTACTGTATAAAGTAAATAGAAACTAGATGTGGTTAAACTATCCTTCTCTACTTCTGAATCTCAAAGCAATCGGTTGGCAATACATGATGAAATAATTTGATTTATGAAACACTGATCCACCAATTTGTTATGAAACTACCTACAGCTAACTTTTCTGAGGTTGCACATCAGTGGTGAAATCCAATTTTTTTTACTACCGGTTCTGTGAGCGTGGCTTGGTGGGCATGGTGTGGCTTGGTGGGCATGGCAGGGGAAGGATACTGCAAAATCTCCATTCCCACCCCGCTCCAGGGGGAAGGATATTGTAAAATCTCCATTCCCACCCCACTCTGGGGCCAGCCAGAGGTGGTATTTGCCGGTTCTCCGAACTACTCTAAATTTCCGCTACCGGTTCTCCGAACTACTCAAAATTTCCTCTACCAGTTCTCCAGAACCTGTCAGAACCTGCTGGATTTCACTCCTGTTGCACATGGCTTTGCACTTTCTTCTCTTTTGATACCTCTTTCCATAGACATTTAATGTTTGTTCATAACTATCCATTCCAAATCTATTATTCATGATGGTGGATCACATCTCCCCTGTTCAAGATGCAGTTGGATTATTGTTTCCATGTGCTATGTTGTACATTCCTTTCCAAGTAAGTAGAGTTAAATTGTGGCATCTGCATTCAGCTGAACAGGGACAGCCAAGCTATAAATGTTAAACATGACTTCCCTTGCTATTGAATCTGAAAGCAAATCATGGTAAGTGTAGATAGGTTATATCTTTTCTTTCCATTTATGACCTTGATGAAAATGGGCATATGATGATTATTCCAGGATAGAGATTACCAACCAATCAATTCCACAGAAACCAGGATGATTAGCAGTGGTCAACCATTGAGTTTTTGCAAAGAGCATTCCACTTCCATTCCAATCTAATGCTCAAAGTGGAAAAACTAATTTCATAATAGGGATGTTTTAAAAAAGGAACTATTCCTCCCATTTCAGCTCAGAATTAAGAGAAATAGCAAGCATATTCCTATCGCTTCTCCATACTTCATAAGTCTTTAAACTCCCTTTTTTCTTAAAGCCTTGGGTCACAGTAGGATCACATAGTTTATCTCATCTAGTTTATCTATTTCATTTAACCCATCTTTTGTTCTTAGTACTTCATTTTTTTGTGCAGCTTATTGTTTTCTTCCCTGGCTTTTAATAACTACTCTGGGGAGGGATCATGTCACATCTGTACAACATCTAGTGTGCCATTGCTATTTCCATATTTTGTAATAGAGCAGTAGGTGCATTAGTCTTTGCTTAGTAAGATAATGTCTCCCTGAGAAGAAACATGAAAAATAAAATTGTTGCTTAATATACTTACTTTACTTAGTTGTTTATGCCTGAATATGTAAAGTTTGCTTTGAGAAAATTAACCTGTCACTGAGAAAAGCAAATGTGGCATCTATCAAGAACAATAGATTAATGCAAGTGTGATCATGGTAGCTTAATATGGAAAACTGGGAGCTTATAAAAGATAAGTAAGAGAGCCAGTAAATATGCTAACATAGTCAATTTTATATGCAGATGATTCTTTATACAAATAGTCCTTCTGTGTGATATCAGGATTCTTTATTATTAGGGGGAAAATGCTTAGATGTGCTCAGGATTTCCCTCCAGCTATTTGCATCAGTTACAAAGGAAACACAAAAAATACGAAGGCTGGGTGGACATTGATGTTATGTTGATGTGGTTATGGATATGGGTATGGATATTATAAAAGCTTTATAAGTCAGTTTTCAGTAGGATTATGGGACTGTGATCACAATCTGATTATTTATTTCATTGGGTATATAGAGGAATAGAGGAATTTGTTTCAGTCTTTTTTTTAATGGAAGCAATTTAATTTGAAACATCCCCAAATTGTATAGGCTTTGGTGTTGAGAAAAGTTTCATAGAAGAGATGCATATTATGAAAATATACACATGCAAACTAACATGGATATTAGATGGCAGAGAAATATGATTGAAGGAATGTAAAACCGATGCAGAATGAATCTAGATTTATTCATCCATAAGTCTGTGCAAACTAGGTAAGAAATCATAGTGTTTACTCTAGTAGTAAAAAAAGAAAAAGAAAAATGAAAGGATTTGCTTTGTTTCCAAAGGAACCTTGCAGAAAGTGATGGCAAGAAAACAGAGATGATATTTAGGAGAAAGTAATTCATCTAGAATGCAGATGTAGGAGACAGAATGAAAAAAAGCCCTACATTTTCAAGAAATCTGTGCTGGAAGTTTGCACAGAATATAATAATGGATTATAAATTCAGAAAGGAGATGAAATAGCACCTCTAACAATCATGGTGTTTTTTTTTTTTTTTTGTTAAAAGCAACCAGCAAAGGCATAAATTTTTTCACCAACTTCATCAAGAATTATACAGGACAGTTAATTCATGTCTCAGATGCAGGTTGTATGAATTTTTTTTTAAAAAAAGGATTACCGTAGTTAATCCAGAGCAGTTAGTTTCACACTTCAGTAGAGGTAAGGAGATGAACCTGACACTTGTTTAAAAATTCTTCAGTGGGGTGGAGGGAGGAATACTCATTAATTTTATTCTTAGGATGGAAATTAAAAACCCCTTAATGTTCAACTGACCCTTTATACCAGGGGTCGGGAACCTTTTTGACTAAGAGAGCCATGAAAGCAAAAAATTTGGAAATTTATTTCAGTGAGAGCCATATACCGTATATTCCGGCGTATAAGATGACTGGGCATATAAGACGACCCCCAACTTTTCCAATGAAAATATAGAGTTTGGGATATACTCTTCGTATAAGACTACCCCTCCTACCATCTTTCTTTTTCTTTCTGTCTTTCTTCCTTCCTAAAATCTTTCTTTCTTTCTTTCCCTCTCACTTTTTTCTCTTCCTCCCACCCTTCCTCTTCTTCTTCCTCTTCCTTCCTTCCTTCCTTCCATCTCTGGTCTTCCTTCCTTCCTTCCTTCCTTCCTTCCTTCCTTCCTTCCTTCCTTCCTTCCTTCCTTCCTTCCTTTCATCTCTGGTCTTCCTTCCTTCCTTCCTTTCATCTCTGGTCTTCCTTCCTTCTTTCCTTCCTTCCTTCCTTCCTTCCTTCCTTCCTTCCTTCCTTCCTTCCTTCCTTCCTTCCTTCCTTTCATCTCTGGTCTTCCTTCCTTCCTTCCTTCCTTTCATCTCTGGTCTTCCTTCCTTCCTTCCTTCCTTTCATTCATCTCTGATCTTCCTTCCTTCCTTCCTTCCTTCCTTCCTTCCTTCCTTCCTTCCTTCCTTCCTTCCTTCCTTCCTTCCTTCCTTCCTTTCATCTCTGGTCTTCCTTCCTTCCTTCCTTCCTTCCTTTCATCTCTGGTCTTCCTTCCTTCCTTCCTTCCTTCCTTCCTTCCTTCCTTCCTTCCTTCCTTCCTTCCTTCCTTCCTTTCTTTCATCTCTGGTCTTCCTTCCTTCCCTTTTCTCTTCTTCCCTCTTTCCTAGCCCTCAGCACCACAAGATCCTTTTTCCCAAATGAAGAAAAGAGTGCTGGTGGCGGCTGCGGTCGTGCCGAGGGAGCGCGCGGCTGAGAGGCATCTCGCGCAGGGAGGAAACTTTGTCTGGCTTGGCTTCGAGAGCGAGCAAGCAAGCGAGAGCAGCGCAGCCACAGCGGGAAGGGAAGCAAGCAGCCTGCTCTGCCACTCAAGCCAGCGGCCGCCGGAAGCAACAAGGGCATTAGGAAAAGAGAAGGAAAAGATAGAACTGAAGGAAAGAGTGCTAGCGGCAGTGGCGGCGCTCCTCCTTCTCTTTTCCTAACGCCCTTGTTGCTTCCGGCAGCCGCTGGCTTGAGTGGCAGAGCAGGCTGCTTGCTTCCCTTCCCGCTGTGGCTGCGCTGCTCTCGCTTGCTTGCTCGCTCTTGAAGCCAAGCCAGACAAAGTTTCCTCCCCGCGCGAGATGCCTCTCAGCCGCGCGCTCCCTCGACAGCCAGCTCCTGCCCGCGTCTCCCGCCTGCCTCTTGCCTTATGCCGCCAGCTGATGGTGGCTGCTGCAGCCTTCCCAGCAGGTGACTAGAGCAGGGCAGCATCGGAGCTCCAAGGCTCCTTTGGCCGCTTGGCTTATTTATTCAAACTATCCCACCATTAGGCACCACAGAAAAAGGGGGAGGTTGATACGGCCTGACAATTAACAGAGGGCGGGACGACGCGCGAAGGGAAGCAAGAAAGCCAAGTCTACACTCTCACACAAAGCCCCTCACCTGCCGCGCGTGCTCGGCCCCGGCCCCGCCCTCTCACCGCTTCACTCCCGCTAACCATTTCCTTGGTTTCCCAACCGTCTTTCCACACAAACTTCCCTCACGTGGCCCCATCAGCGGGCTCTCTTATTGGCCCACCGCTCAAGCAGCGGTAGTTGTCAATGTCGCCCCTCTTTCCACGTTGCTAACGTTCTCTCTGTCTGGGCGTTTAGTTACAGGGTTTTCAGGCAATGCGGAGTATCGAAGAACCGGGAGGATTTCACCCCTGCTGCGAGCCATATGCAATCATCAAAAGAGCCACATCTGGCTCGCGAGCCATAGGTTCCCGACCCCTGCTTTATATGAACCATGAAACAACTGAGATATTAAGAAAGAGGAAAGTGTTGATGAAAAGAATGGAAGAGAAGACCCATATAGTAAGGAACATAATTCAAGTAGTTAACTTTAATAAAGATAAAATACTACTGACCAAATTATTAGTCCTGAAAGCACTTTCTAGGATGAAATCAGGTCCATGAAATGATGTAGGAAGGGCAGAGGAGAGTGTGAAGTGGTTGTTCTTTGGTTCAATGCAGAATTTTGTAACATGCCCCCAGCTCAATGCAGAGGATTAGTGATTCATTCCATCATCTGAACTTGGAGATGAGGCCAATCTTCAATCCTCAATGCCATTTTCCAAGAGCAAAGGTTGCTTCACTGCTTAGATGGAAGCAAGTGGCCACTTTGCTTTGTAGTTTACCTTCAAGAGGGTCCTTTGTTCAAAGTTTCAACGCTTTAAAACTCTGCATGCTCATACTGTGTTTTGCACTGGACAAAGAATTTGTAGAGTGAGACAGTGAACGAAATCAACTATGTTTGGGGAGAAGCAAGTTTAGATCTCCCTTCGGGTGTGAAAATTCAAGCCAGCCACACATTCTTATTGCAGGCCATAGGTTGTTCTTCTGAGGACAAAGTGAAAGCCACCTTTCTAGAAAAAAGGGGTAATAAATCTAACAAACAAATAAACAAAACACTAATATGAGCAAGTCATATCTTGAATTGCCACAACACTGCAGGAAATGCTACACATATGCTGTGGGTGCTTATATGTCTGTCTGTGTATATACACACATCAATATTGTCTCCCACACAAAGACTGGTCTTGTTTTATCTTATTAGCTACATCTCAGTCACTAAATTAGGTTCTAGTAAGTCTTAATCCTATGGTGCCTGACAGCATTCCAAAGGTAGAGATCAGAGATTGGAATGTATGGGAAATCTCACATCATTTTAGCACAAACATTCACATGTTCTTAAGACAGAGAGTGGGAGAAGGCAGAAGATTCAAAGTGTGACAGAATGGGAAGAAGCCTTAGAGGCAGAAGAAATGTTGAGCTGTCTTTCACACCAATTTATTTTTTTTAGAAACCAGCTGGAGTGGGAGAGAGCAACACAAATATCTCTCTACCACCATTACATCTGCTATGGTAGCCTGATACAATCAAGATCCTGGACTCCTTGGTGACTCCAACACTAGAGCCCCAAATGATGAGCTCAATTGTCTTGCCAAAATCTTGTATAATCTACAGGAACAGAACAATTAAAAATTACCTATGTGGGCAGCATTCTGTTGACTGTTGATTCCTCCACTGTGCCTTCTAAACAAAAATTTATTTTAGTTTTAATCCATCAAAGATTTTTTTTTAAAAAATATCCCTTTAAGTTTATTTATCTTAACTATGCAATCTAACTGTGGAGATCTAAAATGCCCAAATGAACCTGAACACATAATCCATACTAAAATTGCCAAGAATTATATGTGATTTTGGGTGAGTGAGAATTGCCAGCAGTGTCAGAGTTCCAAATAGCATCGTAAATTAAATCAGAGGCCTAGGCAAAGTATTCCTCAAGTTCCAATTTATTAGCAGAGCCATGTTGGCACATCTGGGAGAAACACAAATCTGAAGTCCCAGTTGAAAGTTCAAGCCCTTGTCTCCACACCTCCAAGTCCATCACATTGACCAATCTTCATCTGCCAACTAGGCAGCAACTCCCATCTCCTTACGTGCAGGTGCAGGAGTGCAAAGACAAAGGATGACCTTGATAATCCAGAAGGAATTTGTTATGGCTACATGCAGACATCTCTTATGCAATGACCCCTCCCAAATTCCCATAGCAAAGAATACATTTCAAAATAGCATAAAGTGTGGCAGGCCAAAGACCCCAAGTAAAATGGCTTCGGCCTGACAACCTGTCAGATTGGTACGAAAGCATGGTTGGCTGAATATACCTACTTTAGGTCTCCAGTGCAAGTCTAAACTATTTCTAGCCCATACTGAGAAATACTGAGACATCAGAAAGGAAAATATGTCAGACATAGGGACATAATTAAGGTAGATAATTGAGAACAAGATTAGAGCTGAATCTGTCAATCAGGTTGTGACCACGTAAGTGAAAAAAGTAGGTTGGAAAAAAGTGAAGCGAAGAAAATATGTTAGACCAGAAGTTCCCAATCTTATTGGCACCAGAGACCAGTTTCATGGAAAACAATTTTTCCACAAATGGCGGGCGGGCGCATGCACAGTTTACAGTAGGGCTTATGTTCCTATGAAAATCTAATGCCTGATTATTTCAGAAGGACCTGAGGTGATGATGCTAGCACTGGGGAGCAGCTGCAAACACAGATGAAACTTTACTCACTCACCCAATGCTAACCTCCAGCTGTGCCCCCCCCCCCACTTCCTAACAGACCATGGACCGGTTGAACTGAGGACCCTTATGTTAGGCAATGAAATGATGGACAATTTGCATCTGTGTCTCTGGAAAAAGAATTTATTTTGAGACTATCTCTGCAGTCCCATTCCATCCTCTCTGCTTGCATTGCCCTACATTCAGTGTTCCTACAATGAATCTCCCAGTTTTTACTATTAACATCCCCCCATGTTAGAGACACAAATTTACTCACTAATGAAACAATGCAAAAGTAGTTGGCATGATTCTTCATATGACTGTATATAGATTCTATCCATGCAGGGCTTTTCAGCTGTGCAAATGTATACTAAAAAACAATATTGATGCATGCATACCGTATGTGCATTATGAATAAAGTCAGTTTACCAGTATTTTGAAAGCCAGTTTGTTGCAATGGTTAAAACATCAGGCTACAAATGGGAAAACCATGACTTCTATCTTGCCTAGGCACAAAGCCAAGCTAATTATTTTCTCCCAGCCCTAGGAAGGAGGCAAGTGGGGAAACCACTTCTGAAACACCTTGGCAGGAAAACTGCAGGGACTTATCCAGGTAATCTCTGAGAATTGGACAAGACTAAATGGAAGGAGAGGGGAAAAAAGCCAGCGTTTTATCAGTGTATAATGGATGTATATATTGATAAAACACTCCATCAAAAAATATAGTAAGTGTTCTGTCCCCACGGGTATGCCCCCAAATAAGATGCACAAGAAGGAATTGGAAACAATATTGTTTTACTGCAAATAAATTCTTAGCCAGAGTTGAGTCTTTTGAAAAGAATATCATTCATTCACAAATTCTTTCCAGTATTTGGCTAGAGTCTGAGAGAGCAATTAAAGAGCCTTATCTCACCTCATGGAAGTTTTGGCGGAAATCCAAACTCTCATTAATCACAGGAAAATTGTTAATTATTAAAATGTTAATAATCCGAGATGCAGATACAAGAGCAAATGCTGAAACCACAGAACAGGGTGGTTCTCTGCAATGAAGCCCCTCGCAACAGACCCTTAAATACCCTCAGGGCGTGGTCAAGCCCTGCATTACTACTCACGAGGAAGCCTCCTCCTGATTAGCCACTCATGTCTCTTTGAGAACCTGCGTGCTCTGGCATCCAGAAGAGCCTCCTCCTCTTCTCCTGAGTCACTAATCTCAGGAGATGCATCAGGCTCTAATTGTTCGCCAGCCTCTGACCCCACGTCCTCTTCACTCTCCATCTCTGGTGCCAGGAACACCGGTCTTCTGTACTGCACCCTCACTACCTCTGAATCCTCGGGATCGGCTGCTAATTGCCCTGGACTCGACCTGGCCACAACAGTAAGATTATTGAGATTTTTTAAAGAAAAAAATGTGGTTTCATTTCAGTGTGATTCCTAAGATTCTCTGAATGCTGCATATGAAATTACTGTCAACTCTTAGTATTACAAAGACAGTTTTTTTTCCTCGTGACAATCTGCCCTACCTGCCTTTAGGTCTTCCTATGGTGCACCCATCACCATTGTAAGTCCTTCTAGCTTACTTCTGATCATCCTCTTCTGCTCTTTCCTTCTATCTTTCCCAGCATTATAGCCTTTTATAGAGAGCTGCAGAGAGAAGAGAGAATGGTTTAACAGATTAACAGAGTTGGAAGGGACTTTTCAGGTCATCTAGTCCAACCCCCTGCCCAAGCAGGAGACCCTACCTAGGATCAAACTCACAACCTCCTGATTGTGAGGCAAGAGCTCCACCTCTAGGCTACAGAGGGTACAATTGAATTAAATTGTCTTAAAAAAAGAAGAAGAATACAATTGTCTTCAAAAACAAGAGGAGGCACTAGTCAGATAAAAGGGATTGAAGCAAGTTCATGTAAAGTGTTAGAGCCTTGGTAAGACCTCACTAGGACTACTACATCCAGTTTCTGGTTACCACAATATAAAAAAGATATTAAGACTCTAGAAAGAGTGCAGAAAAGAGCAACAAAGATGATTAGGGGGTCTGGAGGCTAAAACCTATAAGGAATAGTTACTGGAATTAGGTATGTCTAGTCTAATGAAAAGAAGAACTAGGGGTGACATGATAGCAGTGTTCCTAATATTTGAAGGGCTCAACCTATTCTCCAAACCATCTGAAGGTAGGACAAAAAGAATGGATGGAAACTACCGGTAATCAAGGAGAGAACCAACCTAAAACTAAAGAGAAATTTCCTGAGAGTTAAAACAATTAGTCAGTGGAACAACTTGCCTCCAGAAATTGTGAGTGCTCAATTTCCTTCTTCTTTCCTTGGTTTCCTACTTGAGCAGGAGGTTGGGCTAGAAGATCTCCAAGGTCCCTTCCAACTCTGTTATTCTGTTAAAAGAAATCAAAGTCCACGGCAGGAATGTAACATATGCAAATGTCTAAAACAAACCCTCCCTATTTCACTTGAAGATAAAGGGAGGGATATGGGAGATTTGCAAGATTCTGTTACTATAAATTTGCAATAAAAGTAGTATTGAACTTGGAGCACTGATAAGAGCTAGGTATCCTAGAATTGGGCAATCTCAAACCACTTTCATACCATTGCCAAGAAAGTTAAATGGGTATATTGATGTGGCCATCAGCAGATGAATTTTCTTGAGGCCATCTGTAATTTACCTTTTAAAATCTAGATATCCCTATTTTCACATCCACTACTACTATTATACATTCAAAGAAAAGTGAGTGATAATCACAGTTTCTTGACTGTTCTTTCTCATTCATTCATGTGGTGTTCAGCTGTTTTCCTTGTTTATTTTCTTCTAGGTAGAATAGGTAGAATTTATTTTCTTTTAGGTAGTATATTTGTAGTTCCCAGGTACCTTGTTTAGATAAGAAAAACTGGCATGTAGCAGTTTAATTTAACCCAATGGCATGGTGGCTTCCTTTTAACATTATTTTAATCACTGGTATTACCTCTGATACAGAATTCCCACAGAAGAGAGGATCTAGAGAAGATGCTTAATCTACCTTTATAAATTCTCTTTAATATATATCAAGCATTACTTTACCAATACTCAAGGAAGAAGCTTTTACTTTTGAATTAGGGAACAAACACCATCATATTTACATTCCTTGTATGGTAATGATGGAAATTATGCAATGGCTTTTGGAACCAAGAGGGAAATGCAGTCAACCGATAAATAAGGTTCTGCATGCAGTGACCACATTTGCCACTTTGTTAGTTGAAGATTTCCTTTTTTTCTTGTCTCAGCAACAAAATTGTGGTGCCCTTAATTTTTCTATGCTCAGAAGTTCTAGAGCAGTATTTACCAGCTTGAGAGCTTCCAGGTGTGTAGACTTCAGCTTTTAGTATCAATAGCAACACTCATGTTGGCTGTGAAATTCTATTGATTGAAATCCACACATCTGGAAACTGCCAAGATTGAAAAACACTATTCTAGAACGACAAATTTAACTGGATATTTTATAACAGTGGTTCTTAATTGATAGTACATGTGCTGCAAAGGGGACTTAAAAGTAATCTGTGTACGACAGAGCAAATCAATGGAACTTTAATTCAGTCCAAACTTTAAGTGGTTTGGACTGCAAATAATAAATAGAATAACAATAAGGCCCTTTGGATAAAAGGGTCTTTTTTTATTACTAGCATAGTGTGGTTCAGATTCTTGCACATAATAATTAGTGGACAAGATATAAGAAGCTAAGGGTCATCATTAGGACCAGTTTACCTCCGAGACCGCCTTCTCCAACATACCTCCCTAAGACCGATTAGAGCCCACAGAGTTGGTCTGCTGGTGGTCCTGTCAGCCAAACAATGTCGGCTGGCGGGCCCACGAACGAGGGCCTTCTCTGTGGCAGCACCAGCTCTCTGGAATACACTACCCCCCGAGATCCGCATTATTCCCACCCTGCCAGCCTTCAGAAAAGCAGTAGAATCATGGCTTTGTTGACAGGCCTGGGGCCAATGATTTTAATACAACACTGATCACTCTTGGCCCCATGAATGATTTATTGTATGGGTTTTTAAATTGTGGTTTTTAATGTTTTAATATCCATTGTTTTTAATGCTTTTTAGATTTGTTGTTGCATGTGAATTTTTACTGTTGTGAGCCGCCCAGAGTCTCTGTGGAGTGGGCGGCATACAAATGCAACTAATAATAAATAAATTTTAGGCCTTTGAAATAACTTGTGGTGCCACTATCATATCAAAAGCAAAGAGGCTAGGGTGGTCTGTCTTGGGTATAAGGAATATTGGGGTATATTGATTAGTAACGTGGGGATGAGAAGGAGACTACCCAGAAGGTCAGCTGTAGGTTTGGAGTTAGTTAGTCTTTGCTGGTGATGTGCTAATTAGCTATTTGTCAATAAGTGACATAGTGCAACACCAGTGGAGGAGGGCAGGGGTGGGTTCCAACTTACCTCGCTGCCAGTTCACTTCCTCCCGCGCCGCATGACTGTGCCTCATGCACGCTCGCGCATGTGCAATGCAATGCATGCTCGCGCATGTGCATCGCGCACGCTCGCGCATGTGCAATGCAACCCCCCAAAATAAAAAATGGTGACTCATGCACAGTGCCAAAAACTCGGCTTCTGCGCATGCGCAGAAGAAAATAATTTTTAAAAATCATTGTTTTAAAAAAGATGGCGGCGCCCATGTACCAGCACCAACCAATCCGGTTCAATGACATCATCGTGACATCACCAGTAGGTTACTACTGGTTCGGGTGAACCGGTCCAAACCAGGAGGAACCCACCTCTGGAGGAGGGGAATGTTAAAAAAAAAATCCACTCCAAGGATCAAGTATTCTTGATTCACCACTGAGTGGTTTGATAGAAGGAAACACACTAATTGATTAAAAAGATGGATGTCTGGCTGCTACTATTCAAGACATGCTGTTAGGCATAGCATGAAAAATGTATTTCTTATGAAAAATGTAACTTACAAATCTATGTTACACTCATATGATAACCTGAAGCTGACATTTACTTGTATTGGGCTTTGTGGAAAAGGAAGAATTTTCTTCTTTCTACTCAGCATGTCCCCCCCCCCCCCCAGTATTGAAAGGCAAATATCTTTGTCACATAACTAAGAAACTACTATGTTAACTCTCAGGTTCTAACTGAACCTTTTGTTAAGTTTGTCATCAAAGAGCAATTTGTCTCCTTTATTGGAGCAAGTGGCAGAGGATGATCATTTATCCCTGGCTGCCATATTCTAACATTCCTAGATGTTTGTGAGTAATGTCCACGTGTTGTGATTGTTTCTTTTCCTCCGCTTGGAAAAATGTTGCACTTACTGATGATGTTGGATACTTATGGAGATAATTTTCAGATGGTCTTCCTTCGGGTGCTTCATATACATAAAACACTAACACTAAAGATTATCTCAACTCCTACCTCTGGTTTATTTCCTATAGGTGCCTCTATGGGTTCCTACAAAGCTCTTCAAATGTTACAAATGCTTTCTGGTATGGAACTAATAAAAGCTATTCTCGCTCATTTCTATGGAGGCGCCGACAGTCTTTTTGATTTGCAATTCAGGAAGAACTGCTCTTAGGATCCCCATGAAGGCCATTGCTTGCTATGCATCTAGCAGAACAGAGATGCAATAAATGATTGAAAGCTGGCCAGAGGGGGGAAACTGCTTTGCCTGGTAGATATAAACAGGTTTACTGAATCTGTATTTTTGAAGCCTGCATTGTCTCTGCCAACTGGCTGGTGTGATGCCAGAGTGGGGAGTGGGGGAAGGAGCTTGTCATCTCTAGACATTTCCATTTCTGAAGAGGAAAGTTCCCTCCAGGTGTTCTCTGGCAGGAGGCTATGATTGCCCTGTATCTCATAAGAAGTACCAAATCATCGGAAAATGCTTTGAAGGTAATGTTGACGCCAAGATTATATGTAGGATATAGCAATTACAACCTTATATAGCAATCATAACTTTATTTATGCTGCCCAGTGTCATAGGGAGTCAGGCAGCATACAGATTAAACAAACAAATACATTTATTTCTCTTGATTTATTGTAAGTGCCCACTCCAACAGATTTGACAGCTTACATCTAATACAATGCTGAAATAATTAAAAGTGCAGACAAAAGAAACCATTCTGCACTAATAAAACTATCTGCTATAAAAGCTTGTAATGTATATTTTGATAATCTTATTAGATTTTAAACTGAAGTAATGTCTCTTCTTTGTATTCTGAATGCTTGTGCTTTGTCAATTTGGGACTTCAGGCATTATGATTTGTAGTATGCAGACTGAATACCAACAAGGAAGTTGGAATATGTGATCTACCTAACCAAGGTGAAAATACCACTAATCTTTTAAGGACCAGTTCTTATACCTTGGGGAGGAATCCCAAGATATGGTGGCAGAGTGAGTTGTTTAAAATCACGTATTCAGAAATAAACAAGATTGTTGTGTTTGTATGCTCAAGTGAAAAAAAAAGAGAATTCAAATGTTGTACCTGTTATTGCTATTATTCAGCTTCTCTGAAGTCCACAGTTGCCTCTGCCTTGCCAGTCTACGTTTCTCTTGCAAATTAATCTAATGCTATTCTTTTCTTTCTCTTCAAGGATGATTCCAGCTACAAATAAAGCCTTCGTGGTGAACAACCTGGTTTCTGGAACAGGCTATGATCTTTGTGTTCTGGCCCTGTGGGATGACACTGCCACAACGCTCACTGCTACCAACATTGTAGGCTGTGCCCAGTTCTACACCAAAGAGGACTATACCCAGTGCCAGTCCATGCATAGCCACTTTCTGGGTGGGACCATGATTTTAATCATTGGAGGCATCATTGTGGCTACTCTGCTGGTATTTATCATCATACTGATGGTGCGGTACAAGGTTTGCAACAACAATCCTGGCAAGATGGCCAATGTTAGCAATGTCTATTCTCAAACCAATGGATCTCAACCTATCCAGAACGGAGTCCTGCCACAAGTGAATCCCAAAGTTGTGGTAAGGAATGAACTCATGGAGTTTAACTGTGAGTCGGCACACAGCAGCATCTCTTCTTCCTCTAGTTCCATGAACAGCCGTGACTGTGATGGCTATAGCCTCCAAAGTGAGCAGGGCACATTGTCCAGTAAATGGAGGCCCCCGTCAAGATCAAAGCATCACAATATTGATCGGCTCATGGGAGCTTTTGCCTCTCTGGACCTGAAGTGTCAGAAAAAGGAGGAAACAATAGACTCAAGAACTTCCATAGTGGTCCGTCACTCAGACAAGGAGCCACTTTTGGGTCAGCAGGAATCCAAATTTCGCAGCCTCCTCATGTTGCCACTGGAGGGTAAAACTAAACGTAGCCATTCTTTTGACATGGGGGACTTTTCCACTTCTCAGTGTTGCAACTACCCCCAAAAGATCACAAACATTTGGACAAAACGTAGTTTGTCAGTGAATGGTATGCTTTTACAGTACAATGACAGTGACCTGACAGAATCAAAGGGAACCTATGGGAGCTCAGAGTGGGTCATGGAAAGCACAGTGTAAATAAAAGCTGCCCTCCATTCCATTCTTAGTCCTGCCAAACATAACCAAGTCCATGAGTTCAAAAGGCCATAAATGTGATAGAAGGAAAACAAACCACACACACACTTTCAGCCACATATTGGTCAATAAATATTAACATAAAGAATTCAAGTGGAGTAAAAGAAGTTATGAGGTTTATAGGATGTGTGCATGTGTGTGAGGAGATGGTGATATGCCCTCAACCTATTATTTATATCTGTGTGAATGTCTCAAGGAATTCACTGGAAACATTCAGTGCTATCCCGATTTCCCAGTGAACTGTGTAACAAAATTGAAAGAGGATTAACGCTGGTTAAGAAGTGTCTATTCAACTCTTAGGATAATTGTGTTTGTCTTCATTTTCTCATTGTCTGAGACGAACATTTCAGTGGACACAAAACTAACAGGGAAATAACCTCAGCTGCCACTACATAACCAATATATCTGGAAAAAGAAACCCTGAATACACAAATTAACATTAAGATTAAAAACAACATTTTGAAAAGATCTTGCCACTGTTTGCCTAAAGATTCTCTTCTCTCCGGGAAAAAAAAAACCAACAGTCCATACTCACTGCCTTTCTTTCCCTTGTTATAACTTTTTTTTTTAAAAAAATCTAATAATTATTAATAATTGAGATGCTATCATTGTTCTCAATCTGTTTTATTCATCAACAGATGGCCGTAGGTTATTAAGAATATAATGGATTTTAGTGTTGGAGCAGAAGAGAGAAATTCAGGTTTTATAACCTGGGGGAGAAAAGAAAAAAATGTTCCTATTTCTGACCAAGATTCCAAAATCACTATTTAATCAGCAAACAAGAAAAACCCGACTCATAAATATTAGGAGAGGTGGGGGGGGGAGATCCATACCTTCATATCAAATACCACAAGTTGGCATATCATCATGTCAGTCTGAAGAAGGACATGAAATCTCTAGCATCACATGAAACTCCAAGTTTGATTATGAGAATATTCCCCATGAGCTCTGGAAAATGCAGTGTAGACTAGGAAGAGGCCCAGATTCAACAGTGCTACATAGTCTCTCTTTGTCCCACATCATGTTCACATGCTTGTCTTTCTTGTTGAATCCCTTATCCATTTGAGGCTACCCATTATGCCTTTTTAAGTGATAATCAAACACATTAATGGATCTGGAAGAGCTGGAAATGCACAAATTTTGCCCTCCCAAAGCACTACTCCATGGCAGAAGTGAAATGTTGGCCTTTAGAGCCACAGCCTGTAATTCAGAATCGTTTTCTGTATTTATTTGCTCCCAAAGATTCGTCCATTGGGGAACTCTTTCTGAAATTGCACACTATTTTTTTTTCAAAGGGTCTGTGCTGAAAAGAATTGTAAAAGGGCGAATAGAACACTCATATACAATCTCCGTTTTTGTTTTTAAGAAACAGCTCAGCTCAGAGATATATTGTGACATGGCTATGTATTTGATCCTGTTATCCGTCATGTTTCCTATTTGAAGTTTTAGAAAATGGCATCCCTGTGATCAAAATATTTTCTTTTCCCTTCTTCTTTTGCTACAAAATGTACAGTAAAAACAACTTATTGGGAAAAATGAACCTTTCTTTTATTCATTATTTCAATGGTCTATTCTGAATGCTAGGACGAATTTTTATTTTCTTAGAAAAAAGAAATGATAATTCAACCTGTATGTTCTTCCAAAGGAGTTCACTCCAGATAATAGAAGCAGATACTTTCTATCAATGAAATACTTCTGGCTGCAAATAATACCAGCAACACAAAAGTAAGGTTTCTAGTAAGAGAGGTGTGCATGTATATTACACTTTCCATTAAATTGCCGATATCCACATATTCTATGTATCACATAACACACATTCTCTCTGTAGAATATGTTTTGTCAATATCTTCAGTCCTACTGTTCACCAGCTTCTAATTGAAATAACTGGGGTTGAGTTACAGAACTGTACAAATTGGGTAAATTATGAAAATCAACTAGAAAATAGGTTATGGTTCTTACTGAATAGGCAAAAATTATTACTAAGGAATCTTAGGTGCTGTGGTGGCACAGTGGTTAGAATGCAGCATTGCAGGCTAGCTCACTTATCACTGCCAGGCGTTCAATTCTCGACTCAAGGTTGCCTCAGCCTTCCATCCTTCTGAAGTCAGTAAACTGAGGACCCAGATTGTTGGGGGCAATATGTTGACACTGTAAACCGCTTAGAGAGGGCTGTAAAAGTACTATGAAGCGGTATATGAGTCTAAGTGCTAAGTACTACAGTTATCTTTGACATGTTTCAAGAGAAGAACTGGTGTAGCATTGAACATAAGAAAGTTTCAAAGATTCAGAAAAAGTATCTCAGCAAGGCAAACTCATAATATTTTAAGTACAAATAGCTTTGATTGTCTGCTGCCCTTTCAAGGTGCCAATTTGCCAAGTCCCAGAAGCTCCAACTTACATGACTAAATCTGGCTTGGAACACAGAGAGCAATCATTTCAACACAGCAGGGCCCAAGGTTGGAAAGTCCAATCTAGATCATGTTAATTAGCAATAATTATTACATGAAGTCAACATACATGAATCAATATGCCTCAAGCTCAGGCTAGCATAGCTTGGTTGTAAAAATGTCACACCTGATTTTATGACCTTTTTTTTGCCACAGTTGTTGAGTGAATCACTGCAGTTTTCATTGAGTCACATGGTTGTCAAGCAAATCTGGCTTCCCCCATTGACTTTCTTTGTTGGAAGCCAGCTGGGAATGTCGCAAATGGCAATCACACAACACCAGGTTTACTAGATTACTGTAATTCGTAAATACATACTGGTGGCCAAGCATTCAAATATAAATGTGAGGACTCGTCATGTCACATTTTTCAGTGCTGTTGTAATTTTAAAGGTCACTAATGAATGGTTGTACTTTAATGAGCAGCCTTCTTAAAGTAGTAACACTTTTTTTTCAATCAATCAGAATAGAGCTGGAAGGGAGGCATTTTAGTGCAACCAGCTGCTCAAGCAGGAAACCCTATACCAGTGATGGCGAACCTATGGCACACGTGCCACAGGTGGCACGTGGAGCCATATCTGCCGGCACGCGAGCCGTTGCCCTACCTCAGCTCCAGCATGCATGTACACTCTGGCCATCTAATTTTCAGCTTGCAGAGAGACTCTGGGAGGGTGTTTTCAGCTTCCGGCAGGCGGGGGAGGGCGTTTTCACCCTCCCCAAGCTCCAGGGAAGCCTCTGGACCCTGAGGAGGATGAAAAATGGGCCTACTAGGCCCACCAGAAGTTGGGAAATGGGCTGTTTCTGGCCTCCAGAGGGCCTCCAGGGTGGGTGGGGAGACTATTTTCACCCTCCCCAGGGATTGAATTATGTGTGTGGGCACTCGCGCATGCGCAATAGCGCGCGAGCACGCTCTTTCGGCACCTGAGGAAAAAAATGTTCACCATCACTGCCCTATACCATTTCAGTCAAGTGACTATCCAGTCTCTTCTTAAAAAACCCTCCAGTGATGAAATACCTACAGCTTCTGATAGCAAGCTGTTCCACTGGTTAATTGTCCTCACTGTTAGGAAGCTTCTCCTTAATTCCAAGTTGCTTCTCTCCTTGATTAGTTTCTATCCATTGTTTCTTGTCCTGCCCTCTTGTGCTTTGGAAAATAATTTGACTCCCTTTTTTTGTGGTGACCTCTTTCAAAGGTCTTTCAACCAATTTTCAAAGGTCTTCTGAAAAAAAAGTCCTTTTCAATTGATAGGCAAGAGATTCTGGACTTGCCCAAGGATTGAAGGACTTCTTCCGCATCCTCTTTGAAACAGATGCAGCACTATCCATATAGTCCAGAATACTTGGACCGTGAACAATTAGTGGGCCAAATATCTTTTGGCCCAGATGGTATAAAAGAAAAATTCCTTTACACAGAAGTTAATATAAAATTGTGACTTCCCCTTGAAAAGGCTGCATCAGAAACTCTCTCTGGGAAAGCTATATTATTTGAAAAATGATAAGTAAAAATGTTCATGCACGAATCTTTAAAATCTATTTCCCTTTTATTCCACCACTGCATTTAATCAACTTATCCACCCTTTCAACTGTGCAACCAGTCATAATGCCACACAACTAGAAATTGCCCAAAAGAAAATGTGTTTTTTACTTTGGAAATATAGCTAATGGCAATGCATATAATCAGATGTCCATGTTTGATTCAATAGCTTTCACTCTTGTTTTCCTGGGTATAATTTGGAATTCATCTGAAATGGAGAAAACAGGTCAGCTAGAACAGGGGTATCAAACTCACGGCATCACGGCATCATCACGTGATATATTGGGACTTTTTTTCCCTTCACTAAACCGGGCATGGGCGTGGCCAGCACGGGATGCATCCAGTCCGTGGGCTGCGAGTTTGACAGCCCTGCTAGAACATTGGGAGGAAACATATAACCCTCAAGGTGACATCTTATGTCAGTTCCAGTGATTCTTCTTGCTACAGCGGATGAAAATTGGAATTCAGTAGAAATTGGGAAATATTCCTATTTCATGAATACTCATCACATATCAAAAATAGCATTCATGCCCAAGCATTGTTTCCTCTCCTCCCCTCTTCTCTCCTCCCCTCCCCTCCCCTCCCCTCAAAGATCTATTTGTCCACACTTCTGCACCTTAATATGGGCACCATAATTCTTGTTTCAAATTAAGCAACCCCAAAGAAGGTGTTGTCTCTACAAAGTATTTTATTTGTTCATTTGTCCATTCAGTTTTATGGCCAGCCACTCACCAGGCAATTGTGGGCAGCTAGCAAAAGTTAAAAACATGAATACATTGAAAATGACATAATAAAATATACTACATTGGAGACTCATTCCACAGCTCATAACTGACCCAGTGCCTGGGGGAAAGAGTCCTGTCTTCCAGGGACTCCTGCATCCCATAAGGTGCCCCTGATTAATTGATGAACATGTCAACCCTGTTGACAGATGGTCATACAAATACCCAGGCCCTGTGCCACGAAGGGCTTTACAGATGACACTTTCATCTTGAACGGCATTCAGAAGTCCAGTTGTAACCAGTGCTGTTCAACCAGTACTGGTGATATCTAGGCATCCTGAGGTGCACCCATATATATTTATATACAGTATTTTATTGGATAAATGTCACAGTTCATTCTTCTATCACCAGCATATACAGCGAATTGCTGAAACTGAATAAGAGCACAGATAAATCTGCAGGGCATCCATTTTTTTTTCATTGCTGCAAATTTTTGCTACCTCACAGCATTGCATATAGATGTCAGATTGTCCTACTTACTTATCTCATCTCTACAGAATCTCAACAGAAATGAACATCTGACTTATTTTTAAGGGGTTTTTCCCTCTTGAAAGAATTCTTTTTCCCAAACTTGACCAAACAACAATGTTGCAGATTCATTTATTAAAGGCTATTTCTCTATTTTGGAAATTAGGATCTATGTACTTATAGGGAAATTACTATAAATATCATTTCTTTTGCATCCATTCCTATTAATGTAAGCAATAAAGAGTTTACTTCTTACAATTCAGTACATAGATTATCTCATTTTATAGTTTTGCCTCTGTTATTTCTGATTATATATTCTGACAAAAACATGAGCAATTTGAAATTGCTTTTTTTTTGCCATATGAATGTTTCAGCCCAAATTAAATACCATGCATTTCCAAAACTCTTCCTGATCTCAGCCATCACAGAAGACCTTATTATATTAATTAGTATCAGATGCTCGCTCTGTTGTTGTTGTGGATCTTGCAATGGTTGGCAAATTGTATCTGAACATTTGATGTCAGTAAAAGCAGGTTCTCATATGAATCTCTTCATGTTTGCATCTGTTAGTGAATTGAAGGAGAAGCCGTCACTGCTGTTTGTGCTAACATAACCTCAAATAGATTTCCTTGCAGCTGTGAGTTCACACAATTGCAAGCACCAAAAAGTCAAGTAATTGTGTACATATGTGAATCAGCCCAAATTCACAGAAATAAGCATTTTAGCATTTATTGAGAAAAGGGTTTTCCATTTAATGGAACAGGAGTGGAAATGTATTTCAAAATTATAGTGAGAATGTCAAAACAGATCCAACTTTGGAATCATGTGACTGCCTCTGCAGTTTAAGACATCAATGTTTGAATTCTCACCAAGCCAATGGTTAATTGTTAGAAAGTATGGTTGAATTTAACCCATCTTGAGTCATTTAACAATCTGTCAGTATTTGAATGTTTTCATTTTACTAGGCGTTCTTATTGCCTTTACTTATTCACACCAAAGAACCTGTTCATGCATTGTGTTTTAAACATTAAAACATTTTTACTCAGAACTGTGAATGTGACAACATGTCTTGACAAACAGAACATCTACAATTTCATTCATCAAGACAGAATGCAACGTCTTGTTGCTAAATCTGAATTTGTTCTAGTTTGTATTAGAGGAACTTATCCATTGCTACAAATACAGAAAGCCATTTATGTGATATGTGCATTTCCAGATGAACATTTATACTTAAAGAAAGAAACATGGGAAGATGATTTAGACTGAATCACTGGTTCATCAAACATGGCATTGTCTACATAAAGCTGTGGTTCTCCAATTTCTTCAGACAGGTATTTTCTCCCAGGAAATACCATATCACTGGTTGAACCTGAGAGCTTAGGAACACATTGTCTGATGTGTTGCCATGAATCTTCCTTTCTCTATATATAGACCTTATTATACGAAACATTTCAGAAGCATTTCAAGCAAAAGCAATAGTCTATGAAATTCTAATTTAGTAATATTGCTCCTACTTTTGATCATAATTTGCTGTAGAGTTGACAAGAATCCAGTATTGATTGCTAGTCAACGTTATCATCTCAGTGCACATGTTCAAACATTTTTGTTGAAAGTGATGTACAACTTTGACTCACTGCATCATAAGCCATATTGGTGAATCTACCTTGCTAGGCAAGATGGAAGAAAAGTAATGCTCATGCCATAGATCAAAACTCACATGCTTCCAGGAGCAAATTCCAATACTTTTTCCAAATTCATTTTCAAGCTCTACTTCCAGCACCCAGTTCACATAACCAATTAATTTGCATGTTATCTGTAGCACATCCCAATAAGTCTGCAAACAATGGGTAGCAACTCTTAATCTTTATGACATAGGGAATGGTTCTATTTCTTCTGCTGTTCTATGTGATAGACATAAAGAAAAGTGCCATGGTGGCACAGTGATTAGAATGCAGTATTGCAGGCTAATTCACTGCTCACTCCAGGAGTTCAATTCTCACTGGCTCAAGGTTGACTCAGCCTTCCATCCTTCCAAAGTCAGTAAAATGAGGACCCAGATTGTTGGGGGCAATATGCTGACCATGTAAACTGCTTAGAGGGGGTTGTAGAACACTGTGAGCAATATATAAGTCTAAGTGCTACTGCTATCTGGTAAACAGACATTGCCAGTTTGTAATAAATTATAATGCAACAGATTAATTTACCAATCTCATTCACGTATGCTTTAGCCACCTTTTGATTGGCTTAGTGTGCTCTACATGTAGGGCTGCCCTGAAAGAGTATTCAAAACCTGCCACTGGTTCAGAGTGCAGTTTGGGCACATCACAGTAAAGCCAAGTAACATTTCTGCTTCATGAGTAGCATTGCCCACTAGGATTCTCAGTGCAATACTAATTACTCTTTATCAGCTATAAATCCTACAGGATATTAATCCAGACTATTTGCAGGACCACCTGTCTCTACAGAGTGTGTGTGTGTGTGTGTGTTATCATCATCATCATCATCATCATCATCATCATCATCATCATCATCATCATCATCATCATCATTCTAGCCATTGTCTATCCACTGCAGGATGAAGGCCTCTTCTGCATGTTTCCAACCCATATGGTCTTGAGTTTTCCTTTGCCAGTTGGACCTGCAATACTAGCTGATGTCATCGCTCCATTTTGTTTTAGGTTTCTTTTGTGGATGCTTTTTATCAGGTGGAATCCATTCTATGACTGCCTTAGTCCACCTTAGTACACACACACACACGCACAGAGAGAGAGAGAGAGAGACAGAGACAGAGAGACAGAGACAGAGAGACACAGAGAGAGACACAGAGAGAGAGAGAGAGAGAGAGAGAGAGACAGAGAAGGAAGTTATTTTATATTGTATGCATGGTTCAGAATCACTAAATTGAGATTTATCATATATTTCTTTTGAAGAAGAATTTAATTTAATACCTGTTTTTAAACTTTGTTCTTCTCAACTTCCATGGAGTCAGTCCCATGCATTTGCTTCCTTCTGAATAATTGGTATTGTTTAAATTCATTTGATTATCTATATTTATTAAAATTATCCATGTACTGCTGCTTTTTCTAAATCCTTTCTATGCCTCAGTATAGAAAACATTTCTCCCAAGCAATCCCTTTTACAGAAATAAACCACTCTTTTCTGCTGTCATTTATGTATTTTAAATGTTACAAGCTTATAATTTATTAATAGCCTGAATTTTTTTAAAGAGAAACAGCACTGGGATATTTTTACATTTGGCAGTTAATAGCTGACAACGAGTAGGAGGGGAAGAAGGAGGAGGAGGAGAAGGAGGAGAGGACAAGGCGGAAAAATGTCCAAATGTATTAATTATTGCAGTAAACTATGCATTTCCTTATATCTAAATATTGAAAATGACAACTGAATGTATACCAAATATATCTTTAAAATTCACTTTTCTATCTTCTAGATTTAATCTCAGAAAAATATCTAATTATGGAGGAAATGTATTTTGTGATAAAAACTGAAGCTGTGCTCCACAATAATAGTAGTAAGTAGTAATAGTATGTGATACAATTTTGAGTTTGTCCATGTCTATAAGCATAAAGCAGAAACAAGTCCTGGAGTGGGGGCATGACCTTTGGTAAGAGAAGAAAAGGTGTAACATTTTTTATTTAGATAGCAACCACACAGAAATTTCATTTCTACCACTATAACTGTAATACATGTGATTAGTATATGCTTTTTCTTCTGACATAACTAGCAATTGTGTGAAAGGCCATAAGCAGCCGATAGAAGAATTGGTAGTTTTTATCCTTTCCTTTCTGCAGAAATTGCTAGCAAAACTTTCCCTGAAGCCACAAGCATTTAAAAATATTTTGATAAAATAATTTCCCATCTAGTCTGGCCCTCACTTCACAAAACTAAGAATCCCAGATGTAATTTCAGATCCACACAGATAGCATAATGTTCTGCTTTACAATTAGTCAAAAATATTACTGAGCAAAATATCACTTCATCATGCCAGAATACAGCTTCTCCCTCCTATGATGTCAGGAATATGATGAAAACCATCCAGTAACACTGTTGACTAATTGCAAGGGATTCAGTTCATTTCCTGCATGGATCTGAAATGATGTATGATGATAATCTAATAACGCTCCATGGAGAAAAATCACACAGTGGATGCAAGCTCCATGCTTGCAGCCAGGAATGCCTCAAGAAGTCCCACAATCTGAGGTAAAAGAAAGACTAGCAGTGATGATGTCACCTAGTTTGGGTAATGAAATATCTGCAAGAAAACAACCAAGGTCAGAGAGCACAAAGGACACATAATAAAAAAGACCCATGGCCTCCTCTATCTCTCTATCATTCCACACTTGGAATACTGCATTCAGTTTTGGTCACCACAATGTAAAAAGGATGTTGAGACTCTAGAAAGAGTGCAGAGAAGAGCAACAAAGATGATTAGGGGACTGGAGGCTAAAACATATGAAGAATGGTTGCAGGAACTGGATATGTGTAGTTTAATGAAAAGAAGGACCAGGGGAGACATGATAGCAGTGTTCCAATATCTCAGGGGTTGCCACAAAGAAGAGGGAGTCAAACTATTCTCCAAAGCACCTGAAGGTAGAACAAGAAGCAATGGGTGGAAACTAAACAAGGAGAGAAATAACTTAGAACTAAGGAGAAATTTCCTGACAGAACAATTAATCCGTGGAACAGCTTGCCTCCAGAAGTTGTGAATACTCCAACACTGGAAGTTTTTAAGAAGATGTTGGATAACCATTTGTCTGAAGTAGTGTAGGGTTTCCTGCCTAGGCAGGGGGTTGGACTAGAAGACCTCCAAGGTCCCTTCCAACTCTGTTGTTGTTGTTGTTGTTGTTGTTGTTGTTGTTGTTGTTGTTGTTGTTCTTCTTCTTCTTCTTCTTCTTCTTCTTCTTCTTCTTCTTCTTCTTCTTCTTCTTCTTCTTCTTCTTCTTCTTCTTCTTCTTCTTCTTCTTCTTATTATTATTATTATTATTATTATTATTATTATTATTATTATTATTATTATTATTATTATTATTATTATTATTATACAATTGTATCACAGTGGCCAGTTGTTTCGCTGGATTTGGCATTGATTACTAGTCGAGCCCCACCCAGGGGCCTAGGATGTCGTAATGTATTTTCGAAGTATATGTGCGGAACCGAGCAGTGCGGCTTTCTGCATTTGACTGATGGTGACTTTGTCAATTTTGAGCTGTTTTAAATGTAATTCCAGTGCTTTGGGGATAGCACCCAGTGTTCCAATCACCATTGGAATTACCACTGCTGGTTTGTGCCATAATCGTTGAATTTCGATTTTTAAGTCCTGGTATTTTGCGATTTTTTCGTGTTCCTTTTCATCGACCTTGCTATCACCTGGTATTGCGATGTCAATGATAGTCACCTTGTTTTTCTCGACCAGCGTGATGTGTGGTGTATTATGCGCCAGTACCCTGTCTGTTTGTATTATTATTATTATTATTATTATTATTATTATTATTATTATTATTATTATTATTATTATTATTATTATTATTATTATTATTATTATTATTATTATTCCCTCATATACTCCTCCCTGCATAATCCTCCATTCATCCCTTACTTGATAGTACTGTCGCACTCCTTCAGCTACCTAACCTAGAAAGGTAGACCTCACAGCCAACTTATACTGTTTATTTTAGGACCTGCACAGAGAAATTCATCTTGAGCTGTCTAGTTTACAAGAAACAGCTTCATGTGTATCTTAACCACAAATAAATAGCTGTACCCCATAGCAAATAGATAAGCGATGAAAAATATCCTTTATCATTAGGTTAAATATGAGTTATGATTTATCTAATTATGTTCCTGTAGTAACATCTGATGCAGCCTCCTCTAATATGATGCCTTCCAGATATAATGGAACTATGCTTCACAAAATTTCCAGCCATCATGGGTATTGACTCCAAAAACTGTTTGGGAGAGACTAATCTATAGTATTTTTTTTAAAAAAACACCTAAACTTTTCAATTCTATACTAGAAAATAAAGAAGACACACTCAAAATGGAAGACAAGTTGTTCAGGACTTACAAGTTAAACAATGTGCCATGCTTTTTGCATTAAGATAATCAGTTAGCAACATGACATCACATATTAGCTCTAGAAGGTTATATCTTAGCTCTAGGGCATCCCAGGTGTTCAACCTGCCCAACAACTTACTCAAGGATGTATGTGATGGGGAAAAGCTAGCAAAAGAAATAGGTAACCTGCAACATTAATGGATTTGGCTGACTGCTAATTTCTCAGAAAACATAACGCTTAAGATATTTCTGAGGTTTTTTTCTTTTTTTGTTGTTGTTAGTTATGAAGTCATGTCTGACCCATCGTGACCCCATGGACAACGTACCTCCAGGCCTTCCTGTCCTCTAGCATCCTCTGGAATCCATTTAAGCTCATGCCTGCTGCTTCAGTGACTCCATCCAGCCACCTCATTGTCTGTCGTCCCCTTCTTCTTTTGCCCTCAATCTTTTCCAGCATTAGGCTCTTCTCCAGTGAGTCCTTCCTTCTCATTAGGTGGCCGAAGTATTTCCTTCTTATTAGGTGGCCGAAGTATTCTTTTTCTTACTCCATCTCATAAAGGCCCCATTATTACATTGGCAGCAACTGCCAGCTAATTTCAGACTACAGTGGAGAGATAATCAACACACTGATGAATAGTGACTTTTAGGGCTGCAGCAAGGGAAAAATATCAACAAAGTGCTTAGGAAAATGCTGATGGTAAGCCACCCTCCTTAAAACCTATTGGGGAACATCAAGATACCATGGAGAAATTTGAATAATTATTTCCCAGCTTTATCTGCTGACTAATCAGGTATCTAGTCGTACCAGAGATACAACTGCAATGACTTTGGCTTTTGTAAGATATGTGTGCTTTAGAGTGTTTTGCAAAATAGGTACATCCAACCCTGACATATTTGTTGCTTTTGTTAATTTGATTGCCAACCTTGGAATTTCTTATGTTGATTTATTTACTGGATTTTTCTTTTTTTTCCACAGCTGCATAAGTGCCCCAGAGTGCCTACCGTCCCTGTCCTAATGTTCCCTTTTATTTGTATTCATTTCATGTATTCAAATCATGTTTATACTTATATATATTATCTAATATGTGCTTGACAAAATAAATAAATAAATAAGAAGATGTTGAATAACCATCTGTCTGAAGTAGTGTAGGGTTTCCTGCGTAAGCAGGGGGTTGGACTAGAAGACCTTCAAAGTCCCTTCCAACTCTTGTTGTTGTTGTTGTTGTTGTTGTTGTTGTTGTTGTTAATAATAATAATAATAATAATAATAATAATAATAATAATAATAATAATAATAATAATAATAATAATAATAATAATAATAATAATAATAATAATAATAATAATAATAATAATAATGTTGTGAGCCGCCCAGAGTCCCCCGGGAGTTGGGCGGCATACAAATCTATTTAAATAAATAAATAAATAAATAAATAAATAAATAAATAAATAAATAAATAATAGTAATAATAATAATAAATAAACAAACAAACAAATAAATAATAAAACAATTTCAAATGCATAACTTCAGTTATAACAATTTACCAATGCCTTAAAATTACAAAAAACAAACAAACCCCCAAACCCAACAATAGACCAAGGAAATTCATAGAGCTAGATAGATATGGTATTATGGCTATGGAATGCTTCATAAATAATTTAGAAAAGTAGCACATAAAGTGGGAGAGCACAAACATAAAAACTCTTTAACATGACAGCATTTTTTTAATGCTGCTGTTCTCTACAGCTTCCATGTGATATTGGAAAAAGACAGGGCTGCTTTAAACAGCTGCAGATGGGTGCTATCTCTGTGCTCCCATGTGTTCCAAAGTACTTTGTTAAAACCGCCCTAATATATACAAGAGCACCAGATTTGAAAGCCAAAGTCCTTTTTAGGCAAGGTGTTCTTTTTTCAACCTCCAGAGATCACTAGGGAGCTGATCAAGTGATATTTCTGAAGGCCATGCCTCAGTTTCTACACAGGTAGCTCTTATCCACATTTATGAAGATGCTGAACATTGCTAGTACATTATTTAGTCTGAATTGTATTTCCCATGTTTATCTGTAAAAATTTCACAGTTACTATACTAACCTATCCCAGTCTGCACAAGTTGATTTATTATCTGAGAGTCTATGCAAACCATTCCTATAATTAGTGCCTGCCAACTGCAGCTGGTGTACAATGTTTTTGATGAAGGGGGATTTGCAATTTGCTTATTCCTAATTAGACTATCTGAAAAACTCAGTTGGGTAGTATATGATAAAAAAAGAAGATGCCATTTAGCACACTGATTTAAGGGCAACTATGATTGTATAAGGAAGGAAGGAAGGAAGGAAGGAAGGAAGGAAGGAAGGAAGGAAGGAAGGAAGGAAGGAAGGAAGGAAGGAAGGAAGGAAGGAAGGAAGGAAGGAAGGAAGCAAGGAAGGCTTCAATCCTTGTCCCTAAGTTATATACAGTATTTATAAGTTATAAAATGTGATAATTTGATATATCTGGTTCCTAAACGGTTTATCTCTTGTTAAAGGTTTATAAGCTGGCTGAATGAACACTCTGGATCTTACTTTAGCCAGGTGCTATGGCAAATTCACTTGAAGCTATATCTCTGCAGTTTCCTGGCCATACTAATTCCCCAAAGCTGGTGGCTGGCATCACAAACTCAGAGACACACTATCACTAGCCAACTGGTGAACAGCCCAGCTGGTGCAGGGACCACCCTTGCAACAAAATTCTGGACTGGCTTCAATGGCTAGCAACCTGAGCTGCCTAATACATGGATCCAGAGGGAGAAACATGTTGGTTGACTGAAATAAGAAATATGTTAAATGTTAACGTTGATGTTAAAAAGATGGGTTAAAAAGGGGAAGCTAAAGAAGGCATCATATCAAAAGTCTGACATAGTATCTGAAAGTGATGGATATTAAAGCTGGACAATATCTGGAGATGTTTAACACAGTTAAACCGCTAAAGAGCTTTTTTCCCCCTTGAGCATAACTTCCAGAAGAAGTCATGAATGGTTGAATAATAAATATAATTAAGTTTGATAACCAACTGAATATGTATCATGTCTCTTTCACCCCAGTAAATTCCATTGGATTTCCTCCCCTACACCCTTTTCGGGGGGGGGGGTGTTTTCTACTTTATTGTTTCTTTATTAGACTTCAGGCTGACTCTTTTGTTCTTCTGTGCTTTGTGTTTCAAAGCAGCAGGAAACTGAATCCAACAGTGTGTTCTGAATGGGACTGCAGCAGTTTTTAGTTGCCCACTTCTCTATTATAGGATTTCTATTATTATCTCTCCCTGTTCAGAAGCAAAATACATTCATTTGAAATTCTAGAAACCATGAAGAAATTTGCCCAAAATTAATGTTCAGAATAATTCCTCTTTTTGTCCTCAGAATATATTCCCAGTGGTATCCCTCTCAAACAGCTTTTGCAAAGGATAGACTGACTGTCCCAGACATACAAGATACCAATAAGTATCGATGTTCTCCTTCCATTAATTTTTTTAATGCTCATATCCTCAGGACCAACTTGAAGCCATTTTAGGCCTGGAGAAAAGATTGAGATGGTGATGCAGCCTATATTTTATGTCTTGTGGGAAGCCCTCCCTCCCTCCCCAGAAGAATGAAATATTTTGGGGAATATTAAAAAAGGCAGAATATTATATTTTCCTAAAGGAGAAATGGAGAAACATGTTTTTAGAGGCAGAAAGCAGCCCCCAGTCTTTCTTAATAGCCCACAGCAGATGCCAGCGCTTAAGGAGATAAAGAGCTTATCAAAAGAGGGAGCCAACTATCTAGATGGCTCCATTCATAAGCAAAGCAAATACTGCCAGCAGAAACCCATTCAAGACAGGATATTTTTGAAACTCCCTGTGGCAAAGTTTGACAGCTAACGAAAGCAGAATGGTAGGATTAGTACAGCAGCCCTCACCCAAGATCCAGCAAAGGACAAAAACCATTAGCCACAATAGGAATTGCCCAACACCCTTTCAGAACACAAGCCCCTTAATTGCACACACCCCACACCCCAGCAGCATTTCAGGACCTGTATAAAAATCCTGGCACTCATCTAGATAGTTGTTCAGCTGACCCAGAATTGCACTCTGTCTTTATGTGTGTGGTTCTGTTCATCAATAAATGGACCTTCTTTCCAATCAGCCTCCAGAAGTAGTGGGTTCTAAAACCCTTTACTACCAGTTTGCGCGTGCATTTGCGTGTACACGCGATGCTTCTGCGCATGAGGTGGGCGGAGCATCCTGGGCAGGTGGGCGGAGCATCCTGTCGCCGACGCTACCAGTTCTTAGAACCAGGGCAAACCAGGAGCAACCCACCACTGGCTTCCAGCCTCCATTTTATTTCCAGCATCTTTCTCCCAGCTTGGAACTGAACCAGAATTTTCCTTCTACCAGTCTAAAAGTCAAAGTGGCCCTGAAATGAGATGGTAGCCTTCATAGAGTCCAAGGGCGTCATATTGATTTATGGGGCGCAGCATACACAACACAGTGTGAAAGCTAAAAATTGAGAGAACAGGTGGCCATTTTGCTCCAATGATAAATTTGGAGCCAAATAATCATGTATCAAGACAAGGTTTTAAGAATAAAAAAATGTATCCACACCACACCATGCCCTTAGAAGAAATGGGACTCTTTCCACTGGAAATAAAATAATAATAATTTAATTTAAAAATTCACTGCTTCAGCATTCAACTGAGTTAATTATAGTTTTAATTTACACAGCTACATGTTATTGGTTGTAAAAGAAGTGGCACTATCAAGTAATAGCATGTGACTTTTATGCTGGCAGAATAATAATTAGGGATTGTAAAGGCCGTAGAAAGAACCAGGTGAAGCTTAAATGGCTGCTCAGATCCCACTGACATAAAATGGGATTTCAGAAGAATCCTTAAAATATAAAATAATATTAGGCAATTAGGATTTAAATATTTGCAGAAGAAAATCAGTAAGAAGTTATGAAGATATCCAATTACATTGTAGTTCAGATTTGTAGCAGTTATTCCTTTCTACTTGCTTTGCAAAGTTAAAATTATCCTCTCTTTCTCTCACACACACTATACACAAACACACTCACTAACTCCATTGCCATCCAGCTACCATTAGCTAGAGTGATAAAATTGCTTTAGACATTTTGTTTGGGGCATTATTTCATGTTTTTGTAATTTGCTTTTTCACTCTTGTGTTTTACTACCAAGCTCAGTAAAATTCCATTTAAGATGCCAAAATAATTTGACTGAATATTATGCAGTGTGATACAGGGGGATGAATGCCATAGACAATTTCAAAATCCATTTTGGAGTTTTTAGGGGATTTAAGGAGTACAATTGTTTTCCTAAACAGGTGCAAAGTTTAAGTCATCCTTTTTGCCTATTTAAATCAGGCCTGTCAAACTGGCGGCCTACAGGCCAGATACGTCACATGCAGTGGTGGGTTTCAATTTTTTTTACTGCCGGTTCTGTGGGTGTGGCTTGGTGGGCGTGGCTTGGTTTGGTGGGCGTGGCTTGGTGGCATGGAAGGGGAAGGGTACTGTAAAATCTCCATTCCCACCCCACTCCAGGGGAAGGTTACTGCAAAATCCTCATTTCCTCCTGATCAGCTGGGACTCGGGAGGCAGAGAATAGATGGGGGTGGGACAGTCAGAGGTGGTATTTACTGGTTCCCCAAACTACTCAAAATTTCCGCTACCGGTTCTCCAAACTACTCAAAATTTCCGCTACCAGTTCTCCAGAACTGGTCAGAACCTGCTGAAACCCACCTCTGGTCACACGCAGGCCACTCCCATCCTGGCTCCGCAAAGGCAAAAAACATCACGATATGTCACAATACGTCACGTGACGCAATCGAGTTAGACACCTATGGTTTAAATGCTTTGACCATACCTCAGAATGCAAAAAAGAAAAAAGCCATTGCACTTTAGTGGATCTGTCTATATAAGGATCTCTCTGAGGTCTAGAATAGAATAGAATAGAATAGAATAGAATAGAATAGAATAGAATAGAATAGAATAGAATAGAATAGAATAGCAGAGTTGGAAGGGACCTTGGAGGTCTTCTAGTCCAACCCCCTGCTTAGGCAGGAAACCCTATATCAGAGATATGTAGATGAACCACATGCATGGTCCTAAATTGCACTTCTGCAAGCCAGCTTTTGTACTTGTCACTGAGGTGGGGATGTAGAGAGTGGAAAAGAAGGAATATTCTTGGGATAAAACTTAAAAGTAATCAAT
Source organism: Diadophis punctatus similis (assembly GCA_023053685.1). Lineage (NCBI taxonomy): Eukaryota > Metazoa > Chordata > Lepidosauria > Squamata > Dipsadidae > Diadophis > Diadophis punctatus. The sequence continues at coordinate 60,666,810 of JALIGW010000001.1, forward strand.
AAATGAAAAATGAATCAACCAAAAATGAGGCTTGTACAGTAACTACATTTGTCCCTTATACATTGGCAGCATTATTAGCTGCTATATCCTCCTATATATAGTATGCCAATCCTGGTTTCCGCTAGTTCTTTTAAAAAGCATGTTTCCCATCCCAGTTCCTGTAGTAACCTTTATGGCAATAAATTCAAAACAATGCTCTCTGACCTTCACCATTGCAGATACATTTGCACTTGATTCTATTGCTATTACAAATCTAGCAGCACTAAAGCCATTTGTTCAGGATAGGTGGTGTCAGATACACAACTTAGAATGACAATGTAATATTTTGTGGCTTTCAGAAAAGCCAGATATATGTGTAATATCTATGGCTAATCTTGTCTTTCTGTGCTTTTTGTATTTTTAAAGTTTTATGCTGTTTTAATACAGCATTGTACACTTGATTTTTAAGATACATCATCCTGGTATTCTTGAAATAAAATAAATCAGATAAACCAAGGGTTTCTAATGTCTTTCAGGCCTGTGGCCACATTCGGCCTTTTAGTGGTAAGCCATGGTCACAATCCAGAAAGTTATCCGAGACATGACAAAAATTCAGTATAAACTGGATACCTTAAACCAGTCATTAATCTCATGGTCTATCCTATCATTGTTCAGATAATAATGACTTGATCATATATGGTAGTTGCTGAAGAAAATGTCTACCTTGAGAAGGTGAGATGTTGATGAGAGAGTCAAGGGAGCACTTATCAAATTTGTAGATGACACAAAGCTAAGAAAAGTGGCTAATGCTTGGGAAGAGAATGGAAAAATCAACAAGACTTTGGCTACAACAGTGGGCAGAAACAAACAGGATTAAATTTAAAATGAAAAAAGGTAAATTCATGCAGCTCATTAAGAAAAACAAAACGTACAAGAGGGGGCAAATCTGGGTCAAGAATGGATCATTGTGAGATGGATTTGGATAGAGGGTTAAATGTTCAACACATCATAGGGCGTGTCAAATTTTTCAACTTTCAATTTCCAAACAATAGGAGTGCTCAAAAGTTGTGACGTGCCTTGGGTATTGTAAAGATATTTTGATTACTTTAATATAATTTAGATGTGCTTGGTAAGTAATCAGTGGTGGGTTCCTACCAGTTCGGTCCACTCTGTTGTTCCAGTAGCAGCCAGCAGATGGCGCTATTTGTGCGTGATTGCTCCAGTGCCATCTTCAGCGGTCCATCGCGAACGTTGCCATCTTTTTTTTAAAAAATGGGCTTTTTTGCTTCTGCGCATGCGCAGAAGCAAAATCTCACCAAAATCTAGCGAGGGGACGCGTGCGCGCATGCCCCCAACGCAATATTTCGGTGAGATTTTGCTTCCGCACATGCGCAGAAGCAAAATTGTGTGAGGGGGCACACACGCATAGCGAGCGTGCGCACGAAACGTGGAGATGCTCACGCAGCGGACCAATATCGGTATGTGAGCAACCCGCCCCTGTAAGTAACTGCATAAATATCATAACTTTTTAACATTTTGCTTGTTTCATTTGTCCCAACAGTGTAAGGCAACTGCAAGGAAAGCCCAAGGCATCTCAAGAAACATCTTGAGCATAGAATCCAGATTGTGGGGATAATTATCCTCCTCTTCTCTGCCTTGGTTAAGTCTTGCTTGGAGTATTATGTTCAATTCTGCACAACCCAGTTTTAAAAAGACAGTGATAAAATGGAGCAAGTCTACAAAAGGGCTACCAAGTGGGTAAAAGGACCATCATATCATATCCAAATCATATAAGGAATGGTTTAAAAACTTTTGATGGTAAGTTGTGGAAGAGAAGCTGGAGCCCCCTCTCCAACTTCTCTTCCACAACTTACCATCAACTCCTCCCCCCCGGGTACGACACAGTTTTTAAGAATCTGAAAGGCTGTCACGTTATAAAAGGCTTGGATTTATTTTCATTTGCTCAAGAGTTAAGACTAGAACTAAAACTTCAAGGATCTAAATACAGATTAGACATTAGGAAGAACTTCTTGAGAGTAAGAACAATCAATCAATGGATTACCGTCCTCCATGTTTTCTTCCTCTTCACTGGAGGTGTTCTGATAGAGACTGGATAATCATCTGTCAGGATGGTGAAGTGAATTCTACGGTGTACAGCAAGTTAGACTTGATGACCTCCTATTCTATGATTCTATGAAAAAGTAACATATGCATTTAATGAAAAGTCCATATACTTAGAAAACAGAATTTTACAACGTATTATACATTGTACCTATACATAGTCTTTTCATATTCTGTAACCTTGTACTTGTTCTACCCATTTATATTCATATTTGATGAGGGCATCCAAGAGCCCTTTGAGATTAAATTCACAGAAATTCCAATGAGGAAACCACACTTGAAAAATGTATAATATTCACACTAGATGATACTAATGTTTGAAGGTAACTTGATCTTGCTTCTCATTCAACTCACCAAATAATTTAGGTTTTGCATCAAAGTAACCAATAAAGAGACATTATTAGACAATATTAGATCTCTTCCCTTTTTTATTAGACAATATTAGATCTCTTCCCTTTTTTATTGATGGCACAGAAAAGGAAGACTTCTAAGCTGCTACTTATTAGGTAGTGCATTGTGGGGGGGGGTTTCTCTTTGTTTTATGCTTGACTGGAAAAAAGATTTATGTCCTAGATTTCTCTTCCTACTGATTTGGATATTGGTAGTACAATAAGGTCATTTAAGGCTATCAGACACAATAATTTAATGTCATTTAGTTGACTCTAGTATGTATGGCTACTACAACAACTTTAGGATGTTTTATTTAAAAGTTGATCCATCTTACCGGGGGGGGGGGGGGGAGAAAAAGGGACAATAGAAAATTTTGAAAATATATTTGCATTACTATATGTACCAAACCACAGAGAAAGTTACCAGGGATATATAATGCATCATATATCTACAAGTGGGGCAAAAATTGTAATATATAATATAATGGTAATTATAACTAAAATAGAAATACCGGTATGTGTTTTTCATTACAAATCAATGTTTATCTGTAGGTACATGTGAAAGTAATTGTTAACATTAGTTTGGCTAGTTAATAAACTAATTCATTTAACACATTAGCAGTAACAAGGGGAAAACTTCATTAGGGCTTCACTGAGGTCTCAGGAGGAAGTGCACAGCATACCATATTAAAAAATTTGGTAGTTTGCAAATTACTTCTGGTAAATGTGAGAACATTATGGTTTGTGTGTGTATAGTTATAAATGGAGGAGTGTGTCTGTGTGTGTGTGTGTGTGTGTTTGAAATAGGAATAAGTGCATTTACATCCCATTTTTTTCCATTACTCCGTTTATATCATGAAAACTGGGACATACATATTAGGACAAAAATACAGCGTTATTGCAGTCAAGAGATGTTTGTAAGAGCTTTTCAAATTTTCTGACAAAAAGGACAAATTTTTAATATATTGGGATTGAATGCTACTATTAGCAGTAGTTGGAGGTGGGGTTAATGGCAAATTCCATCAGAATTAAGACAACATTTCCATCTATCAATTGCATATGTAATCTGCTGATACATTATGACATTCTAGGTTCTTGGGAATAACCCAATGCATATAAAGGCCAACATCAACTAAAAACTGGTCACTGTGACTTAGAATAGAATAGAATAACATTTGGAAGGGACCTTGGAGTTGGAAGGGACCTTGGAGATCTTCAAGTCCAACCCACTGCTTAGGCAGGAAACCCTTACCATTCCAGACAAATGGTTGTCCAATCTTGTCTTAAAAACTTCCAGTGTTGGAGCATTCACAACTTCTGGAGGCAAGTTGTTCCACTGATTCATATTGTTGTGAACTAAGAATACCCTGTTTCCCCCAAAATAAGACATTCCCTGATAATAAGCCCAATCGGGCTTTTGAGTGCATGGCAATAAGGTCAAGCGCTTATTTCAGGGTTGAAAAAAACATAAGACAGGGTCTTATTTTCGGGGAAACATAGTAATACTGAATATCATATTCAATCCCTATATTTAAGTAGAGTCATTCTTCAGATACAAATTCAAACAAAAATAGTTTATTCAAATGTTTTCTCCATCACTAAAGGAAGTAAGGGTATCATGGTGAGCCCTAGTTCCTCAGACACATCCCTTCCCTCTTATTTGCAAACTTCCATGAGTTGAATGGCAAATCTTGGAAGCCAAGAGTTGAGAATGTTTAGACATAAATGAACTTTGGGCAATTCCAAATCCTATAATTATTAAGGTGAACATTCCAAGGGGAATCTCCAAGAACAATGTAGTTTCACTTGAGAAGGGACTAAATAATGGGATGAAGGCCTACAAGAGTAGTTAGAACAGTCTGTTTTGCCTCACTTGATTTTTAATTATATGAGAGAACATTTGAAGAGGGTTCTCATCTGTCATCATGCTACACTAGAAGTTGATTGAAGTTGGAGGCTACATTGAAGAGACCAGATCGTATTGTCTGCAGAAAACAGATAACCGTGAGCTGGACTTGCAAAAGCTTCTATTCTCTCCACAGGGGGTGAAAGTACTCATTTAAAAACTAGGTCATTTCCTGGGAAACTACTGAACTTAAAAGCTACTGCTTCTAGGATTAATTAGGATTGTTAGCAATGAGGCTTCTTTTAAGGTCTGAAAATGATGGCCAGACATCATAGAATATCTTTTAGTCTTGCTCAGAATTAAAACGGGTTAAACAATCATGGGTTAAACAATCATAGGTATTTGCTAATCATGTTTTTATCGATTACTTGAATAATTCATTTGCAATATTTATGTATCATCCTGTTCTGTAAGACTCCTGGTGGGTGACAATCTTTAAAAAAAAAGACAATACAAGATAAGCACAATAAATGGATTTAAAAGCCAATTCCCCCAACTCCAAAATTCTTTTCTGCAAATGCAGTATACTTATTTTATGTCCTAACTTTTAAACTGAACTATATTCTACAAAATCAAACTGAGGAAGCTTTATTCATATATTTCAAAAAATAAATTTCTTCATAAACCAGGGATTTTTTAAAAAAATCCCAAAGGAACAAGGCACCCCCCACCCCCCAAAAAAACTCCACACACAATCTCAAATTTGGCATAGTTATGAAGGAGAAGAAGATGAGGACGTGGATAGACGCTCATAGAATAATAGATGCACATTTTGAAGACATGTCCCAAGTTTAGTTTCAGTGAGGGATAAAGAGGTGGATTTATGACAAAGGTTTCATGAATTTTGGAGAGGGATTTGTTGGAAGAAATATCCAGGTCCAATTCCAAGCTGGGAGAAAGGCACTGGAGACAAAATGGAGGCTGGAGGCAGATTGGAAAGATGGTCCATTTATTGATGAAGCAGAACCACCAAGCATGTGTGATTCTGGGCAGCTGACACATGGAGTTGAGAGTGGGGTGTGTGTTATATCTTCTCTTGGACTTTGCACTTGAGCTTCCTGTTCCTGTGCAAGAACATGTATTCTATTGGCTGTTGTCAGATTCCTATGGGGTCATGTACGGGTTATGTAGGGGTTATAGCTGGCTCTATAGGTAAAGTAGAAATCCTAGGTGTTTGTCTGAGCTAAGTTTGGTTGAAGTTTGGACTGCTGAAAGGATGCAATGAAGAGGCTCGTGTTCTGAATGGATGTTGGGCAATTCCTATTATGGCTTAATGGCTTTGTCCTAGTTTGGATCTTGAGTGAGGGCTAATCCTATCACTCTGCCTTTGTTCAGACTTTGCTGCAGGAAATTTCAAAATATCCTGTCTTGAATGGATTTCTGCCTGCAGTATTTGCTTTGCCTATGAATAGAGCTATCTGTCTCTTTATCTCTTAAGTGCTGACATCTGCTGAAGGCTATTAAGAAAGGTGGGGGCTGCTTTCTCCCTCTAAAAACATGTTTCTCCATTTCTCATCCAGGGAAATATACTATTCTGCTTTTTTAATGTTTCTCAAAATATTTCATTCTTCTAGGAGAGGGGTGGGTGCTAACTTTCTACAAATTCTAAGATGTACTTCTGATTGTTCTTATATGCAAGAACCAGGAAGAGAGTAACAAAGAGGCTTTTAATATGTAAACACAGGCAAGCTAAAGGAAGTGAGGTTAGGAGAATGCTGGTAAATGTAACCTGCCATATGGGGGCAAAGCAGAATAACTGAATAACAGAGTTGGAAGGGGCCTTGGAGGTCTTTTAGTCCAACCCCCTGCAAAAATAAAAATAAATAAAATAAATCTATTTAAATAAATAAAAGCAGGAGACCCTGTACCATTCTGGATAAATTGCTGTCCAATCTCTTCTTAAAAACCTCCAGTGTGAAAACTGAATTAGGATTTTGGTAAGATAGACCTTCAGTTAAATTGTTCAGATAGGCCTTAACTATTGGTATGAAATGGTCAAAGAGATGAATGCAAGATGAATGACTGGGTAGCACAATACTGAAAAATACTGAAAAAAATGAGAACATTGAATTATGATCATGCAAGGCCAGAGAGAACCAAGTTACAAAAGTCAAAGCAAGATATCACTATGGTATAAACTGGACATTTCATCAAGGAAGCAGAAGAAAAGAACTGTATATTTTATCCCAGGTTCTAAAATGATTTGACAATTGTCTGAATATAAGAAAGGAAGTAGATAGAAGAAAACATTTCTTCCTTCCTTCTTCAGTAGGCTGGATAGAGATGTTTTCAATATGTATGAAAGACAAAAAAATGTTGGAAAAAGATGGAAAAAAATCAGCTTCTGGCACGTTGAGTTTGAAAACACAATGATAAACCCAAACAAAAATAAGGAATGCACATTTGCAGATGTAATCTGGAAGATGGGAAATGAGTTTGGGAACAGAGGTGTTAATCTGCATACAGGGATAAGATGCATCCCAAAGGAATTTCAATGGAGGAAGAATGAGGAGCAAAATGCAATTAGGAGATGTAGAAAATGAAACAAGAGGTCAGAGGTCTGAAATGAATCAAGCATGCCATTTGGGAATGGGGAAGTCAAAGAGGATAAAAGCTACAGGGTAGAGATAGGAGAGAAAATCATATTGTTCATATTTTCATTTTAACCTCAAATGACTATAACTTTCCCAACACAACTATTCTCCAGTTTTCACACTTTCATTCATTCTACAGCATAGTTTCTTAATCTAAAAATGTACAAAGATGTGTACCTCTGAGCAGCATACACATATAAATGTGTATATAATTTCATTTGTTATATTTACACCCTTCTTTACTTTTGACAGCTCAGAGTGACTCACATGGGATCTCCCATAATTTTTCCTTCTACACAATAATCCTGGGAGGACTGTTACCTAAAGAGTTCTGTGTTGAGCAGGGACCTGAACCTGACTCTCACAAGCTCAATTCCAGCATCTTAATGTACTATTTAAAAAAAAACACCATATGCTAGTACAGGTAGTCCTTGACTTATAACAGTTCATTTAGTGACCATTCAAAGTTACAACAGCCCTGAAAAAGTGACTTATTACCATTTTTCACAGTTGCAACCTTTGCAGCATTCCCATGGTCATGTGATCAAAATTCAGATGCTTGGCATCATATGATATGATGCTTGTTTCATATTTATGATGATTGCAGTGTCCCAGGGTCATGTGATCACTTTTTACAACTTTCTGACTACAAGGCGATCAAACCAGTCAGTCCTAGAGGAGATCAACCCTGACTGCTCTTTAGAAGGCCAGATCCTGAAGATGAAACTCAAATACTTTGGCCACCAAATGAGAAGGAAGGACTCACTGGAGAAGAGCCTAATGCTGGGAAAGATTGAGGGCAAAAGAAGAAGGGGATGATAGAGGATGAGGTGGATGGATGGAGTAACTGAAGCAGTAGGTGTGAGCTTAAATGGACTCCAGAAGTTGGACACAACTTCACATAATGCTAATATAATGCTGAAATAGGCTGGGTCTCCTCTCTGGCCTCCATACCTATTTCGCCTTGGTTGGGGTGGTCCCGTCATTAGTGCGATGAGTTGGGGTGAAGGACGATCCTGGGAACACGGGCCAAAGCTGTGAGGTGGGGGCGGGCGATCCTCTTAGGCCAAGGTGCGCTTAATCAAAGGCCTCTTTACTGGCCTAATCGGCTCCCTTCGCTTCATAGGCCTACTGTGTGAGGGAGGCCTAGGCCTGAGTTGGGGCGAAGGACGATCCTGGGAACACAGGCCGAAGCTGTTCTCTGTAAGATTAGGCTGCTGTGGTGAGGTAGGGGTGGGCGATCCACTTAGGCTGTGGCGTGCTTACTCAAAGCCCTCTGTACTGGCCTAATCAGGCTCCCTTCATAGGCCTACTGTGTGAGGCAGGCCTAGGCCTGTTCAGAAAAACGCTGAGCTAGGCTCAGTGTACAGAACACGACCTCTGAGCTAGGGTTAGTGTACAGAACATGACCGTTGTTCCGAAAGGCCACCCCTAGGGGTGCTAGGGGTGTCTTACCCCCACATTATTTTTCATCAGATAGTAAGTCATATGTGTAGCAAGTTTGGTTGAAATTGCTCGAGGCGTTCCAGAATTATGCTGGAACATACATACATACATACATACATACATACATACATACATACATACATACATACATACATACATACATACATAATATTTTCTAAAGCGAAGGCAATCAAGGACCTGAGATTACAAACTATTATGCCATTTTATCTTTTTTGCCAATACGCATTATTGAACTCCTACGCAATTAAGTAATTAATCCCTGCACCCAGCAAAGTTATGTGACAGCTTCGACTTCTTGACATATTTGAATTTTTATGTGTAGGAATGTTCTCTTATGGTGGCACATTGCAATCCTGTGAGTCACATTTCATTTGCTGTTTGGTGAGTTTCTCGCTAAAGAGATGTTATAATTGAACAACTTTTTTCTCCTCTTAACAATGGTCAGACTGTAAAACAAATTGCACTTTTTAAAACTAAGCTTTTTCCTGGTCTTTTCATAGCATAAGTCTAAAAAGCAGAAGGGGGTTTACAAGCAAGACCCTGTGTTAGCCCTGTGGGGTAGTCAGACAAGAAGCACAACCTGAAGTACTAGCTCAACTTTATGGTAAGGTAAAGGTAAATGTTTCTCCTGTCTATAATCATATCTGACACTAGGGGGCAGTGGTCATCTCACTCCTTAGCCAAGGGAGCCAGCCTTGCCCAAAGACACTTCCGGGATCATGTGACCAGCATGACTATATATTGAGGTGCACAAAATGCTGTTACCTTCCCACTGAAGTGGTATTTATCTACTCGTATTTGCATGCTTTTGAACTGCTAGATGGGCAGTAGCTGGAACAAGTAACGGGAGCTCACCCTATTGCGTGGCGTTCGGGTCTCAAACCCAGGCTGACAATCTCATTGTCTTTAATCTTTGGTAAGGTTACATGAAGAGAATCTTGTAAGATTAAAAGTATTGCTCCCTTTTCTCTCCCTTATTTTCTCCAGAAAACTAGGGAGTCTCCCTTTTGAAATACTCCCCCCCCCCATCCTTGAATGAGCTGAGTTAAAAGATATATGCTGGTTGTTGAGTCTGTGGCTTTCCCTCCTGTCTCTCAAAGTAATTTGCACATATCATTACATCCTGAACTAGCCTTGTAATCAAGAAGAGGAGAATAATAACAGAGAATGCTAGATTGGTAGACAATAATCTAGAAATCCTTATATGGAATGAAGCAAGGGGCTATCCACTTTCTATAGGGCACCCTTTCATAAGACCACTAGAAAAATCTAGAGGTGGCTACAGAGTGGGTGGGAGGAGGGACACTATCATTGATGAGCCGAGGTGGCGCAGCAGTTAGAGTGCAGTACTGCAGGCCACTTTAGCTGACTGTGATCAGCAGTTCAGCTGTTCAGATCTCACCGGCTCAAGGTTGATGAGCCTTCCGAGGTAGGTAAAATGAGGACCCAGATTGTTGGGGGCAATATAAATATACATTGCTTAATGGTGTAAACCTATTAGAGAGTGATTGCACTTTGAAGCGGTATAAAAGTCTCAAATAAATAAATAAATAAATAAATAAATAAACAAACAAATAAACAAATAAACAAACAAACAAACAAACAAACAAACAAACAAACTAACTAACTAACTAACTAACTAACTAACTAACTAACTAGATGTTGAGTTGTCACTGGATAATCAAATTTTTTTTATCTTTACTTGTTTAACCTTTCCTCTGGGTATCTGAATTATGCCCCTTATCTAGAAAAAAAATGTAGGTGCTGATGGTGAAGGGTTTGGAAAAAAGGAAATCAGTTTCTAAAAGAGACATAGAGAATGTGCAGCCCCCAGGTTTTTTTTTTTTTTTGGTTTTTTTTGTTTGTAACCTCTGCAGCCTCCTATAACCATGACTGCTGGAAATTAATGGCACAGTTTGTCACCATTGCAAGGCAAGAGACATGGGAGAAGTGTAGCAAAAAATAGCCTTAACATCATATAAAAGAATAAAATAGAATTCTGCTCCAGAAAGTAACTATTCACTGAAAAGATGTTCACCTCTACGTAAAGCAAATAAGACATAATTAAAAATTGGGAGAATGTACAGATCATTTTGCTGGATTAGGGCAACTGTGTAAAATTAATTCATTTATCTCTCCCTCCCTCCCCCCCATGTTGGGGGGGGGCTAAATGGAGAGAGACAGACAGACAGACAGACAGACACACAGACAGGAATTGAAAGAAGGATTGAGAAGGAGGAGAGGAGGAAAGAAAGAAAATAATATATCAACAAATTTATATAATATATCAACAAACTTCAATATTTTTGTTGTGTTTCCACACAGAAATGTCTTCTAGTCTGTTTTCAGAATAATTGGAGCTTTTCTCTATCATTCTGTTCTTTCAAATGTATCTGTATTTAGTGCCAACTTTACCTAAAGCCATTCCCTCACTTATTCTCTTCTGGTTTCTTTTGTTATTTCTCTGTGTATATTCACTCACTAGGATCCTGATTTCCCTCCTATTGAAAAATGCCTCTGGTCTCGTCTTTTTATACTAATGATGATGGGTAAATAGCAAAACTGCATTGTTATCGCTATAAATTATACCTAGGAGGGAGTCTAGCCAAAGGCTGTCATTGATCTAATGAGGTGTGCCCAGACATGGTGATGAGACAGACCTCCACTATTGACCCTGAAGTGACAACCACTCTGTAAGAATGTTCAGTTCCAGAAAGGATGAAGAGGAAGCCAAAGTAAACTGGATAATTATTTGAAATCTCTCCAACCAGCTTTTGAGAGGCTGGAATTAAAACCAGAGGCGGAGGATGCACAGGCCAAATCTCACATGCTGAGTATTTTCTGCCACACGAAACTTTGACATTTACCTTTGCCTTTGGACTTAGTCGTGCAGACCGATGCTTTTCTACTGCATGCTGATCTTTACCACTCTAAACCATTAGCTTTGCAGCACATAACCGGGCATTGCAAAATCAAGTCACGTTTGCATCTGGTCAGTCGCTCTCGCAATTGCATTGCGTTCTTCAGGCAAATATGGGGGGGGGGAGAGAATGTGCCAGAGCTTTAAAAGAAAAAATAATAATCCTGATTTGTTCTTTTCATTTATTTGTGTAGAGTTTGTATCCTTTCCAGTCTTTTGCTTCCAGCTGCTTCATTCATGGTTCTTCAAATGGAGAGCCATGTGCCCTTTTCATGCCTGAGCTTATGAGAGGATGCAAAACCTCATTCTTCAGCCACAACTAGTAGCCAGTCTTTTTGCATTTTACTTTGAAATGCTGTCACTTTGCACATTTCATTACGGTCGTTCTCTTCTATTAGAGTTTACATCACTGTCATCAGACTGACAGGAAGTAGCCAAGATGCAGGGTTTTCCCATGTATGTGGACCTCACTGATTGCTGATAATATTTAACTTGAATCTATTGACAAGGTTCTTGCTGATTATAGTGATACAATGGTAGTGTATTTCAGGATGCACTGAATTCAATTCACTTGCTTAAAAAGCTTTGTTGGGGGTGGGGGAATCAACATAATACAATCAGCAACAATAGTGTTTTAAAAGGAGCATTATTTTTTGATATTGTGATTGTTATTAGAATGGTGCACAAAAACACTGAACAACTAAACAATGAAGGAACACACTCTAATAAAATATGTATAATAATACCACAATTACATAAGTATGATTAACAAATATTATTAATATTACTATTATCTGCATTTAAATGAATGATACCCAGATGCCTCACTGTTCATATAATGATATTGATGTTTATCCAATAATAATTTAATTTAATTTAATTTAATTTAATAGACGTTCTTATAGGCCGCCCAATCCCGTGGGACTCAGGGCGGCGAATAATATAAATAATAAATAATAAAAATTAAAAAAGAAGCATTATTTATAAAGTGAGTGTGTCTGTGGGTTCTTGTGCTGAAGATACATAGATGTATAAATACATAGTCAAACATATAGATTAAAATATATTTTAAAAGGGTAATTAAAAGCCAAACTGTAACTCAATTAAATGGGTCAATTGTGAATGGAGAATTTAGACAAACCACCTCTTCCTCCTACCACTGTAGATTTCAAGAATAAGTATTTATTTATTTATTTATTTATTTTGGTTTTCTTATATGCCGCCCAACTCCCAAGGGACTCAGGGCGGCATACAGCAAAAAAAAATACAAGAGCAATCAACAATAAACATTATTTAAAATCAAATATAAAAATTAAAAATTCAATATTAAAAACATCCAACAACCAGAAATACCCGGGGGAGAGCTCAGATGGATTAGGCTCTACCCCCTGCCTGCAGAAAAAGCCATGTCTTAACGGCTTTTTGGAAGGCCAGCAGGATGGGGATTGTCCGGGTCTCTGGGAGAAGTTGGTTCCAGAGCGCGGGGCCCGCCACAGAGAAGGCCCTCCCCCTAGGGCCCGCCAGCCGGCATTGCTTGGTTGACGGGACCTGGAGGAGGCCAACTCTGTGGGCCCTAACCGGTCGAAGGGAAGTATGAGGCAGAATACGGTCCTGGAGATAGCCTGGTCCTAAGCCATGAAGGGCTTTAAAGATGATGATCAACACCTTGAATTGGACCCGAAGACCGATGGGCAGCCAATGCAGCTGGCAGAGTATAGGTGTCACGTGGGTGTACCTTGGCACACCCACCATAGCACGCGCAGCCGCATTTTGCACCAACTGAAGTCTCCGGATACTTTTCAAGGGTAGCCCCATGTAGAGCACGTTGCAGTTGTCCAAGCGGGAGGTGACAAGGGCATGAGTGACCATGAGTAGAGCCTCCTTCTCCAAGTATGGCCGCAACTGGTGCACCAGGCGAATCTGTGCAAAGGCCCCCCTAGCTACAGCAGTAAGATGATGATCCAATTTTAGCTGTGGGTCTAGGAGGACCCCCAAGTTGCGGACCTGATCCGAGGGAGTCAGTTTCGCTCCCTCGAGAACCAAGGAGGGACAGTTGTCATAGTCCTTAGGAGGCAATATCCAAAGCCACTCAGTCTTGTCGGGTTTGAGTCTGAGTCTGTTCCTCCCCATCCAGATCCTAACGTCATCCAGGCACCGGCACATTACATCAACTGCCACACTGAATTGAGACGGGGTGGTGATGTACAGCTGGGTGTCATCAGCGTACTGGTGAAAACACACCCCATGTCTGCGGATGATCTCCCCCAGCGGTTTCATGTAAATGTTAAACAGGATGGGCGAGAGAACTGACCCCTGAGGCACCCCGCATGACAGGGGCCTAGGGGACGATCTCTGCCCTCCTGTTAACACCGACTGCATCCTATCGGCAAGATAAGAGGAGAACCACCGCAACCTGCCTCCCACTCCCAACTTGCCGAGACGATGTAGAAGGATACCATGGTCGATGGTATCGAAAGCCGCTGAGAGGTCAAGTAGCACCAGGATGGAGGAATTCCCCCCATCCCGGGCCCGCCAGAGATCATCCATCAGAGCGACCAAGGCAGTTTCTGTACTGTAGCCGCATCTGAAACCCGACTGATAGGCATCTAGATGATCTGTTTCATCCAAAAGTCGCAGAATCTGAGTAGCCACCACCTTCTCCACAACTTTCCCTAAAAAAGGTAAGTTGGAGACCGGACGATAGTTCTTCAAGTCAGCTGGATCCAGGGAAGGCTTCTTCAGGAGGGGTCTCACCACCGCAGCTTTTAACGACTGCGGTAAGGATCCCTCCCTCAAAGATGCGATGACCACCGCCCGGATCCAGCCACGTGCCACCTCCCTGCTGGCCGAAACCAACCAGGAGGGGCACGGGTCCAATAAACAGGTGGAAGCACCCATCGCCCCCACGGCTCTGTCCACATCTTCGGGAGAAACAGGCCCAAACTCTTCCCACAACGGTGGACTAAGACTTGCCCCTGTCAACTCCATGGGCTCTGCCCAGCCAGAGTCCAGGTTCGACCGGATCTGAGCGACTTTATCCGACAGAAACTCTGCGAATTCCTCAGCTCTACCTTGCAAGTGTTCCTCGCTCCCCCCTTTAGCAAGGAGGGAGCAAGTCACCCTAAACAAGGCGGCTGGGTGAGAATCTGCGGATGCAATAAGAGCGGAAAAATAGGATCGTTTTGCCGCCCCTATCGCCACTAAATGAGGAGGAATCCCGAATTGTACAGGACAGACCAGTACTGTACAACTCTGTGGGTTTGTTCTCACCTTTGGAGCACCTTAAAGGTTTGTTTCCATCATGTATATAGCAGCAAATAGGAGAAAGATTTAACTCAAAAGGAGCTATTAGACCAGAATATACCAGTGAATGGGCCTGTGTGAAGCAATTTGGAGTTACTTTGAGGAAGAGCTTCTTATCACAAAGTCAAGCCCATTCTCTTAATCAAAATGAAGAGGTGATACAAATTGCCTTCCTCCTGCTCTGCAGCTTCCTCATAGTCTCATCTCTTTTTAGCCATCTCCATCACTTGCAGAAGCCAGAGGAAGTTCTAGACAGGCAATGCATCTGCACTAACATCTGTTACAGAGGTTGTCATTTTGCCGAAGGCTGGAGAGTTTAGTTTTGTAGTGCTGGAGGAAGCAAGGAAGGGACTAAGTCATGCAATCATTTATATGCAACTGTTGCACGTTGTTCTCAGAGGTGGGAACGTTGCTTTGCAATGCAATATCAAGGGAGCATAAGCCTTGGATCTTGCATCTTTGGAAAAGCAAGACATCCTCTCAAACTTTGACCAGTGACCTGGACCTGCTCATAATAGGATTGAGTGTTTAGAGAGAAAGAACTTCTGTCTTCATGCATATAGATTGTGTTCAGATGCTAATTCTCCATAGTGGGTGGAGCCAGCCTCCAAGAATGGGTTAAACCTGCCCTCTAGCCAATCAGGACCGAGTTTTCAAAAGTATAAATAGAACCCTCTTGCCTTGGCACCCCCTCTTTTTTCCTCGGTCCTTAGCCAAAAAGGACAGTGCTTAAACCCATTCTTCGATTTCTCCACCAACTACTGAATTTCTACTACTTCCTGTGAGTTATTGCTTCATTGATTCTTACTTGACAGCTGTCATTCAGAGACTCTTCAATCGTGTCAGCTTACTGGGCATTGCCCCATTGGGCCTTGTCCCTAGCTGGGGGTTAGGACTCCCCAGGGAGGAGATTACCCTTAACAGTTGCACATCTGTTGTGTACTGGGGTTTTCTCACCTTAATCAACCAGTAAAATAATTGCAGCCTTGTCTTGCCTGTCAGGGAGGGAGGTACTCCAGATCGTGATCTTCAGCCACAGAAGCCCTGAGCTTGGGTGGCCTGCAATCGGCTTGAGTTTGTCTCCTATAAGCCAAACTAGCGTTCCCCTCCAATCGGCTTGAGTTTGTCTCCTATAAGCCAAACTAGCGTCCTTAATTGACTTTTGGAGCCGACATCAGCCGCAATCGATCGAGCGGCGTCGGAAAAGGGCGCTAGAAATTTCACACCTTGCCTTGCATCAGGAGAGAAGGCCTCGGCAAGGCAAACTGACAGGCAGACTTCAAATCATCTTCGCTCAGATCGGCTGCTTCCTTGCCTCAGAGCCTGCCTTTGACCCCTGCTGCTCCATAGTTCAGCCAGAATGGCTGACAAAGGCCATAAGCAGGGGAAGGCAAAGCAAAAGACCCCCAGGGTCACTCCTGCTGAGGACATTTGCCAGGGGGGGGATTAGAAACTATGAGCCCTGCCAGGGACAGGGACAGGTCACTTCTACGCCCATCCTCCCCTTCTGAACGCTCCAAGTCATCCAGCACAGCTGTTTTTTTTGCTCTGTCTTGTGCCTGAGAAGCTGGCAATCTGGATGCTGCTTCCTGAGGGTTTGTTCCCTCTTTTTGTTTGGAACTTCAGAAATCAGTCAGTCTGCTCCAGGAGACCCAGAAAACTGACAGTTAGTGGCTAGGCCTTAGCAGACTCCTTTCTCCTCAGGAGACAGTCAGCAAGTTTAGGAGTGCCTCATGGGTGGCCACCATTTTGAATTACACAGGACCGCCCACTTCAAAAAAAAATTCTTTTTTCTTTTGAGGCCTCCTTTATTTAACTTGCCTTCTGTGCAATGGGTGACAAGAGCCAGCAATCTGGCAAGGCTCCTTTGATCCAAGGCCCTGTCTGTACCTGTCTCTAGTGCCTGGGCCGTATGCTTCCATTTGAGCTTCTCTGCATTGATCTGCTTGTCTTCAGCCAGGTAAGTGTGTAGGCAGCCTTTGATAGTGCCAGTGGCCATCTTGAAGCCTCCCACAGGGTGGCAGCCATTTTGATTGCCCTCAGAATTGAAGGCACTAAGGGTGTGGCCATTTTGTTTCAAATACCAAAAGTGGGCAGAGACCATTTTGAAGCCACATCAAGGACGGTGGCCATTTTGGATGCCCTTTCTTGCCGGTGGCCATTTTTAAGGCCTAATATGGGCAGTGGCCATTTTGAAAGACCAACTAAGGGCAACTGCCATCTTGTTGGCCTCATTTAAGGGCGGTGGCCATTTTTAGTGACTGTTTGGACCTACTAATTTACCCAGGCCTTTCTGAGGCCTGCCTTGTTGGCAGAGGCCTTAAATAAATATGGATACTGTTATTCTAATTGAGCTGACAAAAATTCAGACTAGCTGTCTGTAGGTCTGCCTCAGGAGTACCTGTTAAAGCATGTTCAGGTATTCATATATCACAATAACAAGCTAAACATACCAACTTAGAATGAAGATTCTATCTATATTTTAGAAATGGCTTGAACAAGGGCTTTCAGCAGAATTGAGAAGTAGTAAGTTACAGATCTCACATAAAAGGAACAAATGAGCCTAGTGAGTAACTCCAGTAACAGTTTAAAACCAAGGTTTTTTTTTTCTGGAGTCTGTGAGCCCAGCATAACTGGAACTATATACAATGTATATAACTATATACAAACTATCAATTTTTTTCTGTATTTGAAAATATCAGTCTCTCATGAACTGAACTTTAAGACAAAGACAACAGGATTTGTAAATTGGAGTTAATTTTTAAAATGATGCCTTTTACAAAGAAAATTACCCTATCCAGAGTACTCTACCCTACTCATTCCTACAAAGCATCCCCCAGGGAGGGGGACCTAGTGGACGGGAGTTCCCTGGATGCCAGGGAATTCTCATTAGCTCACTCTGGCATTTGGAACCAGACAGCTCCATTCACAAGCCAAAATCAACCTGCTGCTCAATCATCATCAGCTCAAGCGGCTGTCTAAGCCAGGTCAATGGGGTCCACCTCCAGATGGACGCTTGCTAGGTAGAGCTGCCTTGGAGCTGCCTAAGGTTTTTGCCCTGAAGAAGGACTTGTGTCCCTCAGCAGCCTTGTGCCCCTCTGAGACCCTAGCAGTCTTGGGGGGAGGAGGAGAGTTTCTGGTCAGTGGTGACCTGTCCCTTGCCTCAGTCACACAGTCAGTGTGCCAGGGGCTGACTCCCCATTAGGGTCTTCTGTGGGACGTGGCTTATGTGATTTTGCCTTACCCTTTCCCGATCTACCTTTGGGCGGGTGGAGAGCCATTCTTGATTTAAAACGCCTCAATAAATATGTCATCTACAAGAAATTCGAGATGCACACCCTGCAATCAATTCTGGCGGTCATTAGGCAAGGTGACTTTCTCGCCTCAATTGACCTTTCGGAGGCTTACCTCCACATTCCAATCAATTCATCTCACTGCCAATACCTCCGGTTTTGCCATGCAGGGGTGCATTACGAATATCTGGCATTGCCCTTCGGCCTGTCTTCAGCACCTAGGGTGTTGACCAAGGTATTGGCCGCCTTGACCGCCCACCTGCGGGCTATCCCCGTGCGTGTCCAGTGCTACCTGGATGACATTCTCATCCAGTCTTTCTCTCTGTCCCAGGCAGAGCAGGACACCCAGGTAATCCTTAACTCCCTTGGGCACCACGGGTTCCTAGTCAACATGGAAAAAAGCCAATTGTCACCTTCTACCAGGATGACTCACTTGGGGGCCATCATTGACTCTCTGGAGTGCAGGGTGTACCTATCTCAGGAGCGGAGAGACAGCCTATCGGATTTAGTCCAGCGTGTTCTGGCCCAAACAAGGGTTCCCCTGAACCAGCTTTCCTCCCTCCTGGGGAAGATGATATCAGCCATTCACATCACTCCATGGGCTCACCTGCATTCCAGAGACCTCCAATGGTTTCTTTTCCCTTTCCAGCGATCCGGTCACAGTGATTCCCCAGCCAGGGTCCAGCTCCCGACAGGGGTCCGGAAATCCCTCAGATGGTGGTCTTTAGCCACTCTCACCAAAGGCACTGGCTTCCTGGAACCACGGAGGCTGACTCTGACCACGGATGCCAGCACCACAGGTTGAGGGGCCCACATCGAGTCCCAGGTTGCCCAGGGCACTTGGTCCAGTGCCGAGCAGAGCCTCCCCATCAACCTGTTAGAACTGAGGGCAGTCAGGTTGGCCCTAGCTCACTTCCAGGGCCGTCTGTCGGGCAGTCACATGCTTGTCTTGACAGACAATGTAACAACGAAGGCCCATATCAATTGCCAGGGCGGGACCATGTCCAAGGCCCTCATGGCCGAGGCAATGACACTGGGGCTCTGGGCAGAGCGGCATCTGCAGTCCATCGCAGCAGAACACATCTCCGGGGTGAGCAACACAACCGCAGACTGGCTCAGCCGGAACTCCATCTCTTCACAATCAGGAGGTTGTGAGTTCAATCCTAGATAGAGGCAGATGTAGGGTCTCCTGCTTGGGCAGGGGGTTGGACTAGATGACCTGTAAGGTCCCTTCCAACTCTGTTAATCTGACCTGGCGGAGTGGTCTCTTCATCCGGACATTTTCCAGCAGCTGATCGGTCGGTTCGGTCTGCCAGTCATGGACCTCTTCGTCACCCCGGAGAATGCCAGGTTGCCCAGGTTCGTCACCAGGTTCCGGACACAGGGGGCAGCGGACACAGACACTCTTCAATGCGACTGGCCGCAAGTGCTACTATATGCATTCCCTCCCCTCCCCTTGATCCCCAAGGTCATCTGGAGGGTCCTGCAGCTGAGGGCGGAGGTGCTCCTTCTAGCTTCCCACTGGCCCAGATGGGCCTGGTTCACGGACTTTATGTCCCTGTCCGTGTCACCTCCTTGGTGGATCCCGCCGACAAAGTGGTCTCTTGCCCAGGGGTCAGTCCACCATCCAGAGCTGCATTGGCTACAACTGACCGCCTGGCACTTGAGCTGCTCACTCTGAAGCACCGCCTGGTTCCGGACAATATTGCTCAAATCATGTTGGCCTCTAGGAGGCCGTTTACTGAACGTATTTATTCGGCCTCGTGGAAGGCCTTCTGTCGCTGGTGCGTGCACGCTGCGTCACGCACCAGCGAAGGCCTTCTGTCGCTGGTGCGTGCAGGTGGGATATTCCCCTGTAGAACTGTCAATAATCAATGTCATTCAATTCCTGCGCCAGGGACTTGCCAAGGGTCTTTCCCCTAATATGCTCCGCTGCCAAGTGATGGCACTATTCACTGTACTCTCCTGCCAAAACTTGGACTCCCTATCCAGTCACACGCTCCTGAGACAGTTCCTGAAGGGGGCTACCAACCTGTGCCCTCCCGTAGTCCATAGGTTCCCAACGTGGGACCTATCTAAGGTATTAACTACTCTCACTGAGGGCCCATTTGAGCCTCTCTCTACGGTCTCTCTGGCCCACTTAACATACAAAGGAGTCTTTCTTGTGGCAGTGACTTCCGCACGCAGGATCTCAGAACTGGCCGCTCTGTCTGTGAGGGGGGACCTGTGCGTCTTTCACTCCGACAGGGTGGTCCTGTGCCTGGACCCCACCTTCGTCCCGAAGGTAAACACGTACTTTCACAAGGCGCAGGAGATCATTCTCCCTAGTTTCTACCAAACTCCACTCAATGACACTGAGCGTGCGTGGCACCTGCTGGACGTCAGGCGTGCCCTGGACATCTATTTGCAACACACCTCTAGCTTCCGATGAACTGAGGCGCTCTTTGTGTCCTTTCGCCCTTCTTCCATGGGCTCCAAAGCATCATCCTCCACGGTGGGCCGTTGGCTTCGCGTGACCATCTCCTTGGCTTATGAACAAATGTCTTTGCCCCGCCCCCCCAGACTTACAGCGCACTCCACACACAGCGCAGCCACCACTTGGAACGCCCGGGCCTCCATTGTGGAGGTTTGCCGTGCGGCCACATGGGCCTCCCCGACACCTTTCGTCCGGCACTATAAACTAGATGCCTATGCCTCAGAGGAGGCAGACTTTGGCCGGAGGGTGTTACACCAAGGTGTGGAAGGAATAGGTCAGTCTCAGCCTGCTTCAGGTGGCCCGCCCTAGGGACAAGGTACTTTGGTATGTCCCATTCTTGGAGGCTGGTTCCGCCCACTATGGAGAAGGGACGTTGTTACTTACCTGATACGTCCTTTCTCATAGGGCGGAGCCAGCCTCCAAGTCCCTCCCTGTTCATGGGATTGGCTGGACTGCCCGTATTCAACCATCTTTCATTCTGTAAATATGTTCATGCAATTTAGTGTCATTTTTCCTCTGTTTGCTCTTCCTTATTAAAAAACGTTGGTTTAATGGGTAAGCACGTTTGAGTTTGACCTTCTTCCCTCGTAAAAAAGAGGGGGTGCCAAGGCAAGAGGGTTCTATTTATACTTTTGAAAACTCGGTCCTGATTGGCTAGAGGGCAGGTTTAACCCATTCTTGGAGGCTGGCTCCGCCCTATGAGAAAGGACGTATCAGGTAAGTAACAACGTCCCTTTCTTAACATATCTCTCTCTCTCTCTCTCTCTCTCTCTCTCTCTCTCTCTCTCTCTCTCTCTCTCTCTCTCTCTCTCTCTCTCTCTCTCTCCCTCCCTCCCTCCCTCCCTCCCTCCCTCCCTCCCCCCCCTCTCTCTCAATTTAGCAGCTTTAAAGAGCTACTACCATGGCAGAAACATGGAAATCAGAGACAAGGAACAGACTAAGAATTTTTTGCACACATAACATTTTAATTCTTTTTCTAATGAAAGTTATGTTGTAGCCAGTAGTGTTTTGCAGGGGATTTGGGGCAGGGGGGAGAAGTCAAAATGTATGCTTCACCCCAGTGGTGAAATCCAATTTTTTTTTACTACCGGTTCTGTGGGCGTGGCTTGGGGGGCGTGGTCTGGCTTGGTGGCTGTGGCTTGGTGGGCATGGCAGGGGAAGGATATTGCAAAATCTCTATTCCCACCCCACTCCAAGAGAAGGATACTGCAAAATCCCCATTCCCTCCTCACTCCTGGGGAAGGATATTGCAAAATCTCCATTCCCACCCCACTGGTTTTTGATTTGATTCATACTGATATTGTGGGTCCTTATGGCCCAACTATTGGCGGTAAAAAGTATTTCTTAACTATTGTTGATAATCATTCTAGATATGGTTATGTCTTTCCTATGAGAGAGAAATCTGAATCGTTTCAGACCTTTAAAGATTTTGCAGTTCAAATCTACAATCAGCATGGGGTGAAGATCCGCAGAATCCAGAGTGATCGTGGTTCCGAGTTCATGTCACAACGTTTCCAGGACTGGATGCGCAGAAACGGTATCATTCACCAAACATCTGCCCCATTTACACCGGCTCACAACGGAGTGGCAGAAAGACGGCAAGGTGTTCTCCAAACCATGATGCGCTGCCTTCTAGAAGATGCCAATCTGAAACATTCATTTTGGGGCGAAGCACTTAAGTATGCAAACTACCTTGTTAATCGCACTTGGAGTAGTGTGATTGACCAAACACCTTTTTACATGCTGTATGGCTACCAGCCAGATCTTTCTAATTTACACATTTTTGGTTCATATGCAATGGTGAACATTCCATTAGCGCGAAGAAGAAAAGGTGGCCAAATTGCTAAGAGACTGAGATATATGGGCATTGATGACAATTCGAAATGGGGAAAATTCATTGACTCTAACAATATGATTACAATTTCTAATTCTGCTAACTTTGAAGAAGATTCAGATTGGTCCAAAATACATTCTAATGATCCTGGAGTTTATTTTCCCAGAGATGATACATCCAACATTCCATCTTCACCTGCCGCGGACGCTCATGCTAGCGACAACGATGGAGATGAGGAAGATGAAGAAGACTGGACAACCGTTCCAAGACGTTCCAAGAGAACTACAAAAGGTATTCCTCCAAAGAAATACACATTGCAATGCACAAACAGACCACCACCATTGGTCTGTAACGTTACACTTCCACCAGAGACTTATGCTCAAATCAAATATCTTCCACAAGATGAACAAGATAAATGGCACACCGCCATGCAAGTTGAGATGGACAGTCTCCAAAATCTTAAGGTATTTACACCTGCAGCACCTCCTCAAAACAAGAAAGTCATTGGCACACGATGGGTATACAAAATCAAACAAAAACCAGATGGTGAACTATTATACAAAGCAAGACTAGTAGCACAAGGTTTCGCACAAAGTTATCCTGATGATTACACAAACACTTACTCACCTACAGTGCGGACTGAAAGTGTGAAAATAGCCTTAACTACAGCTTCCATTCTTGGACTTGAAGTTTTCCAATTTGATGTTGAAACTGCCTATCTACATGCAGACCTAGATGAAGAAATCTACGTGAAGTGCGCCCCCGGATTCCGTGACGACCTCCGTGGCCGAGAAGGGGACACGTGGATTCTCAACAAAAGTCTTTATGGTCTGAAACAATCAGGTTTGATGTGGTATAATTGTCTCAAAGACAAACTAAATTCAATGGGCTTTATTAAGTCCGAAACTGATGAATGCGTGTTTACAAAAAGGTTTAGAGATGCATATGAAATTGTTCTTGTTTATGTAGATGATATTGTTTACATTGGTCCTAACAAACAAATGAGTGAAATTTTTGTTTCAGGTCTGAAGAGATTCTTCACATTGAAGTCACTAGGGCACATCAATGATTATTTAGGTGTACAGATTGAAAAGACACAGAAGGGGTTTAGCCTCTCAGAAAAAGCCAAGATAGAACAACTCCTACACTATTGCAACATGCAAGATGCTACACCGACACACACTCCTATGCAAACAGATTTTTGTAATCTGAAAGATGAACAAAGTCCTGAGTTCAAGGATCAAACACTTTATCGCTCAGTAATTGGTTCATTACTATACATTAGTGGTTGGACTAGACCAGACATAGCACTTAGTGTCAATTTGTTGTCACGACATGTAGGCAAAGCCACAGAATTCCACTGGTCATGTATTAAGAAGCTACTGAGATACCTAAAATACACTCAACACATGAAATTAAAGCTAGAACCTACACATTCTGATTTTGCTGACTTGTATTGTTATGCAGATGCTGACTGGGCAAGCGATAAGGAATCAAGAAAAAGCACATCAGGTTTCATAATGTACCTAAATGGATGTCCCGTTCATTGGAACGTGAGAAAACAGAGTTTTGTTTCCTGTTCTTCCACAGAGGCGGAATATGCGTGCATTTCCGATGCTAGTAACCAGTTAACTTGGTTCTATTCTTTAGTTATAGATATCTGGACCAAACCGAAGAAGCCAATCACAATGATGGAGGATAATCAATCAGTTGTTTACATTTCAGAAACACGTTTCACAGGTTCTAGGTCCAGTTAGAATATGTGCCAACAGAATATCAGATAGCTGACATCCTGAACAAGCCATTACCGGCAGCAAGACATGAATCTTTAACATATCTAATGTGTGTAGAGTGATATAAGCATATCCATCCAACAGACAAAGAAGGGGTGTCACGCAGTGATTTTATATTGCCTGTTACATGTATATGCAGGGAGATGCGGGGAGATGCATCCCTATCAAATATAATGGTTTATTCCTGAGCACGTGATTAATGTTCCTAGTACGCATGTGTACATTCCATTCCTCCCTTTTGTACTTTGCTTCGGACGAAGCAAGATCTCTTTTATATAGCCAAAATGTAATTAACTATTTTTGATAAGAAATAAATATCTTTTACATTAGAATTATAATGCGGTTTTATTTTGACAATGTCAGAGTTCCAGGAAAAGATTCATTTCGCCTCTGATAAGAGTAATCTCCTTCTAACACCCACTCTGGGGCCAGTCAGAGGTGGCATTTGCCGGTTCTCTGAACTACTCAACATTTCTGCTATCGGTTCTCCGAACTACTCAAAATGTCCACTACCGGTTCTCCAGAACCTGTCAGAACCTGCTGGATTTCACCCCTGCTTCACCCCTGCAATTGAAGCTCTAAAATGTGCATCTATGTCAGAAAAGGGTAGAGTTTGATCACACGATTGCTGCTGCCACCTGGACTTTATGGACCTCCCTAGAGCCTGGTGTTTTGTTTTGTTTTGAAAAGTAAATGAGTGTAAAGCTATTTTTCAGCTGCCATGTCAATAACTGTAATGAAAGGGACTTTGACTTACTTAACCATGTCTTCTTTTCTGCTGAAAGAAACATCAGAATAGAAAATGCAAACAGAGGTGACTTTAGCTGAGAACATGAAACATCTATTCCAAACTCCTGTTTTAGTTTTAACCACCATCTATTATTAATCCTTCTGCTTTGTTTCCTAACATGCAGCCTTGCTTCTTCCTCTGTACCATCAATCTCATTCTCAAAACCATTTTCTCTCCAAAAACTATACAAGCTGGAGGGGTGGGGGTTTACATGTTTCAAGGCAAACTTATTAACCTACCCTGCCACAAAATGTTTGCCAAATTTCAAACCACTGAAAAATCTGTACCCTGACTAATTTGTTTTTCTCATTCATAGGGGCTGAAGCTTAGACTCAGGGCAGCAAAACTGGACTAATATACAGCATATCTTCTGTCTGTATGTTTGCTCATCCTTAAACCAAACCATTTTGTATATGCAATATTCACTGTGCATTCTATAAATTGCAGGTATCTTCTTTTCGTCTTTTCTTCTTCTTCTTCTTCTTCTTCTTCTTCTTCTTCTTCTTCTTCTTCTTCTTCTTCTTCTTCTTCTTCTTCTTCTTTTTCTTCTTCTTTTTCTTCTTCTTCTTCTTCTTCTTCTTCTTCTTCTTCTTCTTCTTCTTCTTCTCCTTCTCCTTCTCCTCCTCCTCCTCCTCCTCCTCCTCCTCCTCCTCCTCCTCCTCCTCCTCTTCCTCCTCCTCCTCCTCCTCCTCCTTCTCCTCCTCCTTCTCCTCTTTTGCAGACCTGGAAAAAAAATAAAAAAGAATCATTATATAAAAATCCCAGCATGGATATCACCAATAGAAGCAGTGACATGCCCAAACTTAATGGCCATTGACAAAATAATTAGATACAAGGATTTATTAAATGAACAGTTAAATTTGTAAACAAAACAACAATTGGAACATGATATAGGCAGAGATGTAGATTGGTGGACATATACCCAAATTCAATCCAAATTTAAAGAAGATAAAAAATTATACGAAATACAGAAAGACCAGCAATAATTGGATAAAATTATACAAGGGACCGAACAAAAATTAATCAGTAAAGTATATAAATTTCTACTGAGATATAAAATGGAAGAGGAGATAGTTAAAGAAACAATGATTAAATGGGCAAATTTTTAGAGAAATGGGAAAAAATGTGGATAACAAATATAAAATTAACAATGTCGGCGGCATTTAAGGGAAACCAGCTGAAGGTGTTCTACAGGTGGCACCTCTCACCAGCAAGACTGGCAAAGATGTATCCAAAGAGCTCACCAGCCTGCTGGAAATGCAAAAAAATCGTATGGCACATATTGTCATTTATGGTGGACTTGCCCAGAAGCAAAAAAATAATTGGATTAAAATTAGGAAATGGTTAGTAGAAATAACGGAACAACACATAGATTTGAGGCCGGAGGTATTTTTATTAGGACTACTAAACAGAAAATATACTAAGGAAACACAATATCTAATATTATACATAATCACAGCCGCAAGAATAACATTTCCCAAAAATGGAAAAATGATAAAGTACCACCGGAAGAAGAATTGATAAGGAAAATACTGGATTGCACGGAGATGGACAAATTAACAAAAGAGATAAAAGTAAAAGAAGAGACAGATTACTATCTGGTTTGGGATAAATTATACAATTGGTTAGAGATTAGAAATAGAGATTAAGGTTTAAGGATGAAAGATGAAATAAGAAACAATGTGGGTAAAACAGAAGGACGTTATAAGTAATTAATGTGAAGAAACAAAAATAGAAATGTGTACATACGTCAATAAATACAAGAACAATTAGAGAAGAACAAAAGAGGGAAAATGTAAATAATATACTATATACCGAGACAAAAATGTTGTAAAAAGTGAATTTATGTTTATATGTGGATGTGTGTTCTTGTTTGTTTGTATTGTTTTGTAGTTTTAAAAAATAAAATCAATTTTAAAAAGTGTGATTTTTTTTTAATCTATTGAATTTCTTTTTCCCAGACTGTTTCCATCAGGCCTAAGAATCCATTTAACTGATAAATGGCCTCTTCCACCTGCTGATTATTTCTCTCTCAAGGTACTGCTCCTTCTCTATTATCCTCAAAACAATTTTTCACAGTCCCCAACTATGGATAGTCCAGCCCACTTATGAATAATTTCCCTGGCTTTTAGAGACAACATCTGAAGGCCATTAAGTCATATATTTTCTCTAGTGCCTTTCGTTTCATTAGCCTAGCTGGAATTGTAAATTCCATAGAATTCCAATCTCATATAGGTAGTAGAACACTGAAGCTGTCAGAAAAAAACAGGCAGTATTATTACTAGTGCTGTGCCAAACTTTTCACTCCCTGGGTTTCGACATATTCATATACAATGGGGTGAAATGGGGCAAAGTAAGAAGGAAATGTTCATGCAAACATTTCAGAAAATCCTTCCATTCTGTTTCAGAAAGACATTAAAGAATTTATTGCTTTTTTTCCAGGGTATGAAGATGCCAAAGTAGGGAGCTTGGCCGTGTCATGCTACTGATTATTTCCCAGTGTCATCTTTGATTTATCTGCAATGAAGTGATGCATATCCTGGAGCAGTGGCCAGGATAGGTCTGGACTAACAATCAGCCAGGACTGGCTTAGTAAATGCTATGAAGCCAGAGAGAAGGAAAGAATTACCTGAAATTTGGCTCATTCTGGTTCGGCTGGGAGTTCACAGTGGTACAGATGGTGGTGGTTTGTTTCTCTCTATCAAGCCAGTGAAGCATACTGAAAAGTCAGGAAAAATATGTGATTTAGCCTTAGGTTATCATATGGATGCCAAGCTTCTGCATATCTGCTTGTTACCTATGGAAAAGGTGGGATACCAGGATAAGGAAAATTGCTTGGGAGTGTTGTAAGGAATATCTTTCTGGGTTCAGTTCCAAGTGGGGAAAAAGACACTGAATTCATGGTAGTTGCTTGGAAAGAAGGTTTAATGGTGGACAGGAGCACATGGCATATCACCCTGTACAGAAAAGGTAGATTACATGCTTCCAGATGTGGGTGAAGAGAAAAAAAGGGAAGAAGAGATGCTGAGTTCCTTGCTTTATACTCTCTCTTGGGCCCCTCCCTAACTGTTTCCTGTTCCTATATAGAAATGTATTCCATTGGCTGTCAGACCCCCAGGGGCATGCTGGGGCAACTCTTGTGGGCTGTCCCAAGTCCTAGGCTTGACTGATGTAATCTTCCCAGGTCCCATGTGGTGTAATGAAAAGGCTTTGGGATTCCTATTATGGTTCTTTGTTATGTAGAAGACTGTTTCAGACTAGGTGGGAGGAATGTGCCAAGGGTGGGGGCAGGGAGCTGCAGGAAGCTGCTTTGTATTTAAAACATGTTTCTCTTTTCCTCATTCAGGGAAACATATTCTTTCCTTTTTCAATATTTCCTAGGATATTTCATTTTTCTTGGAGGGGGTGGGTACTAACTTCCTACAGGAGGAAACTCTGAAGTAGGACAAATAGGATGAAGGATTGTTACTGGGGCCAAATAGAAGTTAACTTCTTCTCCTTTTGTTTTGCAGCATAACTGAAAAAGTTAAGGTAAGAGTGATGAAAACTTTACTCTTTCATTTTATGTTGCTTGATTCCATCCTAGATGGAAGTGTTGGAGCTTGTATCCTGGAGATCTAACCGGCAGAAGAGAGGTGGAATTCATCCCTCTCATTTTGTCTGCCATCAAGCTGGGAACAGATGTGGGAGGTAGAGCATTCCTGGTCTTCAGAAATACCATCTTGTTGATGAAATCCTCCATCTAGTGGTATGTCCATTTTCAGTTGATTCTCTGTTTGGGCAGCACAGTGATACTCATAGTGTAAATAATAAGATTTTTATTGAAGAAAGTTTTGAATATGAACATTTTCCACAGTCCAGTCCAATGATTTGACACTTCAGCATCTATTAACCACAAGGGGGCAGTAGGATATAGTTAAAGAATTAGGATTTACTCTATGACCCCTCTATCTGCCACTTTGACTCCTCTGCCTATAAGATTGGTAAACTAAGATTAGCTCCTTCTGCCCTTTTCTTTCCAAGCAGATACAAAACATATACTCTTACTCAGTGTTTTTCAACCTTAGCAACTTTAAGGTGGGTGGACTTCAACTTCCAGAATTCCCCAGCCAGCATGAAAAAGTTGCTAACTTTTCTCCTAGTAGGATATAGCTAGTTTTGCCTATCACTTCCATGTATTTACAGTAAATCTATCTCTTTTTTGTGATATACTAGTTATAAAACCTGTTTCATTGATCAGATTACATTCTTATGCTCAGGAATATTTGCATACACCCAAAGTGCACTTTTGTATAATCATAGGGAAACGTGACTAAGAAGATGATAATCTCAGTGTTCCAGATACACCAAAATGAAATCAAATGTATATCATTTCAATCAGGCTTTCAGCTAGAATTGTTGATTGAAAATCTTTGGTTGTGTTGTTGATATGTTCGAAACTGGATGGAAGAGAATGATTCTGCCACTTTCACTAGATCTCTTGTTGGCTTTAAGTAAGGCTTTTCAGAACATCTGATGGGATTGGACTTTGGAAGCATTCAACCCAGAACTGAACTTTGTGGCATCCAACTCAATGCTTCTCTCCAATCATTGATGCCCAGTTTTTAATTTTGTCATGCCATCCATATTACATTTCACTAGGTTGCTAATCAGAATCTTATAGGAAACTTTGTCAAATGCTTTGCTGAAATCAAGATATACTATGCCTACAATAAATGCCCTCAATTCATTAAGGTAGCTCTCTAATGAAAAAATGAAATAAGATTGATCTGTTCTTAGGTTCTAGTAAATAAACATTATTTTCGAGATGCTTAAAGAGAGTGGTCCGTCTATAATTTCTTTTAAAATGTTCTTAGGAATTGATGTTAGACTGTTCCAGCTCAACCAATTTGTAAACTGGGTCTCATGCGGCATTATTTATTTATTTATTTACAGGTGTGTGTGTGTGTGTGTGTGTGTGTGTGTGTGTGTGTGTGTGTATCATAGGAGGGGTTTTTATATTTATTCAGCTTAAGCCATTGGTGAAACTAATTTTGGTTATTTATGTGACTTCTGAAAGAATGAGCTAAAATTATATGTTCTGGTATATTAAAGGAAGGTCACTTAAAACAACATGAAATTTCATTCCTAAAAGTAATTTATTTCCTTAATAAATACCAACAGAAAATGTTTCATTTACATTGGGCATTTGACAAAATGTTTAATAAATGTCATTATAGCCACCTTGCTGCTGGCAATATAATTCAGGAGTACTTCACATGGTTTGGTTTTGGTCCTAAATATTTGGGTTGGTTGTAATGGAATTGTTACAAAAGGCAGCTTGTTAAAGAACCTTCCTTCCTTCCTTCCTTCCTTCCTTCCTTCCTTCCTTCCTGCCTGCCTGCCTGCCTGCCTGCCTGCCTGCCTGCCTGCCTGCCTGCCTGCCTGCCTGCCTGCCTTCCTTCCTTCCTTCCTTCCTTCCTTCCTTCCTTCTCTTCTTCCTTCCTTCCTTCCTTCCTTCCTTCCTTTGCTGGCTGGAGAATTCGGGGAGTTGAAGTCCACAAGTCTTAAAGTTGCCAAGTTTGGGGACCCCTGTGCTAAGCTAACAAGAACGCTGGCAGACAAATGGTGTTGGCTAAAAAGAATTATGCAACATTACAAGGAGAAACCTGTACCAGATTTGCACCAATTTAGAACTTCTCAAGAGAGTTATGTTCTGGAATGT
The DNA here is from genome assembly GCA_023053685.1 of Diadophis punctatus similis. Classification (NCBI taxonomy): domain Eukaryota; kingdom Metazoa; phylum Chordata; class Lepidosauria; order Squamata; family Dipsadidae; genus Diadophis; species Diadophis punctatus. The sequence goes on from JALIGW010000001.1 coordinate 60,697,379, forward strand.
CCATTTTCCTAAGGATATTGCACAGCTTGACATGTCAACCGAATTAAAGGCCTTTTTATAATCCACAAAGCGCATATTGATTTATTTTTGGATATCCTTTGGCTATCTTAATTATTCAGTGTTTATTACCAACAACGTTTCTTGGTCTTTTGGTCTTTTCCTAAGCCCACTTGAACATCTGGTATCTCCCAAATGTAGGGCTCTAATACACATTGGAAAATCCTATGTATTTCTTTGATAATATCTGAAACTGAGGATTTCACATTCTGTGAGATGGGCAGCCATGTAAGTATGATTTTCGAATAAATAAAAAATAAAATACTGTGTGATAATATGCACATTTTGTTACATTTCCTTTCTTTGGTATTGATATGCAGACAAGCCTCTTCCACTCTATTGACCATTAAGTTATTCTCCAGATGTACTAGCATAGTTTGGATTTTACTGTTTCTTCTTCTGTTGCATGCCATGTTTCTATAGCTAATTGGTCAGCACAATACCTCTGTAAGTCAGTGGATTCTGCTTTTCCCTCTTTCTGAAAATAGGGACATGTATTCTCATCAATCTGAAGATAATAGATAGGTAGATAGATGAAACAATGTATCATGTATCATGTGGTGTACACGATGCAAAGATCTGGACATGGTGGAAAGATTATTTTATTATTATTTATTAAATATGTGTTCTGACTCCCAATGATTCCGGGTAGACCAGACTGATTTGCGAGAACAGGAAAGTTTAGTAACTTGTACAAGTGTAAACCTTAGCTTCTTTATTTCTTATTTCATGCTCATTATTTCATATTTTTCCCTTGCACCTTGTATAACACTGCTTACCTGAAAGCGTGACAGGTACACATGTAATATACAGAAATTTGGACAGACTACAATAAGGTTCCTTTAGTATTCTAGAATGCAGTTAATCTGGCCTCAGTTTATTTAAATATTATGACTGCACATTTTTCTCAAAATACTTCTTGCTTGTTATAATGAATTGATATTGTTGTGTTCTGACTGAACTGAACCCTAAACTTGTTTTGACTAGACAACCTCTGACAGAACTGTAAGTTGTTATGTTTTTAGTTGAACTCTACCTGAACTGTTGTTGCCACCCAGGTCATGTGTTTGAATGCTCATACGTTATTGGTTGTATAAAATAGGTTGGTTCTATAAAAGAGCTAGCTGTTAGACCATATTTTGCTGGTTACTTGAGTGAGCTGAGTAAAAAAGCTGTTATGAAGTCTGTCTCCTGTGATCCTTGCCCACAATCTCACAGATATTATTATCCATATATAATTTTAATAAAAGTTAAAACACTGCACGGTATTTGTATGTTAGCAACTTAATTCAGATGAAATTCTTTTATGTTTCCCTTCCCTGACATTCAGTTACATATACCATTTTCCCCTCTTTTTATTGAAATACTTTCTGTTACTATACTCACCCTTTTATCCAGTGAAAAGATTTCTTCTTTATTATTATTATTTGAATTTTAAAATATATTTTTAAAAACGTGTAGAATCACCAGTCTGGTTCTATCATCCTCTCTTGCCTACTAGACTACCTGAAAACTTCATTTTCATTCTGTGTCCTTCAGTTTGGTGTAATCAGCACTGGATGACACTTAGTAATCTTCTCAGATGTGTCATCCCATCAATGACCGTTTAATCAGGAAGCTACTCAGGTTCACTTCACTGCATGATTTAGCCCTAATAGCTTCATGAAAGCTCACAAACATAAGGCAGCCTGGACTCTTCTTAAGACAGTTCATAACAACCAAACGTTTTTGGCTTCAATTCAACTTTCCCTGCAGTTGTGCTCTCAAAGAAATCCTCACAGAACTCCAAGAGAGTTACCTTAGGAATAAACAAGGAGGGATTAAGGGGAAGAAAGATATCACAATTGTCGGTGTCTACTAGAAGCACATGAGTGAGGCTTTTTTTTAATGCTTAGAATTGGGTTCATGTTCTGCTTCCCACCCCCCCACCCCCAGTTTTTAAATTTGTTGGGTTTGGTAGCACTGACTTTACAGAAAAACACCTTGCTTGGAACTTCCTACAGTATATACCACAATGATCCCTAAGTTCTTGATTAGAACTCAAATAGGAGCCGAGGTGGCGCAGTGGTTAAAAGCAGCACTGCAACCTACTTCAGTGACTGCTAGTTCAGCAGTTCAGCTGTTCAAATCTCACCAGGCTCAAGGTTGACTCAGCCTTCCATCCTTCTGAGGTGGGTAAAATGAGGACCCAGATTGTTGGGGGCAATATGCTGAACTCTGTAAACCGCTTAGAGAGCGCTGTAAAGCACTATGAAGCGGTATATAAGTCTAAGTGCTATTGCTATTGCTATAATTGGAAAAATTGTTAAATGTATAGACCATAATAATACCACACCGCTTACACTAGGAATATAATTCTAATTTATTGACATAATATAATTCTGACCCGCTGATATAATCATCAGCAAAGAAACTTGCTTGCTTCCATTTATCAGTGACATCAATACATTTTTGTGTGTCTCCTCCTTCTAAATTTTAAGGTGAGTGTTTTGTTTGTTATATACCATGTTTCCCTGAAAATAAGACCCTGTCTTATATTTTTTTGAACCCTGAAATAAGCGCTTGGCCTTATTGCCAAACACTCAAAAGCCCGATTGGGCTTATTATCAGGGGATGTCTTATTTTGGGGAAAACAGGGTATTGTTTAATATATTTTTTTCTTCACAGTGAGAAATCACATTATTGATTAACAATAGTGTTATTGATTAGCAATAATCTCTGTAGCAAATTTCAAAGGAAGTGCATCAGGAAAAGAAACGGCTGGTATCCCATTTGCCCAGCCCACCCAGACTAGATGGTCAAATAGTCTGATCTGGGATAAAAAGCTGAGGTTAAATCCCTGTGCTTGATGGATTAATGGCTGCTCTCAACAGCATCCCCTGTTTCTCTTCCCCCCCCCCTCTGTTTGATCCTCTTCACCCTTAGAAAGGAGAAGGTGAAGAAAGCAAAGTTGTGCAAACAATCCCACTACTTTACAACTAATCTCCCCCTCAGCAACACCTACATCAATCATGAAGACAAATGGAATTGTGTTGCTGACATTTCTCAAATCAGGGCCTTTTCAGTGTTAATAGATTTTGGCCATTATTATTTTTTTCTCAGCTAGAGAAGCCTTTACACAACCACAGGCATCCATGGATCTTAAGAGATAAGACTGTCCTAAAATGCATCTTTAGTGTTTTAGATTGAATTTCAGCCTAAGTGTCCATTTTAAACTGAGAAGGCTCAACCCACATCTAGGCTGCCTTTATTCTTCAAGGATTTCTAAACATTTTATACAGCTGTTTAAAATATCATGCTCGGTCATGCATTAATAAAATATTTCATAGCAGGGAGGGGAGACAGTAAAAAAGAGAGATTCTCTTTATTATTTGAGAGGCTGAATGTTAAAATACCATTCAACATAAATACAGAATAAACTTTACTCAACACAAATTGGCCTAGTTACAAAAAGCAGAAATCTTTGGCTCCGACCATTTAAAGTAATAGTTTAAAAAATGCCTTGTTAATAAAAGAGAATCAGAGAATGCAAAGAGAAGAGATTTTGGAAAATAACTCATCCAACCTCTTGCCCAGGCAGAAATTCAAATCAATAATAACCAGGACAAATGGTCATCCAACTTTTGTTTAACTACCTCAAGCAAAGGAGAACCTACTGGTCTTACAGCATTCTGTGTATTACAGAATACTGCTAGCTCTTAATGTTGGGACATTCCTCCTGGCGGACACTCAGAATCCCTTTCCTTGTAACTTAAATCCAGTGGTTCTTGTCCTAGGAACAATTCTGGATCAACTCTGAAGAGTTTCCATGTTTAATAACAATTAACAATTCTGATTATATTCTTAATCTCCACCCCTTTTTTCCAACCACTGGTAAAACAGATTCCATGTTTGATAGCATTCTGTGTCTTCTTACTGCTTACTTTTCAATATCAATCCATCAATTTCTGCACAGTCTTCTGTCTTCTTTTTAAAAAAATATTTTTAATTGAACATTTTCAACATTCAAAACACAAAAACACACAAAGCAAAAATTTTCTCTCGATACAGCAAATTCATATCGGTATCACTAATATCCATATCTTACACAAATTCTAATTCTATAATGCATTATACTATATTATACACTCATTATAATTATATTACTACTTACACAGATATACAAAACACTCATATACTATTATATAATTCTTATTCAGTAGTTATCTTTCTATTCTACAGCCAGGTAAACCATCTACTCCAGACTTGATAATACTCTGATTCATCTTTCTCATTCAATTCCATTGCCAACTTATCCATCTCAGTGCACTCAAGCATTTTTCTAATGATCATTGCCTCTGGCGGACTATCGGCCTGTTTCCAATTTTGCACTAGTGTGATTCTGGTTGCTGTCAATATATGCAGTATTATGTATTGGATTTCTTTTGTCCATTTTTGCCTCTAAGATGCCTAGTAGGAATAATTCCAGTTTCATTTCTATTTTTTGTCCAGTAATTTCTTCCAGCCAATCCCATATTTTACGCCAGTATTTCCTAGCTTTAGGACAGGTCCACCACATAGGGTAGAAAGTACCCTGTTTATACCCACATCTCCAACATTCCGGTGAACAATTTGGATACATTTTGGGCAATTTCGCTGGAGGTAGATGCCTACGGTAAAACATTTTGTAAAGGTTTTCCTTATATGCTGCCGACTTTGTTAATTTATAATTCTTTTCCCATAATTTCACCCAGTAGTCCAATTCAATACTATATCCGAAATTTCTGGCCCAACTTATAATTGTTTCCTTCACAATTTCTTCTTCCATTTTGAATCTTAAAAATAGGTCATAAGCTTTTGTAATCATTTTCCCCCTGTCCCTAACAATATTTTATCTATTTCCATTTGTTTTCCATAAATACCATATTGTTCTACATCCTTTTTATATTGTGTTTTTATTTGGAAATAAGGCCATCAATCAATCTGCATTCCTTGACTTTTTAATGTCTGTTCCGATTTTAATTCCTTGTTCCTTGTTCATCTAGTTATTCCGAATATCTCACCACCTTGTTTAGATTTAACAGGTTTGCATATATCATCTCCTCCATTGTTGACACCCAAATTGCAATTTTCCTGTAATGATTCTTCTTTATTTTCTCACTAAATGCCTCTGAAAATATGCATGAATTTTGTTCTTCCCTTCCCAGAGGAATGCGTGCCAGCCGATTTGCAGATAGTGGCCCTCTAAAATCAATATTCTCTTATTTTTCAGTTGAACCCAGTCCTTGAGCCACGTCACAGCTGCCGCACTATAGTAGAGCTCCCAGTCGGGATAAATAATTTAAGTTTAATCCAGGCTTTTTTCCCCAACCAAATAAATTTTGATATCATTTTATTTAATTGTTCAAAAAATTTTCTTTAACTTTATTGGTAGCATTTGGAAAAGGTATAGAAATTTTGGTAGTTCCATTCATTTTTATCGTAGAAATTCTGCCAATTAGAAATATTTGCAATTTCGCCCATTTATCCAAATCCTTTTGTATTTGTTGTAGTAATTTGTCATAATTATCCTCTTTTATTGAGGAACATTTTGCTGTTAACCAGATTCCCAAATACTTCACCTTCTTAGTAATTTGGATCCCTAATTTCTCTTCCAATTCCTACTCTGCCTATTAGTACAATTCTTGGTTAATATTTTAGTTTTCTCTTTATTTATTTTAAGCCCTGCCACTTTACCAAATTCTTTTATTTCCCTTAACAATTTAATTCCCATCTCTATGGGATCTTCTATAATAAAAACCAAATCGTCGGCAAAGGCTTGCACTTTATATTCTTCCTTTTAAATTCTCAATCCTTTTATTTCTGTCCTTTGCCTAATTTGTATTAATAATACTTCCCAAGATAGTATAAATAAAAGGGGGGACAGGGGACATCCCTTTCTCACCCCCTTAGTTATACTAAAGTCTTCTGTTGTTTCCCCATTTACTATTATTTTTGCCAATTGGTTGGTGTAAATCACCCTGATAAATCTCATAAATTTTACCCCAAAATTCATACTGTTTAGTTAATTAATAAGAAAATTCCAATTTAAATTATTGAAAGCTTTTTGGGCATCAACAAATATCAGTGCTGCTTGCTTTTCCGAGTGGACCTCATAGAACTCCAAAACGTTCAATATGGTCCGGGTATTGTTTCTTATGTGTCTGTTGGGTAAAAACCCATTTTGATTGGAATGTATGATTTCATTTAGTATTTTTTGAGTCTTTCAGCCATTATTGTTACAAATATTTTGTAGTCGGCATTCAACAGTGAGATTGGCCTATAATTTTTAATTTGTTGTTTATCTGTATTGTCTTTTGGTATGAGGGTTATTAATGCCTCTGTCCATGACTTGGGTAGTTTTGCCTGTTCCAATGCTTCATTATACACCTCTAATAATAATGACTCTACTGGCTGTTGTATTTCTTTATAGAATTCTGCAGGAATTCCATCTGGCCCCGGGGTTTTATTGTTTTTCTGTTTTTGAATTGCCATCTTCATCTCCATCATCGTGATTTTATCATTTAACATGTCTTTTGTTATATCTGATACTAAGGGGAGACTCCTCTCATTTAAGTATTTTTTAATATCTTCATTTTGTCTCGTCAATCTAAGTTTCTGAGTCATTTCTTCTTGTGAAATTAAATTAATTTTGTGCTTAATCATTTCTTTTTCTCTCTTGATTTTCTCATCCTGGGAGCGTTGCATCCTACCTTCCAGTTCTTCCAACTTCTTCTGCAGTTCAGTTTGTTGTTCTTTTTTTTTCTTTATTTCTTCGTGCCATATAGGCTATTGTTAATCCTCTAACATATGCTTTCTTTGTATCCCATAAATTCTGCAGCATTGTATATTCATTTCTATTTTCCTGCAGAAAGAAATCTAATTCTTTTTCCAGCTATTGGACATACTTTTTTTTCTTTTAAAACCCTCTGATTCATGGTCCATCTCCCTCTCTTTTTTGTTCTTCTCTTCCATTTCACTATTAATGGATTAGGGCCCACCCATGTATTTGCTACTATCTCTACCTCCACTATGTTGTTGCCGAGTTCCAAATCCATCCATACCATATCTATCCTGGACCATGAATTATGTGGGTTAGAAAAAAGGTATACTGATTTTTTTGCAGATTTAATTCTCTCCAAATATCCTTCAAATTCAATTCTTGTATCATTTCAAAAAAGGTGTTCGGCAATATTTTCTTCCTATTTTTATTTCTTCCCCTATTTTATAATCTTTTTTTTAAGTCCACTACTACATTAAAATCTCCTAATAAGCATATATTCTCAAACTCTAATTCTACTATCTTCCTATGTAATTTACAATAATATTCCCTCTGATTAGTGTTTGGCACGTATATGATTATCAGAAGCATGTATTTTTGTCTTATTGTTACCTCAATTAGTAGTATTCTCCCTTCTTTGTCCGCATATATCTGTCCTGGTTTTAGCCTTTCTTTAATATATACCGCTATAACCCTCTCTTTTTTTTGTGCCAGAGCCAAATGTAATTTCCCTATTTTTGGAGATTCTAGAATGTTGCCTTGCTGTTTTTTAATGTGTACTTCTTGTAGCATGTAATGTCTATATTCTGTTTTTGCAGTTTAGAAAATACTAGCTTTCTTTTTACCGGCGAATTCAACCCATTTATGTTAATTGATATTAACTTGATTTCTTCTTCCATCTTATTGCTTGCTGGTTGCCCTCGTTCCTCTCCTCGGTCTTATCTCCCTTTGTATCCTTGCCTTCGCCCCTTCTCTTTCCTGTTGTTCTCTATCCGCTCTCTCTCTTATTTCTTGGTCCACCTCCTTTCCTTCCACCTGTTGTTCTTCCTGACTTTTCTCATCCATCTCCTCTCCACTCTCCTGTTCCTCATCCATTGCTATATAGTGATCACAGAACTCTCGAGCTTTGTCTAAAGTATTGATTCTGATTTTTTTTATCCTGCCATGATACCAACACACCCTCTGGTATCAACCATCAGAATTGTCTTGTATTTCACCAATTACGATGAGAGAAAATTAAAATTCCTCCTTTGCTCTCTAATTCTTCTGGGTATTTGTTTAAGAGTCAAAATTTCCTTTCCCTCATACATCAACGGATTGTCTCGTGTCCTTCTGTAGATTTCATCTCTCAATGTCTTTTTTGTGAATCTTACATGCACTTCACGCGGCAGCTTATGGCGTCGGGCGTAGTTGGTCTGAACTCTATAGATCTCATCAATACTATACTGCATTTCCTGTTTTTCCATCCGTAATGCATCTGCCAACAATTTCATCATAACATTTGCTAGGTCTTCTTCCTTTTTCTCTCTTATATAGCAATAGCACTTTACTTATATACCGCTTCATAGTGCTTTCCAGCCCTCTCTAAGCGGTTTACAGAGTTCAGCATATTGCCCCCAACAATCTGGGTCCTCATTTTACCCACCTCGGAAGGATGGAAGGCTGAGTCAACCTTGAGCCTAGTGAGATTCGAACAGCTGGACTGCTGAACTAGCAATCAGCTGAAGGTCGCAATGCAACTTTTAACCACTGCGCTATCTCAGCTCCTTATATTTTGGAACCTCAAGTAAAAAGCCAATTTTTCTAATTCCAACTGCATTACTGCCTCTTCCAGGTTCCTGTTCACTGCCATCAGTCTTTCCTCTGTTTCTTCTAGTTTTTTCTCCATTTGTTCTGTTCTTTCCTCCACTATCTTTATTTTCTGTTCGTTTTTAGTAATTGACTCTTGGATTGTTCCCATTCTCTTTTTCACTTCACCCATATCGCTCTTCATCACCTCATGGTTCTTAGCTATTGACTCTTGCGTTTTCAACATCCCTTCCTGTATCATGTTCAGGGTTGCTTGCATACTTTGTAGATTTAAAGAGGATCCTGATTTTTCACCACCCCCCAACATATCTCCTATTGTTCTCTACCCCAATGGGGAGGCTGTCATCTGCATGGCTTTCTTAATAGTTTTAGTAGTTGTCGTCATGCTAGTCATGCTTAACTTCTTTTAAAAACTCTTCCACAGTACCATAGACTATCTATTTAGATCTCAAATATCTTCTTTTCTTATTGCACTTAAATCTAATACACTGCAATCTCTTATCTTGAATCTATAACTATATGGTTATAATTACCTCATAAATTACTCCTTGGTCTAAAACAGCTATAAAACTAATATTTAAATAATTGATCAAATAGCAGTCTACTATCTTCTTAATTATCTCTTCACCTCATAGTGTTTCTTCATTTTTCCAATATTGTGTGAATATAATCCTTGCTGCTGTTACAACATCTAACATGTACTTTTCTTATCTAATTTTTCTGATATTATACAGTTACAATTATATCAGTTTTCTGATATTACGAACAGTTCAGGTTTAAAATCTATATATTTCCCTATCATCTTTTCTACCCACCTGTGTAGCTTTGCCCATTTTTTTTTGTTTTAGCACAAGTCTACCACATATAAAGCCCTACATGGCTTAGGACCAGATTACCTCCGGGACCACATTCTACCTCATACTTCCCTTCGACCGGTCAGGTCCCACAGAGTGGGTCTCCTCCAGGTCCGTCAACCAAACAATGTCGGCTGGTGGGCCTAGGGGGAGGGCCTTCTCTGTGGGTGCCCCTGCTCTCTGGAACCAACTCCCCCAAGAGATACGAATTGTCCCCACCTTGCTGGCCTTCCAAAAAGCCGTGAAGACATGGCTCTTCCTGCAGGCGGGGTTCTGAGACAACTTCATCTTGGTCTCCCCCATGTATGTAAGATTTTGTATGCTGTTTTAAAATGTATTTTAAATTGTTTTAAATTATATTGTTTAGTGGTTCTTCAAATGTTGTACGCCGCCCTGAGTCCCCAGGGAGTAGAGCGGCATATAAGAATCCTAAATAAAATAAAATAAAAATAAAATATGATAAAATGTGCCCATCTTTTGATTACATTTCCAACATTTGCTAGACATATTTTTAAACATTTTAGCTAACCTAGCAGGTAGTTAAATGCTATCTATAAAACATTTTATATACCGTATTTTTCGGAGTATAAGACGCACCAAAGTATAAGACGCACCTTAGTTTTGGAGGAGGAAAACAAGGAAAAAAGGCCTCTGCCTCCCAGCAATTTGCCAAACAGCAAACAGCAAACAGCACAGATGATATACACTGTTTGCTGTGTATTTCTGTGCATGTGTGCTTGACCCATAGAAATAGCAAAGAATTGGAGAAATGTACATTATGGCAGTATATTAATCCCAGAAAGTTTTCTTATATGTAATCACACTAACTCCTCCTAATTATTTAAATAGATCTACTCCAAAGATGACTAAGTCAGGGTTTCTCAGATGGCTTATTTTAATACTAATACTTAATACTAATACTTAATACTAAAACAGGACATTTCAGATTATACTTTTACAGATCTTTAAAATTGATGTGGCTTTCTGGAAGTATTCTCTGCTATTTAAAAGAAGATACAATAGCACTGGGCCTCTTCAGAACAAGCATTTATTTTAAAAAGCTTCCTCATTTTGTTAAGTTGTCTAGAACAATAATAAAGCAGTCTTTAAAAAATAAGTCTAATAATTTGAACACTCTACAAACATTTAACAAAATAACATATTAATAGAATCTGCCTGTACCTAGGATGAACTCACAACCTCCTGATTGTGAGGCAAGAGCTCTATCTCTTGAGCCACAGCAGCTCTAGCTTGCCTTCTTGCAATTTTAGCAGTCTAATATTGCCAGCAGTTTATCTCCCAGCAATATGTCTCATCACAGCCACCTTAGTTTCAGTTTCATTTTACCACCTGGCTTGTAAGCCTCAGTCAGCTGTAGGTCGGGAGGCAGATCAGCTCTTCTTGTGCTCTTCTTGTGCTTTGCCCTGTTTGCTGCAAAGAGTTAAATTGCTGGCAGGCAGAGGCCAAAGGGTGGGGGTGGCTGGATGGGGCTACATTTGGTGTATAAGACGCACCCAAGTTTTCACCCTCTTTTGGGGGGTAAAAAGGTGCGTCTTATACTCCGAAAAATACGGTAGGTTTTCTTTATAAGAAGTTGCCATTGTTAATCTATAGTTACTTTCCCATACATTTTGCCCTTGCTCTAGTTCTATGTTATAACCAAATTCCTCCCCCCATTGTACCATTGTGTCTTTTATTTGTTCATCCTCCATTTTTAAATTTAACAATTTAAAATTTAAATCCATACTGTTGGGAAAGGCAGAAGGGAAGGAAATAGGAGGATGACCAGCAACACGGAGGATAGACTCAATTGCAATGCCAATGGGTGTTCTGTTGGAAGTCCTGAAAGGCCAGGTTGGAGATAAATCATTCTGGAGAAGCTCCTAAGAATTGCCATAAACTTGATGCCATATACTGTAATCAGCAACCCAGGACCATTTGTTATATTTCCAACAAGATGCACCAAACCATTGTTTGCAAGTACAATTAGAGTGATTAATGGGCAGCAGTCCTTCCTGACCAACATTGGATACAGATGTGAGATAGACATATACTATGTATGCATGCTTTTGAATAGATGATAGCATATAAATGATATCCCAGCTTATAGTATGTATTGGTACTATACTATACAATGGGTAAAATCCTTAGAGAATCAACCACAAACAGATTCTGTATATGGAAAATGCATGAACATCCTCTGAGCAATTGTTCCATCTTCCTTCTCAGTTAACATAAGGGTGCGATGGAGGGTGAGATGGAGAGGTATTTGTTCAGCTTAGTGGGTGATGTGGATAGCATCATCCCTACTGAATATCAGGCTGTAAGCATACATGCCTAGCAACCTGACACCCATTGTGTAATAAATCCAGACACGTCTAAATATTAATTGGAGAAATGTTATTGCCAGGCTTAGTATCAATTAACACATCTTTATACAGTATGTTGAAAAGTGTATGTGTAGCACCTCAGACATGATTCAAAATATTATACCATTTATGCAAATGTGTCCCTTATGGGTATTTAGTATTGGCAGTTCTTTGCCTAAATAGTCTGTGCCTGAATGTCCTGCCAAGAAAGATATGGCTGGGCAAATGCAGAATGGAGAAAGATAGATAGGAGCTGTATGTTAGAGCTAAAAGAATACATTTTGCACACAAAGATCTTGAGTTTAATCCCGAGTATCCCCAGGTAGACCAGGGACCAATTTCTATATATCACCTTGGCAGTGGTTGTTCATGTGTATCGACCTGTAGAGAGGAACCACTGAGAAGAATGAATTTGTGTGTCTATATGACTAACTTTTCTCACCATGAGAAACCTTCAACCTGAATTTGCGAGTCACTTCTTATGTGCATTAGGCATGATATAAGCAAACACATAAACCATTTTCAAAGCATATTATAACTATCAGAGTCCCATAACATGATAAAGCATAACTACCCAAACCTATTCTAATCCAATCTATTAAATTATACAAAAGAACCAGCTTTTTGTAATGATTAAAGGCGCCTGACTACAAACTGGTGCCTTTAAACACTACAGAGTGTGAGTTCTTGTTCTGCCTTAGGCACAAAGCCAGCTGGTTGACCTTGGGCCAGTCATTCTCTCCTTGCTCTAGGGCAGTGATGGCAATCACTAGCGGTACCTGAACACACTTGTAAGTGGATCACAAGCTTCCTAACAGAAAGGAAGCAGCAGGTGAAGCTAGGCAAAACCACATCAGATACCTGTACAATTAGCACAGCCCCCCCCCCAAGGCTGTGTACTCTCACCACTTCTCTTCTCTCTATATACCAATGACTGCATCTCAAACTATTCATCTGTTAAACTACTGAAGTTTGCAGATGATACAACAGTGATTGGCCTCATTCGAGACAATGATGAAACTCATACAGACGGGAGGTTGAACAACTAGCCTCGTGGTGCGACCGGAACAATCTGGAACTGAGTACACTCAAAACTGTAGAAATGGTGGTAGACTTTAGGAGAAACCCTCCCATCCTACCACCTCTTACAATACTAGACAACACAGTATCAACAGTAGAGACCTTCAAATTTCTAGGTTCCATCATATCTCAAGATCTAAAATGGTCATCTAACATCAAAAACGTCATCAAAAAAGCACAACAAAGAATGTTCTTTCTGCGCCAACTCAGGAAGCTCAAACTTCCCAAGGAGCTGCTGATACAGTTCTACAGAGGAATCATTGAGTCTGTCATCTGCACCTCTATAACTGTCTGGTTTGGTTCTGCAACCCAACAAGACAGACACAGACTTCAGAGGATAATCAGAACTGCAGAAAAAACAATTGCTGCCAACCTGCCTTCCATTGAGGACCTCTATACTGCACGAGTCAAAAAGAGGGCCGTGAAAATATTTACTGACCCCTCGCATCCTGGACATAAATTGCTTCAACTCCTACCCTCAAAACGTCTCTATAGAGCACTGCACACCAAGACAACTAGACACAAGAACAGTTTTTCCCGAACGCCATCACTCTGCTAAACAAATAATTCCCTCACCACTGTCAAACTATTCACTAGGCTGCATTACTATTACTATTAGTTTTTCTCATCGTTCCTATCACCCATCTCCTCCCACTTATGACTGTATGACTGTAACTTGTTGCTTGTATCCTTACGATTTATATTAATATTGATTGTTTCCTGATTGCTTACTTGAACCCTATGACAACCATTCTTGACAAATGTATCTTTTCTTTTATGTACACTGAGAGCATATGCACCAAAGACAAATTCCTTGTGTGTCCAATCACACTTGGCCAATAAAGAATTCTATTCTATTCTATTCTATTCTATTCTATTCTATTCTATTCTATTCTATTCTATTCTATTCTATTCTATTCTATTCTATTCTATTCTATTCTAACTAGATAAGATGAAATAAGCTCATTTGGTGTTCTTCAGCAAATATCCGGATGTCTCCCAGAAACTTCAGGCAAGATAAATGTTCTTGATGGGGTTGCATTCCCCCCAAAAGAGGTGACTTGGGTATCTCTAGGAGTCAAGGCACTTGTTTAAACAGCCATTGGAAGTCATGGCTGGGAGCTAGGGAGACTTTATGCAGCTTGGTCTAGTGTATCAATTCCAAACCTACCTCAAACAGGATGTCCTAGCAATGGTAATTAATTCTCTGATCACTGCTCAGCTGGATGGTTGTAATGTGCTCTACATGACAAATGACAATACGGTGTTGTAGCTGATACAGAATGTGATGACCCAGCTGCAGATGGAACAACTCTAGCAATGTAAGGTGTTGCATTGTACTAGGCTTCTTGACCCAGCTGAAATAGTGATTATCACCAGTATATGCCAAGGACTCTCTTGCCTAAAGGGAATCCACCTATGCAGTCTGAACATCTAACAAGAAGTTAAGTTGTGAGATTTCCATGGCTGGTCAAACAATTTGGTGCATGCTTTGAATATATTTGATCTCTTCCATCCTTATGTCCCATAAGTTATTTACAATTATTTTGTTTCCTTTGGCCTTTGATTCCAGTTGATTCTGGGTGGCCACTATAGTTGAATTAATTTGTGCAATTCTTTTTGTATTTTTATTGTATTTGTTCTGTTATGATTTGCTTCAGGTTGCAAACGGCCTAGGTTTGTTTTTTTGGATTGGTCCAATTGGCAAACATTAAATAAAGAAATATGTACCTATCATGGTGGATGGGATGCACAACTCAATGTTTCCCACAGCAACTACATATTTTCAGAATAGCACTTTGTTTACAATACTGTATTTATGGACTAATTCAACACAATCACTTTCAGATATGGAGACAGATGTTATCACATATAGAGAAGCATGAAGACAAAATTAGATTTCTGATTTTTTTCCCTCAACTTATTTATGGCCCAACACAAATGACCAATTTGCTTTGAGAATTTCAAGATAAATCTAGGGTAGGAATTTCCCCACATCCTAGTTAGAAAGAAAAAAAGCAAATACAAGCTGGCTACAAAACGAGTAGCTGTTACATATTACTGATTTAGTTTCTACTGATGCCAAAATTACTTCAAGAGGCCAAAATTATTTCCTTAATAAGAAACTGTTAACAGGAAGCCACACATTTATATTGATAGATTATCAGTTAATAATCAGTGTGTTACTGACCAAAATCAATCAGTGGCTTGTCTAGGCTTTTTTCAGCATAACACTTTAGAAATATAAACTTCTGTTTAACTATTATATAAGATGTATCAAATTGAGTTTTGACAGAATTTAATAATTTAAACAGCTTGTAAATATGTAATGTGTAATAATCATTTCCACAAACTAGGATGAGTAACCATCCAGAGTTACCCTGTGGTAAGAGGGGCAGCAAATAAATTTTAATAAAAAAGTAAAATAAATAAATAAAGTGGCATGCCAGAATTTGGTACCCCATATTATTATTTTTCTGTTATCCCTTACATTGCCATTGTCCAATTACTGCCTGTCTTTTTCAGACATACCTTCCATTTTTCTTTCCAATTCCTTTACCTAATACCTCTGTTTTTAGGATTAGCCTTAGTCCTATTTCTGCAAACTTAAAATAGGATGAGCTATGTTACTTATTGAGAAGGATAACACTTACAAATTATTATACTATGATTACCAATTTACAATATTGATTGCAAAGAATTTCTTTTCTAGTTGGATTTGGTTATATTTTGAAAGACAAGTGGGAGGATCGGAGTAGGGTTTCAGTCAAGTTGGATATTTTAAGCCAATTTTAACTATCATTCTTAATTTATCTAGTAGGAAACCGGATAACATAAATGAGACCTGTTAATAAATTAGTATCAATAGATATGACACTAGTGTCTGCCTAAAAAAATTGAATGAAGTCACCAAAGTTTATAATTGTCTGATTCCTGCAATGAGCTTATTTAATTCACAATGCTGAGATGCATACAAACTGCATCATTATTCTCTTGGTATTAGCTATGAAGGGAACTGTATTTTCATGCATAATAGTAAATATAGTCTTTCTTTAGCTCAGAAAAAAAATCAAGTTGTATAAAATCATGCAGGAAAGAGGTTAGGAAGAACATAGTGTTTCTCCCTTTTTCACCCAAGGATCACCTGGTGAAATTGACTGGAATTAGAAGAGACAGAAAAAAGTATTGCTTCATTCAACACAAGCTTTTGGAATCCATTATCACAGGATGCAGTGATAGCTATAATTTGGTTGGCTTTAAAAAAAAATCAGTTACTGGTCTTTAAGGCTCACTATTAATATTAGTTGCAGGTGAATAGTGCTGGAAAAGTTTTTGTCTCCATCACTTGTTTGTGAACCTTAGAAATGTGGATTTTCTGAAAAAAATTAAATTGAGAAAGTGATCCTAATCAAATGATTATGCTAATTAATATTGATCTTAATAGTCTGCACAAATATTTGGGCTACATTACTCAAAGTTTTGGGCTTATTTTGCGGTATTTGCACATTACATTCTCCAAAATTTGAAGCTCTGATACATGAAAAAAAATATTTTTATTGGAATGTTAGGTAATACTGGGCAATAAGTAGTAACTTAAGTAATTGCAGTGTATTGTTAGCTTATTTATTTTAGAATAATCATCTGGAAAACATGCATCATACAATTTTGAAACTGCCAAAATTACCTGAATTGGAACATTTTTCATAAAAAGTAGAAGAATATTTTGTTTTGCTGGACCAACTAAGAGTCATCTGGTGCACCATAGTGTGTTCTGTTTCTTATTTCAATACATATGCACATAGTTACTAAGGTAATTAGTAGTTTACTCAAGGTCAAGGAGATAACAGCAAACAAGGTATGCAAACCAAAACAGAGTATTTGAAAAGTTCTGAAAAGAGGTTGCCTAAATGGTAAGTTTTTAAAACAGAAGCATGCAGAAAAATAGTCAAAGGGTCCAAAGCTCTGATAGCCAAATCAGAGATCAAACTTCCACATGTGGAGTCCAAAAAACATCACACAAGAGCCAGAGATCAGTCAGTCATTTCCAACAAAGTTAGTTTTGAGTTAGGGCTGCCTCTGAAATCAGACTGCAGTCAGCTCCTTGCCAAGAGAGTCTTACTCTCTTGGCAAGGAGCCTCATAGAACATCTTTGCTCTGTTTTCTATTCATCAGGTGTAGGGCAGTCATGGGTTCTATATCCCATTGCTACTGGTTTGCGCACCCGCTCGCGTGCAATGTTTCTGCACATGCGCAGAAGCGTCCAGGGCGGGTGGAGCCTCCTGCTGCCACCGCTACTGGTTTGTAGAACTGGACCGGACCGGTAGCAACCCACCGCTGGTGTAGGGCTAAACTGCCTTATATAATTATCATCTGACTGTTCCAAATGTGGTTCCTGTGTTTGATCAAACTCAGGAAGTTCTTGGCATTGTATCTCCTGAGGCTGATGTTCCACAGGTTCTGTTGTAACAGCTTCTTCACCTTCAGAATCAGTATCTGAGTCCTTGACATTGTGAAACAGAAAATACTGAACTAAGATTAACTTGACCTGATTTATATGTACTTGAGAATATAATCCAGTTGTTTACTTTATCCATCCATCCATAAACAAAGGACATCCTATGTTCCCTCCCTCTTTTGAGAGGGGGAATCACAAGATACAGGCTATATCTAATTGTTTGGTATCAGTGTTACCATATCCTGTGACTCTTGGAAATTTTTGGACTATGCTATTGCTTCTTGGGCTGTGTTTGACTCCCTTTGGGCAAGCACTCTTTACTATGACTCATATTTATATTTGCTGTTATCTACCTAAACTGTTATAAATATTCTGGCTTCTAAAGTACTCTGCACAGCCTTGAAACAGAAAAATCAAGGTCTTGACATTGTTTAATATCAGGGACTTAGCTTTCCAATTGGTTTAATATCTTTTTTGTTTTGTTTTGTTTATTGAAACATTTGGTTTATAAAAAATGGAAGCTTTTAGCAGTAGTTTAGCTTTGGATCAGAGGGCCTTCATATGTAATTTTATAGGGAATTACTTCCATTTATTCAAGCAGGAACAAATCTTGTTTAGTTTAGGTGTAGTATGACATGATCTGAGAAGACATAAGTTTAAAATTGTTCATCTCCCATTTTATTTTGGACCAGTTATGCTATTTTATCCCCCCTGGAAATAAAAAAAAATGCAGCCAGGAGTAAACTAGCTGATTAGCACAATTTCTATATTGGACAATGCCTAATCTGCACCCAAATACAATGCCTTATACTCATTAGATCTGAGAACTTTTAAGTAGAAATTTCTAAGTAGTAGAAGTAAATTTCTAAGTAAAAATTAACTAGAGTGTATAATAATTTATCTGAGCCTTTCGTATCAGTTTGAGACATTTATACATACATACATACATACATACATACATACATACATACATACATACATACATATGCAAGGTATTTGTAAATGTCATAGAGGTTTTACTTTTCCAATCTATCAGTAATTAATTGTAAATGAATATACTATATTGCTTTAAAGGTCCAAAATGTTATTAACTCCTAAACAATGAATAAATATAACTAACCACAAGGAAAAGAATATAAATATTTTAGTGAAATGATAAAATACAATAAATTCTCTAAATTACTAAAGACTGTTCTGATTTTAAAATCCTATAAAATTATAATTTCTAAACATAGACAATGGCAAATTCTGGATCTGGTTCAGATCTATATACTAAACTATAGTCTAGGAATGGTTTCTACTTTGAATTAAATCCTGCATCAGATTTTCTTTAAGATACAAAGTTGTTCTAGACATCAAAGCATCCTCCCACAACTTTTAGTAAAAAGCATATCACATCCTTGCAGTGATCATATACAAAGCTAATTCAGTATACTTTGAGGAAATATATGGCTTAGTAAATTGTAATAAAAATACTGCAGATTGAAATGGGAATTAAGCATTTAAAATTTACTTCGTTCTGGTATGAATCATCCTTGAGAATTGCTGTGGTTTGCAACATTGCCACCAGAGTGGGGGTAGATCTGAACCTACTCATTACACTTAAAGCAATTTTCAGAAAATGAATTATCTATTTTAGCAATCAGAACTGGAATAATAGCCTAAGAACTGAAGTAATATACTGCTAATTGATTTTCTTTACCCACTCCAAGCTGTCTAACCAAAGCTTCTTTTCACTTCTTTAATCTCCATCTCTATTTACCTTAGCATCTGAAAGGATCCTATTTCCTTTGATTCTGACTTCTAGTTACAAACCTTTTCAATCAGATTCTTCACTCCCAGGTTAAAGTCCTCACCTCTCCTGGCAAGCCTTTTAACTGTTTACATCAAACTTTAATCCCTTTATTTGTTTCTCAACTCTTTTTTTGTTTATCTCTTAATTCACAACTCTTTTTTGTTTATCTCTTAATTTGACTGCAACCAGCTGGGTTCTGCATACAAGGATGCAATTTATTTCACCCACTGATGGAAAGTGTTGTCATCTGTTTCTCTTTTTCTTCTTAGAACGACAAGGTCAATCCACAATATATTACTTTCTGAGAAAGATATTTAGTGTAATTTAACTTTATTTCTCAGTTTAGACATTTTCGGTGGAGCCTTTTAATCTGCTACTGAAAGGTCATGAGGCACTATCCACCTGCTTCTGCCTTATGGAAAGAATTAATGGTAATATGATGTGTGATTTGTGTTAGTCTCTTTTTCTTTCATGATATTAATTGCTCTTAATTTGATGTGCTATTGCCCAAAGGTGAAGTGCTTTTGGAAAAAAGTCCACAAATGGTTAGAGGAAATTATGGAAAGAACTGTGGAATTTACACCGGAATTCTTTTTGTTGGGAATAATGAACAAACAACATCCTAGAAATTTACAGTATTTAGCTTTGCATATCATAACAGCTGCGAGAATAGCCTATGCACAGTGTTGGAAGAAGAACCAAATACCACCGGACAATCTACTACTGGATAAAATATACAGATGTGCCAAAATGGATAAATTGACTATTGAATTTAAGGGACAGAATAATTCGGAGTACTACGAGATTTGGACTAAATGGTACAACTGGACTAAGACGGGGAAAATAAAAGAAAAAGAAGAAAAAGACTGTGAGATTACGAGAGACAAAGAATGAAGATATGTAAATATAAGAAATGTTGTATATTATTTATTAGTAATAATGTATGAAAAACGGGTATGGATTTATGTCAAAATATAGTGATGTTTGAAAATAAATAAAATAATAAAAATATTTTAAAAAAATAATTTGATGTGCTTTATGAAGTTTGTTCTGTTGATGATTCAGGGTAGCAATCTTGCTAGCTTGCTTTTTCACTTGTAGAATGCCTCGCTTTGGTGGGTTTAATGCTTTATTAATGCTTCTATTGCTGTTTTACATTGCTTTACATACCTTTGTGTATCATTTGGCAGAGAATGCCTCTAATAAATGCCTTAAACAAATACCAAAAGAGAAAGTCAGGCCTTTCCTTTCTCCACTTTTTTTTGTCAATGTGACCCACACTGATCAAGGTGAGCTCAAAAAGCAAAGGTCTGATGTGATCTGGCAGAATTATTTTTGTCCTGTTCTAGCAAGAAACTCTAATCATATAAAAAGGAATCAAAGTTTCCATTCTGTCCAGGACTTTGGCTTTCTTTGCATAATTTTTTTAAATTAGTAAAGTTTACCAATTTAATCCAACTTAAACCACATGGACTAGGTTGAAATGGGGCCAACTGAAACGGTTCGGCTCATGCTGCAAATGCATCCATATAAACAACTGTATCCTCCCAACATACCTTCTTTTGGCAGGGAACATTTTTCAACTATTTTCTTGGAGGCATGAGAAAAATCAATTAGAATATATTAAAACTGTAGGCTAGGCTAAGTGTAGACAATGGCAAGGCACTTTCATACTGCTTCCAACAGAACTGTATTTTCAGGAAGTCACAAGACACTGTGTTCATCTTACTTTATTATGGTGAGCTACCTGCATCCCGCTAGAAATTATTTTTTAAATAATTCCTCCTCTCTTTTTCTCTTTTGCACACATACATAATCACAGCATAAATATAGACATATTTTAGTAGCCCAGAGAGATGGATGATCTGGGCTACTAAACATAAGATACTATTTTGATCTTCTTAGATTCCAAGTACAATTGTAATTGGATAGAACTGGACAAAGCCCCCGCTCCCTAACAATGGCCTCCAGATGTTCATCTAGTAGTAGCCATGTCCAGAAAGACCGATAAATTGTTAGCCTGCTTCAATGGGGAACAATGCCACCCCATTGACAAATAACAGATGCCAGAAGCCATAAAGCATAAACAAAAAAACAAAATCATCTTGTCAAGTTCTGCTTTAAACTGTTCCATCCCATCCAGATCTTCACAACCTGTAGATGGTAGATCAACATTTTAACAGCAAGTTCTATGAAACCCGAAGTTGGAAGTACAACTGGGTTTCATCAGAATATAAATGATACTTTTCCCCAAGCCAATGGATGGCCTCATCCAGCTGCTTCAAATAGATGTTGAAAAGCAAGGGAGAGAGGTTGAAGCCTTATAGCAGGGGTGGGCAAACTATGGTTCTTTGAGGACCTGTGGACTTCAACTCCCAGAATTCCTGAGCCAGCCATGCATGCATGGCTGGCTCAGGAATTATGGGAGTTGAAGTCCACAAGTCCTCAAAGAACCATAGTTTGCCCACCCCTGCCCTATAGCATACAATAAATTAGAGACTATGTGGCTCCTCCCTCATTATCACCAACTAGAACAATCCACTAAGGAAGGAGAAAAACTACTGCAATACTTTGCCACCAATTCCCAATTCCCTGTAAGCAGGGGTTAATTGTACTCAATATCTCTGAGAAATTCAACGGAACCAGGAAAGATGATTCCCACATCCAGGATATGACAAAGTAATCCATAAGAGTGTCCTATCAAGGTCTCAATCCTGACTGGAAAGAATCAAGATAATCCATATTTTCTTGGGTACTTGGTCATTGTATTCCAATCGCAGCTTCAATAACCTTTACCCCAAAGATAAGGTTAGAGATGGAGTGATACTTATCAAATATAGTAGATCCAGAAAAGATCTTTTAAGGAGGAGGCACATCACAACCTCTTTTAAGCCTATTGGTCTCACCATCCCTGATTGAAGTGTTGATACTTCCAAGATCTAATCTGTCACTGCTTCTACATAGATGTGACCTGGGAGAAACTCTGCAGAGATTGTTTTGCAAAAACATGCAATGAATTCCTACTGTTTGGCTCCATCCTACATACACACTGACATGCATCCCTGAGTATAAGTGGGAGGGAAGGGAAAACAGTCAGTCTCTCAAAATTGTCCGCAATTTGGGTGTCCTCCTAGACCCACAGCTAAAATTGGAGCAACATCTTTCAGCTGTGGCTAGGGGGACCTTTGCACAGGTACACCTGGTGCACCAATTGCGACCCTACTTGGAGAAGGAGGCACTTCTCACAGTCACTCACACCCTTATCACCTCCCGGCTGGATTACTGCAATGCGCTCTACATGGGGCTACCCTTGAAGAGTGTCCGGAGACTGCAATTGGTGCAAAATGCAGCTGCGCGAGCTGTGGTGGGTGTACCTAGATACACCCACATAACACCCATCCTCCGCCAGCTGCATTAGCTGCCCATTAGTCTCCAGATCCAATTTAAGGTGTTGCTTTTAACCTTTAAAGCCCTACATGGCTCAGGGCCAGGTTACCTTCGGGACCGCATCCTGCCGCATACCTCCCTACGACCGGTTAGGGCCCACAGAGTTGGTCTCCTCCAGGTCCCATCGACCAAACAATGCCGGTTGGCGGGGCCGAGGGGGAGAGCCTTCACTGTGGGAGCTCCCTCCCTTTGGAACCAGCTCCCCCCAGAGATCAGGACTATCCCCACCCTGCTGGCCTTCCGTAAAGCAATAAAAACCTGGCTCTTCCGGCAGGCGGGGTGAAAGCGAGACCAGCCAGACCAGATATGGGTCTCCCCCCTAGTTTTGAATGCTAGATGCTCTTTTTAATTTTTGTAGTTTTTAATTGTTATGTCTCTTTTTTATATGGAAAAATGGATTTGACATGTTGTGAGCCGCCCAGAGTCCCCCGGGAGTTGGGCGGCATACAAATCTGTTTAAATAAATAAATAAATTGTCTATGAAAAAATGTAATTCCTGTCAAACTTATGGAATCAAGTTTCCTGGTCTGGCCTACCTCAAATGGCTGACATTGTTTCAGATTCTCTAAGGCAAGGGTGTCAAACTCAATTTTATTGAGGGCCGCATCAGGGTTGTGTTTGACCTCGGGGGGGGTGAGGCAATGGCCAGGGTAGGCGTGGCTCAATGTCACTTGTGTCAGAGGCGCCTATGGTGGCTTGAGCACTTTGCCAGCAAAAACGGGCTCCTGAACTCCATTTTTTACTGCGACTTCCTGAAACCCTCTGCTAGCAAAAATGGAGCTTGGAAGGGTGTGCGGGCAGAGAGACTGCGGGCTGGTCCTTTGCTGTTTCCAGGGCAGCCCCGTGGGCCAGATCTAAGCTCCCCGCAGGCTGGATCCCACCCGCAGGCCTTGAGTTTGACACCCCTGCTCCAGTGGTGGGATTCAAGTAATTTAACAACTGGTTTTCTGCCCTAATGATTTCTTCCAACAACCAGTTTGCCAAACTGCTCAGAAAGTTAACAACCGGTTCTCCCGAAGTGGTGTGAAGTGGCTGAATCCCACCACTGCCCTGCTCTAAAGAGTCACAAGGGCCAGAGATCAAGTGTAAAAGTGTCCACGAACCATGGAGAAATAATCCCACTTTACAGTGAGCCTCGCATCCAAAATATTAAATGACCCCAATCTGCATTTTTTAAAGAAATAATACATAATATAATATTTCATTTTTCCACACAATGCACATTGCTATACTATGCAATTTTCTCTGCTTTATACTACTTTTGAGTAAAAACAGAGAATTGTAATAACTGTAATAACTGTTCTCCTATTTGCATAGTGATCCACAGCAAACAGGATAGACAAAACAAAAACAAAAACTTTAAAATGTGGATCAAAGTAAAATTTACAGCATATCTAATACAAATCTTACCATATTTAATGGAAATTTCTCATCCAAAGTTATTATTCACAGAGGTGCAATCTAATGTGTTTGAATACCATTCTGTGCTTGACATTACTGTCATTCTTCCTATTGTACTTTCATTAATTCCATGATTTCTGAGTAGAACCCTCAGGATTATATATTACTTTTTTAGTGCATTATGAAGCGCACTGGGACCATTGTACCAGCATGGAGAGACATCACCAATAATATTAGATTATTATGTCCTTCTCCCATCCATTACTCTCTGCCAATTACCGCTTGTTTCCATCTGCTCTGTGGTGTCAAGATTGATCATCTCTTCTCTCTGCAAAAGGTTCTCCTCCAACTTTCTCTTGGCTTACACCGCTGGATTTCTAAACTAATACAAATAATCAGAAATAATCACTAGAAATTAAGCAGCAGGAATCAAAACATTTCACGGATGAGTTTGTGCAGTGGGCAATACTCTGAAGTTGAGTTTTGACAATATGGAGGGGCTGAAGATTGATGGTTTGGAGTCTGGAAATGAGGCAGATTTGGGAATGAGTTGTGCATTTACTCTAATGAAATAGTTAAGTAAGTCGGGTTGTTCTTGATATGAAGTTATCATTATAAACATAATAGATTCAGTACCAAGTGTACCCTAGGATTACCAGATTTGGGCTGCAACAATTGAAGTGACAACTAGATGGCAGCAAAGTGTTTTCTGTATGCCTTTGCTGCTATCTCATGGATCCTCTGGATTTTCACAGCCTAGATCAGGGGTGCCAAACTCAATGTCATTGAGGGCTGCAGCAGGGTTGTGGTGGCTGGGCTCGGGGGGGGGCGACTGGGTGGGTGTGGTCAACTGGGTGGGCATGGCCAGCTTAACACCACTCACTGAGCATGGCCAACTGGGTGGGCGTGGCCAGCTTGACACCACTCCCCAAACTGCTTGCATATTTCCTCTTCGCACTGGGTAGACGGGTCCGAAATGACATTGGCCCGATGTTTCCTCTTCAATTGGGTAAACCAGGCCAAAGCCATGCTGGCCTGATGTTTCCTCTTCACATTGGGTAGAATTGGATGAAGCAACGTGGGTAGACCACGCTGAAGTGATGGGGGTAGACCGGGCCTAAGTGACATGGGTAGACCAGGCTGAATTAACATGGGTAGACTGGGTCGAAGTGATGCAGGCTGGCCCCTTACATATTCCAGGATGGCCCCATGGACTGGATATGACCACATTGCGGGCCAGATCCGACCTGCGAGCCTTGTGTTTGACACCCCTGGCCTAGATGATAGCCATACTCTATGTTCAGCTTTCATTAGTGCTCTAGCAGTGGTTTCTTCTGGTCTAGGAGACCTGTGCAAACTAAGAACCAATTCTTGCAATTCCATAAAACTCTTTGTGAAAACTGTGAGAGCTTCAGCTATAGAATTTATTTTATTTAGAATTTGCCAGGGTGTTACATGGTAATAGTATCGCACCAATAAAGATAGTTTTTGACTTGCAACCACAACTGAGCCAAACATTTCTACTGCTAAGTGAGGCAGTTGTTAAATGAGTTTTGCCCCATTTTATAACCTTTCTTGCCATAGTTATTAAGTGAATCACTGCAGTTGTTAAGTTAGAAAAATGGTTGCTAAGTGAATCTGGCTTTTCCTTTGGCTTTGCTTGTCAGAAGGTCACAAATGTGATCCCATGGCCCCAGGACTTTGCAACCATCATAAATATCACCCAGTTGCCAAGCATCCAAATTTTGATCATGTGATCATGTGAATATTGCAACAATAGTAAGTGTGAAAAATGGTCATGTCACTTCTTTGATGCCATTGTAACTTCGAATGGTCATTAAGCAAATAGTAGTTGTAAGTTGAGGACTACCTGAATTGAAAATGATGCATCATCTACCTATGATAAGGTGACCAGATTTTCACTTTGGTAAAGCAGGACACCATTGAGGGGGGGAGAGGGGGGAGATGATCCACGCCTCCCCTTTCCACGCCAGGACAAAAGACTTCGGGAAGGACTTTCATTACTTCCCGGATTTTGCTCTGAAACCTCAAGCTCTTCTCCCTTCCTTCACTTAGCAGCCCCACCGCCCCGCTCCACACTTAAAGACCCTTACCGCTGCCATGGCCTCACACGCTCAGCCCTGCTTGACGGCAAAAGCCAGGAATGGGCTTCCGGAGGCATAGAGGAAGCAGCGGCTTTGGCGGGTCTGGCCATGTCCTTTCCCGGGTCTGCCACATGGGGGGAAGGAGCGGAGGCGTGGGGCACCTGCCGGATGCCACCCTGGAGAGAAGACCAGGCCCGTCTGGCAAGGGCCAGGAAGGATTTTTCCCACACCGCCAGCCAGCTTGTCCTCCGGGCTAGACACAGCAGAGGCGAGCCCCAGTCATGGCAGTGATAAGGGCTGCGATGAAGGGGGGGTGCACAAAGCTGCAGCCTCTGCGCGGGAAAAATCCTTCCTGGCCCTTGCCAGCCGGGCCTGGTCTTCTCTCTGGGGCGGCATCTGGCGGGTGCCCCATGCCTCCACTCCTTCCTCCCATGTGGCAGACCCGGGAAAGGACACGGCCAGACCCACCAAAGCCGCTGCTTCCTCTATGCCTCAGGAAGCCCATTTCTGGCTGTTGCCGTCAAGCGGGGCTGAGCGTGCGAGGCGCTGAACTGGGCCCTCGGGTATGTCGGAGCGCAGTGGGGGGATTTCCCTGCCCAGCCAGGAGCTGTTTCCCTCAAGATCCACTTTGGCGAGTGCGAGGCAGGGAGTATATGGGCCTGCCAGGCGGGGGAGGGCCCGAGATGCAAAGAGTGAATGACACGCGGGAGGCGGGGAGGAAGCCAGGCAGGGCCTGGCTCGGCTGCTGAAAGAGTCCCTGGACGTCGCCGGGAATCATCCTGGGGAGAGGAAGAGAGAAAAAAAGGTGCGGGCGGGAATGTGGATGAGGCGCTTCCTTTCCTTTCGCTTGGAAGCGGCATTGATGTGAAGATGTGAAGAAACATCCCAGCTCTGATTTTTTTTTACACCGGCCTGTGCACATTCCGCAGATTTCTGTGTGGGAGACATCCGGGCAGAAGGGCCCAGGCTCTTTTGTGCAGAAGAGCCTGTTGCGCAAATTCAAAAAGCGGGACTTTTTTGAAACACCGCGGGACACGGGACAATTTGTTTAAAATCGGGTCTGTCCCGCCAAAAGTGGGACGTCTGGTCACCTTAGACCTATGAGCAACTGGGCCCAGTACAATGTATAGGTTCACAAAATACAAGACGTCTTCTCATTATTGGTTACTAATAAATAAAATCACAAATAATTAGAGCGAGAACTTAAAGAATACCTGTATCACTTTGAGTAGATCCATATGTCAACATCTGCCAGAAAGCATGTGTTTGTGATTTCATTCATGGATAAGGCTTTTGGTGTAGTTGTGAGATATTTGACACACTTGATGTTATATTTCAAAGTTTTCAAAAAGCTTCTCTTAACTGCTGTTAACAGTCTTTCTATTTAAGAAAACAGTTCCTGTGACAAGAATATTGATTACATTGGATGATTCAGTGAATGCTGTGTGCACTAGGATTCTTACCTTACTGCTTAATTTCGATATAAAAAACGTGGGGGAAAACCATGTTACTTGAATGTCTATATCTATGATCATTTTTATTACTTTTTCTAATACATGCATTTTAGCAATAGAAAAATATATATTTTGTGACTCATGAATTCCAAGGTGGAAAATAATCCAGAGTCCAGAAGCCACCATGGAGAAGGTGTCCATGTGAATAACCACAAAATGATACCCTGCCATTCACGACCTTTCATCTTAAGATAGATGAATTTAAATTTTAATCTGACAGGAATGTGACCTGTCAGATATTGTGGTCTCAAATTGTTTAGAGACCTGTGTTGCATAGGCACAACATTGAATCTGGCCTCAATTGGCAACAATTATAGAGATCATGATGAAATGACTGGACAGATGTAAAAACTATTCATAAATAATTTTATAAACAAAGCTTTGTAACTCGGTCCTCCGCAGGTTGCTGAATTCTAATAACCAGCATTTCCAAACACCATGATTAATGGTCAGGGAACCTGGGAGTTGCAATTTAGCAATATTAGCCATGGATTTCCCATCATTGTCATGAGTACAATAGCCAAAAAAAAAAAAAAAGGAATCACTCAAAAACTGAGCAATATCTTATGAATTAGTCTTTCATTAAGCAATTAGTAAATATATACCCGTACATAATTATTTTTTAGCCAAGTATATAAATCTGTAGCAAGAATCTCCCTTACATTAACACTGACATAAGAATAGCAAGACAGACTCGTATTACATCTTTTGTTTCTGTTTGCTTCTCTCTTACAGACCTCTTTCAGGCCTGAATTTAATTTACATGTCACTGCTCAAGGGTAGTGAAGGTTCCATTTTATAAGACATGCCTGCCACTGTTGACCTGACAATAATGACATGAAGAATTCATGCACAGCCAGACTGCCAATGGCATCTCCAACACTATGCTGTCTAAACTTGCTCTAAGCAAAGTTAGAGTCTTAAAGATTTGCGTTTGGCAGTATCTTTTTTCCCCATTGTCTCTTTTTCCACTACTTCCTTCCAGATATGACATATTTCATCCTTCGCAGACTACATCTTGGTCACAGATCTGCTCAGCTTTCTTTAGTTTGCTGCTTCCCAATTAATACATTTGTCAGAAGCTAAGGGAAAATGTGAAGAGCTGGCGGTCTCTTCTTCAGGGAAATAGCAAGGGCTGATTTATTTTCTGATTCTTTCTCTTTTCACACCATAAAGGAGGGGAGAATAATGGCATATCATTAACAAGATCTTCAGTGTTTCCTTTTATGACTATCAACTGTCCACTTTAGTCATATAAAACCACTGCTAAAATGTAACAGAGAGAAAGGACACTTCGCCACTATTGCTTTTCAGTTAGAAAAGAGAGAAAGTAAATCTGTGAACAATCACAGCTATGAAAAGACAATGAAATGGAAGTGTGGGAAATGGTTAGCACATTGTCTTTTCCAATAGACATCTAGCATCATAGGTTCTAATATAAATGGTTATTAGAAAATTGGGCTAGGAACTACTGTTTGTTATGGAAGATCATGACAATAAAACAGAAAAGCAAGTTTCTAGACTACTACATTAGGATCACTCTCCTGAATTGGGGAAGTCCCTGGAATTGCCAACAGTGTAAATCATGCTAAAATATTTTACTGCCTAGTTATTTTCTTCCTGGACAGTTTAGCAAATGGCTCTGTATAGTATGCAACAGTGAGCAAATGTTTGTGGAGTATGAAACTGGTTAGAATTTTTTTTAACATTTAACCAGTTTGATAAAAAGGGTAGCTGCTGAGGGCAATGCTTAATCAGCATAACACTACTAGAGGTGTACTTAAGGACATGCTTTCACATGTTTTTTTAATAGCAAATGGGTATGCTACATATCACTTGGATGACAAGTATAATATGTAGATTATAGAAAGGTTTCCTTCAGGTTAGCTTTATAAAGCAAATCTTCCATATATGTGTATTGGAAAGGAATTTGTAATATAGCTTATGGCCCCCAAATGCATTCATAGTCTTTATTTCAGGATAAAATATAACAATTGCATCTTTATTGTCTACTTACTCACTTATTCCGTTACTTACTTAGGCTTCTGTGCTGACCCAATCAGTTAGATTATGAGTAACCTATGATTCCTACTTATAGTACTGAAATTCAGGTTAAAACAATATAAATATAAAAACTATCAAAACAACCCAGAGAACAATGTAATCTGCATTGTCCCTGTTGCTTCTCATAGAGTGTTCATGCAATACTTCCCTCAATACAATCATAACTGTCAGAGTAGACAGTCTCAAAGTTATCCATAAATAGCTCTAAATTTGCCTTGAATTGTATCTGGCAGCCAATGTAAATCCCTCACCAGAGGTTTCATGTTGGCCTTCCATGCAGTCTTCAAGGATAGCCCCATGTGGCATGAATTGTAGTAGTCCAAATATGAGGTGACTAGGGCAGGGGTAGGCAAAGTTGGCTCTTCTATGACTCGTGGACTTCAACTCCCAGAATTCCTAAGCTAGCATGATTGTCTCAGAAATTCTGGGAGTTGAAGTCCACGAGTCATAGAAGAGCCAACTTTGCCTACCCCTGGACTAGGGTAAGAATATCAACAAAACCTTGCATTTTGCAAATAGCTCCCACCTATTATTCCAACAATAAATGTAACTCAAAAGGACCCCCAAACTGAAAGCCTGCTATGTGTGGACAGCAGTTCTGTTCAGCACCAAAATGGATTTCCTCTGGAATTAGTTGGCTTCTAAATTCAACATATTCTAATTTATGAGGCTCTAGTCTATGTCCATTTCTCTATTCCAGACTTTAACAGTCCAGGCATTGGGAAAGGATTTTATCTCACATTCAAGTTGCCATAATGGCACTATACAATTGAGTATCATACAAAACAGAGGGTTTCATGATGAGATTAAATAGCAACAGAGAAAGAGCCAAGTCCTGCATGCCACACACCAGAGTGCCCAAGGATTTGATTCTTTATTCCCTCCACTTATTGGAACTAGGAAAATGTGAACCCTGGACTATGGTACAACCCTATCTTAACTCTTGCAGCCAGTCCAGAAGAATATCATGGTCATTGTATCAATGGCTGCTGAAAGGTTTAGCAACCCTTAACCCTGGACTGCCACAGATCACCAACATAAATAATCAATGTCATTGCCAACCCATATGGAGACCTAAATCCTAACTCAAAATAATTTGCTTCATTAAGATCTCTCTGCAGCTGCAGCCTCACCATCTTCTCAATCACCCGAGGTTCCCCAACCTGAGATTCCAACAGCTCCCACCCTACTGGGATTCTGAAGGACCTTCAAGACATGGCTTTTCACCTAGATATTTGGAGAGGACAATTGATGTCTCTTTCTTCCCTCCCGCTTGTGGGTTTATTTTCTTTGCTATCATTGTTCTTTTGGCTTGTGGTCTTCTTGTGTGTTTTGCATTGTTCTGTTTTTGTTATTGTTTGAACAACTGTAAACTTTCCAGAGTTGCTGGGAGTCTGGTTCCCAGCAACTCTGGGAAGTTTATCGTTGGTCACACAGTTTGCCAGCTATTTAGACTGATATTATTATTTCTGAAAAATGGAGCTTGGATATAGACTGGTATCTAAAATAACGGAATCAAAATGATGGCTTCTTGAGGGCAAGGTCCATCACTGCTTCTTCCAAGGCAGATGACAACAGCCCTTCTCCCAAGCAAGCAGTAGCCACTGTTCGAACTCATGTCCCTCAGTAGCAATAGCAATAGCCTTAGCACTTAGACTTATATACCACTTCACAGTGCTTTTACAGCCCTCTCTAAGCGGTTTACAGAGTCAGCATATTGCCCCCAACAATCTAGGTCCTCATTTTACCCACCTCAGAAGATTGGAAGGCTGAGTCAACCTTGAGCCTGGTGAGAATTGAACTGTCAAACTGCAGGCAGCCGGAAGTCAGCAGTACTGCATTCTAACCACTAGAACACAGGAGTAAGTATACCGATCAAGTGGAGTCTGATTTACAAAAAAAAACCTGATAATTTCCTTGGGATTAACAAACTCAACCCAATCCCAAGGAACCTTGGGATATTGTGCAGAAATATGAATAAATAAAAAATAAATACGTATTTCCTTTGTCATCTCAGGTAACTTTGAGCAAATGTGCATGATTTTATCTTTCAGATGCTTTCCATATGCACCACAGCAGCCCTGCAGTTATTTTTTTCTAGCCCATCATTCCCAAGAAGAGTTTGGGTAGCTATAAACAATGTTGCTGGGTGGTAATCCACAAATGTAATCAGTACAGAGAAATATTGATGTTTTGTCATACTTACTGCCTCAGTGTGGGCTCGGACTTCAGTTTATTCATTGTTCAGGGATATTTGCTTTTTATTGTTTACCAGCACCACTCCAAATATTTCTTCTGTGAATTCATTGCCTGGAGCTCCTTGTTAAACCA
Source organism: Diadophis punctatus similis (assembly GCA_023053685.1). Taxonomy (NCBI): domain Eukaryota; kingdom Metazoa; phylum Chordata; class Lepidosauria; order Squamata; family Dipsadidae; genus Diadophis; species Diadophis punctatus. The sequence continues at coordinate 60,729,460 of JALIGW010000001.1, forward strand.
GGAATCAGTAGACAGGAAGAGGCTGCTTGGGAGCAATCCTATTTTGTGCCATGTTCATCCCTCTATTCCAGAGGTTGACTAAGCAATCGATTCAACTGCCCTCCATAACTTCAGAGAAATCCCTAAGTACTGTCTGGAAGCCAAGTATATACATCAGGTGAATCAACTTAATGGTTCCTCCTCCACCCCTTGTGGATATCATTGATATATATTAGTGATCTGATCATGTCAAGCAAAAGATAATAATGTCCCCCTTACCTCAGCTTACATGTCAGCTGCCTCAAGATAAAAATGTGTTTGCCAACTGACTTTATCTGGACTTGGAAGCTAAGTAGGCTTAGTTAGTACTTCAGTGGGAAAACTAAGAGTGTAGGCTTATATAGAATAAAGAAACATATTGGAACAGGGCAACGCCAAATCTTTTCAATATCACTGCCAAGGAAATTGCTTGGTTGTACATATGGAGTCACCAGAAATCTGTGTCAGCTTGAAAGATACTTCACCTTCTATTTAAAGAAGGGAATACTTTTTAGTTCTGGTTCATCTATCTCAAATCCCATCAGAAAACCACAGGCAAGATTGACTGGCTTAGTTCCTTATTATTCTGTGGAGACAACTACAAGATTAGTTCAAAGAAATGAAGAAAGCTAGCTTGTGCTGATCATATCAGCACAGGCCTTCCACAAATGCTGACACAAATGATATGTACATTTTATCCTAGCAGTCAGAATTTATAACCAAAAGTGTCTATGGGAATAGAAAAGTAAATGATCCCCTAATACTCAAATCAATCTTCTGCAAAATACCTGAATAATGTCTTAGAATGTAAGAGACAGAATTAAGGCAAGAACAGTAAAATAATGGCCTTAAGGAACAGATAGCATTTAAAGTGCTGTTGGATCTGAAATTAGTCTGCACAATACATACAAAAAGAAAGTTTTTTTTTAAAGGAAACAGGCTTTCAGTCCAGATAAAAAGAAGTCCTTTGATCAGGCATAATATCAGAAGATCAAACTGATGTTATTTGAAGAAAACGGGAAGGAAACGCTTCAAATAGAATTTGTGATGCAAATACCTTTCAGAATTTAGCCAGATAGTGAATGATTCCCATTTATAAAACTGTACAATCCTTTCCACTGATTCTATTGCAAATCAGTTTGCGGCAGTTCTGATTGGAAATTATGTCTAAAAATTTACTGATGTTGTAAATCAGGAGACCTCTGCCCTTTGTCATAATATATTAGGATGCTTCACAAAGACTTGCTTTCTTTTTATTTGGGAGGGGGGCAACACAGCCCCTTTCTCCAAGTTGATTCTCAATACTCAATGAAACATTAGTCCTACAAGACTCCTTATCTGATGGTTGTGTAGAAAAGGCCGTTTTGACAGAAGGAAACTTGCAAAGAAAATGCCGTAACTGATAGTCCCTCTTCTTTAATTTCAATTCATTCAGAAAAAAACTGGAAGAGACCTTGGAGGTCTTCTAGCCCAACCCCCTGCTTAAGCAGGAGAACCTATACCACTTCAGACAAGTGACTATCTAGCAAATTATTACCAGTCATACTAAAGCTTTACTGGCTGGAGAATTCTGGGAGTTGAAGTCGACACATCGTCAAGCACCCAAGGTTGAGAAACACTGCCTAGGTTATTTCAAGTCAGGTAAGTTAGTACCTAAGCCCAGGTTGCAATATCAATTACAATATCAATGTTCACATTTTTCCGCTCTTATTGCATCCGCTGACTCCCGCCCAGCCGCCCTGTTTAGGGTGACCCGCACCCTTCTTGCCAAGGAGGAAGGCAGAGATCCCTTGCAGGGTAGAGCTGAGGAATTTTCTCGGTTTCTGGCGGACAAAGTCATTCAGATTCAGACAGACCTGGACTCCGATTGGGCAGTACAGGCAGAGATGACTGGGGCAGGTCTTAGTCCGGTTATATGGGATAGGTTTGAACCGGTGACTCCTGAGGATGTAGACAAGGCCATAGGAGCTATGAGCTCCGCCACTTGTTTATTAGACCCGTGCCCTTCCTGGTTGGTTTCGGCCACCAGGGAGGTTTCACGCGGCTGGCTCCAGGCATTGGTCAATTCTTCTTTGAGAGAGGGGTCCGTCCCGCAGCCTTTAAAAGCTGCGGTGGTGAGACCCCTCCTCAAGAAGCCTTCCCTGGACCCGGCGGATTTAAAGAACTTCCGCCCAGTCTCCAACCTTCCTTTGCGGGGAAGGTTGTTGAGAAAGTGGTGGCGCTCCAGCTCCTACGGCTGTTGGATGACACTGATTTTCTGGATCCCTTTCAATCTGGTTTCAGGCGCGGCTACAGTACAGAAACGGCTTTGGTCACCCTGATGGATGACTTCTGGCGAGCCCAGGATGGGGGTCACTCCTCTATCCTGGTGCTACTTGACCTCTCAGCGGCCTTCGATACCATTGACCATGGTATCCTTCTGCGTCGTCTCGGAGAGGTGGGGGTGGGCGGCACTGTTTTGCAGTGGTTCTCCTCCTTCCTCTCTGACACAGGACGCAGTCGGTGTTGACAGGGGGGCAGAGGTCAAGCCCTAGGCCCCTACTATGTGGGGTGCGGCAGGGCTCGGTCCTCTCACCCATCCTGTTTAACATCTACATGAAGCCACTGGGTGAGATCATCCGACGACACGGGGTGAGGTATCAGTAATATGCTGATGATACCCAGTTGTGCATCTCCACCCGTCTCAATTCAGGGAAGCCGTAGACGTAATGGGCCGCTGCCTGGACGATGTTAGGGTCTGGATGGGGAAGAACCGGCTAAAACTTAACCCTGACAAGATTGAGTGGCTGTGGATATTGCCTCCTAAGGACTCGACCAATTGTCCCTCCTTGGTTCTTGGGGGGGAGAAATTAGCTCCCTCAGAACGGGTCCGCAATTTGGGTGTCCTCCTAGACCCACAGCTAAAATTGGAACAACATCTTTCAGATGTGGCTAGGGGGACCTTTGCACAAGTATGTCTTGTGCACCAATTGCGACCCTACTTGGAGAAGGAGGCACTTCTCACAGTCACTCATGCCCTTATCACCTCACGGCTGGATTACTGCAATGCGCTCTACATGGGGCTACCCTTGAAGAGTGTCCGGCGACTGCAACTGGTGCAAAATGCAGCTGCGCGAGCTGTGGTGGGTGTATCCAGATGCACCCATGTAACACCGATCCTCCGCCAGCTGCATTGGTTGCCCATTAGTCTCCGGATCCAATTTAAGGTGTTGGTCATTACCTTTAAAGCCCTACATGGCTCAGGGCCAGGTTACCTTCGGAACCGCATCCTGCCGCATACCTCCCTACGACCGGTCAGGGCCCACAGAGTCGGCCTCCTCCAGGTCCCGTCGACCAAACAATGTTGGCTGGCGGGGCCGAGGGGGAGGGCCTTCTCTGTGGGAGCTCCCTCCCTGTGGAACCAGCTTCCCCCGGAGATCAGGACCATCCCCACCCTACTGGCCTTCCGGAAAGCAATAAAAACTTGGCTCTTCCGGCAGGCGGGGTGAAAGTGAGACCAACTAGATTAAATATGGGTCTCCCCCCTATGATTGTAATATGAGATACTCTTTTTAACTTTTGTATTTTTAATTATTGTATTTTATATTTGTTATATATTTTAATTATTGTATTTTATATTTGTAATGGAATCTAACATGTTGTGAGCCACCCAGAGTCCCCAGGGAGTTGGGCGGCATAGAAATCCATTAAATTAAATTACATTAAATTAAATTAAATTACAACATTCAAAATCCATAAAAATTCAAAAGAAGATATAGGTCCATTATAGCCAATTAAGAAATTTGTATCAAATTTCCATATTCCATATTCCATGTTCCATATTCTATTGCAGGTAGGAGACATGTGCCATTTTGGATATGAGGGGAATCAATTCATCTTGGCCAATGACAATTGAGTTATTTAAGTGTGGAGAATTATGTTTTTCTATCTGTCATATTAGCATTTTCTCGATTTTTTTTTACCCAGGCTCCCTGTATGTTTTGAGAAAGCCCATTAATTTTCCACCGTTTCAGGACACGAAAATTCAGGCATAGCTATTAGAAGCAAACCATTCCATCTGTACAGTCTATTGATCATGGTACAATCAAGAATTTTGAAAAATAAATAAATCTTTTATCTTTGTTAATGCAAAGAATGCTAAATACTTCCAAATACACAGACACGCAAACTGCCACTTCTAAATGCCAGAATCATTATTTCTTCACTTTGTTAGAAACTACTGAAGCTGAGTGTCATAATCTTCAAGTCATTACCTTGGCTTTGATATAAATGCATTGGCTGCCAATCAGTATTAATTTGGAGTGTTAACTTTGTAAAACACCTGCATTTATCTGCCCCTTACTTGCTCACAAACTGCATGCACAATGTAACTTGCAGAAGGAACCTGCCACCCCCCCCCACACACACCCCATCCATCTTTCAGATCATGTGAAATTCTATGCTGGTGTTTGCACCAGAAGGGACCTTTTGAATCATTACAGTGTAGCTAAGCTGTTTTAGATTGCTTTTTATCTTTTCCATTTTTCAAATCTTGCCTTAGTGGGTAGGGCTAAAGCAAAGGATATGTAGGATTAACAGAATAACAGACTTGGAAGGGACTTTAGAGATCTTCTAGTCCAACCCCCTGCTCCAGCTGGAAACCCTAAACCATTTCAGACAAATGTTTGTCCAATCTCTTCTTAAAAACCTCCAGTGTTGGAGCATTCACAACTTCTGGAGGCAAGTTGTCCCATTGATTAATTGTTCTAACTTCAGGAAATTTCTCCTTAGTTCTAGGTTGATTCTCTCCTTGATTGGTTTCCACTCATTGTTTCTTATCCTGCCTTCAGGTGCATTGAGAAATAGGTTAACCCCTTTTCTTTGTGGCAGTCCTACTCAATTCCTGCAACCATTCTTCATATGTTTTTGCCTCCAGTTCTATAATCATCTTTGTTGCTCTTCTCTGCACTCTTTTCAGCGTCTCAGCGTCTTCTTTATAATATGGTCACCAAAACTGGATGCAGTATTCTAAGTGTGGTCTTACTAAAGCTTTATAAAGTGGTACTTCAGATGATCTTGATTCTATCCATCTGTTAAATGTTTTAACTACTGAACCTTTTGCTTATGTTCAGTTGTTAGAAAGATTTAAATTGGATAAGAAGAATGTTGGTTTTTCATGTGAGAAAACTGAATTTGAATTGGATTTGTATACTAATAATGAGCATGCTATTGCAAGAAGTATAGACTTTTATTGAAAATAAATATGCAAGATGAATATGTTAATGACTGTATAACTAAGTGACAAAAATGGATATACTAGATCAGGAGAGAATGTATAGAGTAAGGGAGTGAAATTCACTTTGAGCTATAATTTGGAAGATAATATTTTATAAGATGATGTATTATTGGTATTTACCGTAATACCTGATAAATTGACAAAGATCTAGCATGGTGGGTCAAACATGCATTGAAATGTATTCAGTCTAAAGCCACCTTTGGTTATTAAGTAAGAAAGCTAAGAGCTATTGAGATCAGATATGTATTTCCATTCAAATGTATAGTTTAAAACAAATGTACAGTTGAAACCAGAGGTTTGATGGATAATCAAAGGTTTGATGGATAATCAGATGAAGAAAAAAACATGGGCTTTTGTTTTTAAATATGGTAACAGCAGCAAAACTCTTGTATGCATAGAGATGAGAAGGCTTTCAGATTCCTATAATGAAGACTGGCTGGTGAAGTTTGATACAACTTTGATTAAAGAAAAAACTTTGTCTAGCTTTGTTTCTACATGGAAACCATTTTTGGGGAATACTTGTTTGAAACCAAAAGAAATGCTATTTTAATTTTGGGATTTTATTTTTAAAATTGTTTATGATTATAAACATTTTGTGTTTTATTGAATTTTCACAAAAGGCTAATGAATGTTATATATATATATATATATATATATATATATATATATATATATATATATATATATATATATATATATATATATATACACATACATATATACACACACACACACACACACACACACACACACACACACACACACACACACACACACACACACACACACACACACACACACACACACACACACATATATATATATATATATATATATATATATATATATATATATATATATATATATATATATATATATATATATATATATATAACTACATGGAAGAAAGTTGGAAGTTATTCTTTTCCTTATTTCTTCCTTTTTTGCATCTTCCCTCTCCTAACTTTTCTTCCTTTTAAACCCCCCCCCCCTTTTTAAAATTACTTTATATAGGAATTTAAGAAAGTACGCTGAAAATAAATTAGCAAGATATTATTCTTAGGGCTGTAGATTGCCATTTTTGTTTCATTATTTGAGAATCTATGCTGACCTAATAGCTAATAGGAGATGAGATGACAGTTAGAGAAAGCTGTAATACTTTCTAATCTAGCCACTATTCTGTTAGTGAGCTTCTCATAGAATTAACATTTCCCTTTCTCAGGTCTCCTGGGGTTTCCTGCATATGCCCCAAATTTGTTTTATAGGCTAAATCCTGAAATACAATTTCTGAAGCAGATTGGAGAAATATGGGAGAGCGCAAAGAGAGAAAAAGGTGTTACATTGTTAGTGGCATTTGTTCTCTTGATGGAAGAAACCTCTTGTATATAAACATAAGCAAAGGATGTGCAGTTATATAGTTTTTAAAAAGTCTCATCAATGTTGTTGTATTGTGTTCAAGTACTTCTAATGTTAGTTCTAGTTTCTGACATTAGGCTGGCCACGGGTCCTGAAATTAAAACCAGAAGTATTTAAATATAATATAAAAACATTGATGAGATTTTTTTCCTTACACTTCTAAATACTTGTTTCTATATTTAGAAAAGGAACGTATATGAAGCCATGTGGGAATTTATATAAAACATATAATGTGCTGAACTAAATGAAATGCAACGATACAAAGAAAGAAATGTTATAAACATAGGACAGTTAACAAATAACAGATTGGGTTAGAATCGTCTACATGTTTATCTGGAAATAAATCCCACTGAGCAGAGTCAGTTACTAATTTTAAAAGTGTAAAAATAAACAATATTATTCACAAAAGCAAAAGGAAATAGATAAAATGTGGGCAGAATAGAAGCCACATAAAAAGGGTGTCACAGTAAAAAAAAATGTCAAGGTGGCAAGGCACATGCAGATAGATCTTTGATCTCACCCTTGTGGCCACCATCTTGATTTTTTTTCTACCACCCACAGGCACCCCTGACAGTGGGAAAACATAGAGCCGTTTTAACATACATTATTTAACTTGCTCTTCCTCTATTTCATATTTTTTCAAAAGTGGGTGTATTTTAGTAATCACATGTTCATCATTTGTACGTAATTCATTTTTAATTACATTTTATCACATTTTATTACTGGCATTTTTTTACCTATATTAAAAATTTCTCTCAATTGTGCATTTGAGAACCATTGAAAACCAATTCCTCTGTAGTCAATTGTGCTCTTCTTAATTTCATCTTAAACTCCCCATTTCCCTGCATTAGGAACTGTTTATATGTTAACAATTTGTCTTTTCTATAAAACGCTTCTTGAGCTGAGGCCAACAAAGGGATTTTCATGAATAGCCTGTGTTTATATCTCTATTCCATATTCATAGTATGGCATTCCTAATACAAAGACTTTTAAAATCTACATTTGTTGTACTTTATCATATTATAAGTAACCACCCCACCCAAACCTGAGACCATGATCTTCTAAATCTAAAAGTGTCTTATTTCTTAACAGCAGCATTCCATCATCAACAATCGTCCCTTCATCCAACCAACAGCAGGCAGCAAAATGCAGTCTAAAATCAGGTAATCCCAGTCCTTCTCTTTTTTTCTTTGCATCTTGGAGGATCTTATATTTAACCCATGTTTTTTTTCACCTGACATATAAATCTGGGTATATCTTTTTGCCATTGTTTAAATAGTGCAGCAGTTCTTAAAATGGCTATAAGGACATTCAAAGTAATACATTCATTTTTACCACAGAAATTCTTTCCAAGAATGACAACTGTAATTTTCCTCATCTTAATTTCTTAGTTTATAAACTTCTTTTTTAACTTTCACTCCAGCAATTCTCTCATCTTGCCTTGTCTTATTCAAAACTTCAAGAGCCAGAATAAGTAGCAAAAGAGAAATGGACATCCCTGCCTCCTTCATTTCTGTATTTCACAGAGCTTGATCAGTTCCCTATTCAGAAGTATTTGTGCCAGGAGCATTATTCTTTTTCACAAGATAGGGCATTTCACTTTGAGGAGTCTGGTAAGATAAAGGAGAAAAGGAGAAACTAACTGACCGTCTTTCAATTCAAAATCCTACCATTCTCATCTAGAAATGCTCTTCCTTTTTGCTTCTATAGAATCCTGTAAATATGCATTTGTGATTCACTTCAAACATTAAATCCAATACAAAGATTTTTTGCTTTTTTAAATCATTTGGTAGCAGAAGCAGCGGTGTGTAAGGCACAAAGAGAGACAGGGCTGCTGCATATTAAACACTTTTGAAAATGAAATTCTGTATAGTACTGTACCATTAAAAGTACATCTGATGTTTCCCTTACCACCTAAAATGGTAATCCTCCCATAAAAATGAAAGCCACGATCCTATAAAAATAAAAGCCCTCATTCATTAGTTCTCATTTAATCAAGAAATAAGGGATGAAATGCTAACAAATGTAATGGCCTAATTAAAATATGTCCTATTTCAGGAAAATGACCTAGAGGGTGGGCAACCCACAGGGAGAGGTCAAAAGGCATAGAACTAATGAATCCCACAGAATTGCCAGAGAGAACAATTATTTGTTTATAGCATCATTAAAGTAATGAGTTTTTCTATTAGGTGGTCCCTGCATTTAATGGGAAATTATTGCCATTATCGACACCTCTCATTGGCTTCTGTGACTTATTCTGTTGTAGAACTCCCATTGTCTTTTCTTCAGAACTATGAACATTCCCCAAGGCCAGTGTAAGAAAAAAATCAAATTTTGATAAGTCTCGCTGATTATAGTTGTCTTGGTTGGTTTCTGAAATCAGAGATCAGGCAACAAATGTATACAAATAATGAGAGAAATGGGCTACAGGTATCCACTGATCTTTTTAGAATGGGCATAAAACCAAGATGATTTCGAATGACCTTCTTATAGACTCTGAATTCAACTTTGAAGCATTGGAGTGGACCGGAAAAATATTTTTTTTCCTTATGATATTCCTATAATTTTCTTCTTGTAATAGCTTGGAGTTGACGACAAAGGACAATACCAAAGATCATTTTAAAGTAATATCAATAGTCCACTATTCTGTCCTGATGAGAAATGTTTTAAAAATTGTATTTGCATGTTTATAAATAACAAAACAATCTTATGCATATCTACTAGAAAGTAAGCCATTCTGATTATGTATGCATAGGTCTGAACAAAAAGGCTACAATCATATAAAAGTAAAATAAAGTTTTCCCCATCCAGTTGACTCTAAGGGGACAGTGCTTATAGCCATTTGCTAGCCAAGGCAGACAGCATTGTCTGAGGACATTTCTATGGTCATGTGGCTAGCAGGACTATAGGCCAAGGGGCAAGGAACACTGTTATCTATTTGCATTTGCATGCTTTCTAACTGCTGGGTTGGCAGGAGCTGGGGCAAGAGCTTACCCATCACACGGTGCTTGAGTCTTGAACTACCAACCTTCCAGTCAACAAGCCCAGTATCTTAACCACTAGGCCACTGC